>CM031574.1:5670797-6077223 GCA_018467065.1 Ephestia elutella | reverse complement strand
TAGTAGGCTGTATAGGTCTGCAGCCCAAGCCTAATATCAATGTCTGTACAGATGTAAAAAAAATTAAAGCGGCGGTGGAAACAGCTCTTGTTTTCGTGCGTTTACTGATTTATTTCCTCGCAATCGAAGTGAAAAGCAGAGTTTATAACTCGTCCACAAAACGATTTTTATCCTCGACATTACTATCAGCCGCTAAAAGTCTCGGATAAAAATGGTTCGTTTTGTGCACTTGTTGTAAAATCTACTATTGATTGATATATGACGTTTTATTGAAGCCTAGTCGTAATAATGGCTGTACATATTGAACACTTTTAATCGTCAACCAGAGGCAGAAAAAAAATCACCGATCAAAAAAAAAATCAACTGTTCCATACATTTTACAATACTTACTCGCCCAAAATGTATGGAACAGCAGTTTTTTTTTTGAGATTGCAGAGTCGGTCCCATACAAAAAGTTCCTCATATTCATGAGTACTTCCACCCCTAGAGAGGTTGCTGTTGTTTAATCAAACACCCTGTATAATAAAACTGTAACTAAAAACTAAACTCCATTTATTCTTACCAGTCCTATCATGTAAACAATCTTACCTCTTTTTATGATTTTACAACAATATAAATTAAAATAGACTTTTTGGGAAATCACTTTCGTGGTTAATAAATGTTTTACTTTAGAATGTTTAGGTTTGAACTAATATTTGATTTATTTTCAACAAAATTCAACAAAAAGTACTGTGAAGATTGTTTACATGATAGGACTGGTAAGAATAAATGGATTTTACTCTGCGTCTGTACCACGTCTGTACATAAGAGTCGGCCCTATTTAATTGGGTCGGGGGTTAAAAAAGGACAGTGTAATATTCACCGGCACATGTGTATTCCTCTTGTGTGCAAGCAGCTTACTTTTACCGCGGAATTCCTTCTGGCACACGTCACACTTCACCCACGGTTCTACTACGTGTGTGCTAAAATGAAATTAAAATGATTTAATTTTAAACTGGGCTTCGCTCCTTAAAAAAATTATTTGACGGGATAAAATTACCCTAAAGCTATTCCCGGTATTTTTCCACCGTATACCAAATTTCATCGAAATCCGTCCAGTAGATTTTGTGTGATTGAGTAACAAAACATCCTCACAAACTCATATCCAAACTTTCGCATTTATAATATTATATAGTAGGATAGCACTTTTAAATCGTCGTATACTTGTTTTTTAGTTAGTTGACGTCAGAAATTGACTGAAAGCTAAGGTCACTACCGCCTCCAAAGCGCATAAGTGGGGAAGAGGCGGCGCAACAAACTCCACTGCTGCATTTTCTACAAAGACGTCACTTTACAACATATGTCTGCTGGAATTAACAAGCTTATTAGGATACAAAATCACGTCTTTATCCCTTGCGGGGTAGACAGAGCCGAGAGTCAACAAGCTTATTAGGATACAGAGATGTCGCGTCCCTATACATCTTTTATCGCATTTATAATGGGGAGTGTTCGCAAGAGCTATTCCTACTACTTCGTTTGCCTACAATTCTATTTAAAAAAATACAGATACAGAATCACGTCTTTGTCCCTTGCGGGGTAGACAGAGCCAAGAGTCAACAAGCTTTATAATATTAGTATGAATTACTTACGCCACGTGTGCCCTGTAGTACCTCGGTTCAAGTTGCTTGTGACACACTTCGCACTCTTTCTTCTTTTTGTGCGTTTGATTGTGGTTGTAATACGCCCGGTGGTTTCTGAAAATATCAACAATCATCATCAATCATCATCAATCAATACCATCAATCATCATCTTCATTGGCCAGCACATCTTTTACAGATGATTCTTGCAGCGGCTCTGTCGTAATCAATACATACGTGTTCAATAAAACTGTAACGGGTCTGTACATAAGAGATATTTAAAAAATATATATGGGAGGTCTTTATAGGGCCAATAGAAGCAAAAACGATTAATAACTAGACGTTACAACTTTTAATCTGGCAACACTGTTATTATTTTTGGGGGTGTTGGTAGTAACTGGAGGGGAGGTGGGCAATAGCTGGGGGGTTGTAATAAAGTGAATACTCACGTGAACCTGGCGTTACAAATCTGACAGACCTTGAGATTTTAAGGTTAAGGTGTGGAATTTCTTCTTACACTTTATAACCTGGCAACACTGTCATTAACTTGGGGGGGTGGTGTTGGTAGTAACTGGAGGGGAGGGGGGCAATAGCTGGGGGTTTATAATAAAGTGAATACTCACGTGAATCTGGCGTCACAGACCCGACAAAACTTGAGATTTTAAGGTACACTTTATAATCTGGCAACACTATTATTAACTTGGGGAGAGGGTAATAACTGGAGGGGGGTTATAATAGTGAATACTTACGTGAACCTGGCGTCGGAGACCCGACAGAGTTAAAGTGTAAGATTTCTCCTTACAACGTATAATCTGGCAACACTGTTATTAACTTGGAGGATAGGTAACTACTGGAGGGGGGTGGGGTATGATAAAGTGAATACTCACGTGAACCTGGCGTCGCAGAACCGACAGAACTTGAGGTAATCCTGGTGCTTGAGCTGGTCGTGCTGCAGCAGCAATTTTAAGGTGTAGAATTTCTCCTTGCATTTATCGCAGATGTATAACCTGGCAACATTGTTATCATTATTGGTTGTATTTATTTTTGGATTTTTGAGCATCTCAGATGCAATTAGTACTAAAGTCCTGCTCGCATGGAATTTTTTGCCATATCTAATTTCTATATGAGAGTACTAATTGCATATGATGCTTAAAATCCAAAAATAAATATTGATGGCTTCCTACACTTTAACTGATTTTCAACTGCATCGAATATGGGTTAAATCAAATACCTTACTCGTACAGTGGGTATATGTGTTAGGTGACGCATGCCTAATGCGTTTCAATAGAAATTGGATATGGTGAAGATTTTCGATGTGCAGGATTGAAATGCGATAGCTCAGTTGGAAGAGCAAGGTCGTATAAAGACCTGGTCGCGGGTTCAAGTCCTGCTCGCATGGAATTTTTTCACCATATCTAATTTCTATATTAGAGTACATTATTGATTGTACTAAATTACAAACCTAATATCTTGCCGCAGTTGTGTCTCAAAAGCCAAGGAGATTGTACTGAAGCGTAGAGATTTTTCAGATACAATTGACACGATATCTACGTTTGTAATGAGGGATTTTCCGAGACCCAAATAAAAAAAAAAATTGTTCCAGATGACTTCATAGATGGCGCTTAAGTAAAAGGCGAGAGAAAAAGTTCCATACAAAAAGCAAAAATTCACGGGATTGGCATTTAAAAAAAATAAAACTTAGTAAAAATAAACATCTAAAAAGTATCAATATTGTGATATGTGTAACTGTTAGGTGGTTTTTTTTCTGCCTCTGGTTGACAAGAAAAAGCGCACCATATAGGTTCAGCCATTATTACGACTCGGCTTTCATAAAACGCTATCTGTTGAGACTTTTTTATACTGATTTTTTTTTCTTAATTTAGCTATCAGAAAATCGCTCATTAGTGGAATCGGCCTCCAGGATTCTAGACACAATCAAGTTTTTCCTCAAAAAGGTTCAAAGGAAATCCACTAGGGGCAGCACTAATAGCAAATACAAAAATATTACTTAGAATAAAATACATTTAAATTTACGCTTTCAATAAATAAAGGTACCAACAGGTAACATACTTTTTTCGAAATGTAAAAATTTTATTACTGTTTATAATAAATAAAAAATATTAACTATACTTAAAATGTAAAACCTTGGTAATGGTGTTAGGGTTCAAAATGCACTGATCGAAAATATTAAGAGTAAAACAAGTGTGGTTATATGCAAGTTTGTAATGCGACTGACTTTTACAAGTAAGCATCGTAGTTTAAATAGAGCGTATGAGTACATCTCTATAACTGTGTGCGTCTGTTAGGCTATCGGAAGGTTTTAGTTACAACAAACTTAAAATTAAAATAAAACAAATAAAAAATTACACGACAAAAAACAAAAGAGATCAAAATTAAATAATAATGTCAAAAACAATAACTTATGGGACTTGTAACGAGCGACATGGATTATCTTGCACGTGGTAAGAAAGCGAACTAATATCCAAGCTACTAAAATGTCTTATCTAAAACGTAGGTGGCGCCCTCAATCACATGCCAAATGATCCTTGTCGCACTGTATGTAGTGAGAATACAAATCCTAACTAATATTATAAATGCGAAAGTGAGTTTGTTTGTTTGTTACCTACTCACGCTTTATCTACTGAACTAATCTACCTGAAATTCCACATACACATAGTTAGAAGTACTGAGAAGGACATAGGGTACCTTTCATCCCGGGAAAAAGCACTGTTCCCGTGGAAAATTCACGCGGGTAAAGCCGCGGGCAAAAGCTGGTATAGAATAAGTGCTGAAGTCCTGTTCTAAGTAATAAAATTGTGTTACAGGTACTCCATTCTACTAAAATATATAAAATGTATTCAATTTAAGCCCTTATCACATTGTTTTAAGGTCGTGTTTACAATAAATTCTCACTTGTAATGTTCCGCCTTGTGCTCGTCCAAGCTGGCTTGCGTCATAAACCTCAGTTCACAGATGTTGCACAAAAATGGTCCCGCTGACTAAAAAACAAGT
Organism: Ephestia elutella; assembly: GCA_018467065.1. Classification (NCBI taxonomy): domain Eukaryota; kingdom Metazoa; phylum Arthropoda; class Insecta; order Lepidoptera; family Pyralidae; genus Ephestia; species Ephestia elutella. The sequence continues at coordinate 6,072,594 of CM031574.1, read as the reverse complement.
TTAACAAGTCAAATTGTAGGAAATTACTTCCAATTTAATTTTGTCATAGATGTTTTTGTCGTGAAATAAGTCAAAAAAGAGATATTTTCAGAAAACTGCTTTTCGGCGCCATTTTCCTAAGATGGCGGCATGATGCCTTCGGCACACTTCCCGGCAAACTTGTAAGGCAAAACTACCAAATGACTGTAGTATTGTTCTTGGATGTTTTTTTTTTTGTTTAAAAAAATTGTTATAATATATAGGATCGTTGAGTTAGTATCCCATAACAAGTCTCGAACTTACTTTGGGGCTAAATCAAGCTGTGTGATTTGTCCGTATATATTTGAATGAATGAATGAATGAAAATGATTTTATTTAAATGAGCTTAAAAATAAGCAGTTAAATCGTCATATACTTATTTTTTAGTTAGTTGACGTCATAAAATTACTTTATGCGAAGGTTACCACCGCCTCCAAAGCGCAAGTGGAGAAGAGGCGGCGCAACAAACTCCACTGCTGCAATTTCTTTATAGAATTTCTCAATACTCAATATTTTATTGCATCCATAAAGTTGATATGCTGACAAATAAATGATAGTACATTTATGGACCCTGTCGGGCACAGCAACTTGGGTAGAAAAGATGAGGTCGCATCATCTCATTTTATTAATAACATAAATCTTAATTTCATGTAAATAATAATTCTAATATTACTTATAAATGCGAAAGTGTGTTTGTTTGTTACCTCTTCACGCTTTATCTACTGAACCAATCTTCCTGAAATTTCGCATACACATAGCTGGAAGTACAGAGAAGGACATAGGGACATACATACCTTTTATCCCGGGAAATAGCAGTGTTCCCGTGGGAAATTCACGCGGGCGAAAGCTAGTTCGAAATAAAATAAATATAGGTAGGTATTATTCTAAAGCTTTATCTAAAGATTTATTTTACCTTATCATGCTTCTTCATATGAGCCTCGAACTCTGGTTGTTTACAAAACCTTTCTACACATTTCTCGCAGAAGTATGAGTATACTCTAGTCCGAGCATGTTGGAGCCTCTCAGCTCTCAACTCGTGCACTTCTTCTTCAGTCAACTTCCTCACTTCGTAAGTATTAGTATCGGTATCAACTGTTTTCACTGCTTCAGTTGTACGAAATTGTTTCGGTATGGCCAGTTGGGGCGAATTCTTGAATAGTTTTGGACCTATAAGATTAATTAAGTTCTAACTGTATAACATACCATATTTCTGTATTGGAATTGGAGAATTCTTGAATAGTTTTGGACCTATGAGATTAATTAAGTTCTAACTGTATAACATACCATATTTCAGTATTGGGATTGGAGAATTCTTGAATAGTTTTGGACCTATAAGATTAATTAAGTTCTAACTGTATAACATACCATATTTCAGTATTGGGATTGGAGAATTCTTGAATAGTTTTGGACCTATAAGATTAATTAAGTTCTAACTGTATAACATACCATATTTCAGTATTGAAATTTGTTTTTTAATCCTAACTAATATTATAAATGCGAAGTGAGTTTGTTTATTTATTTGTTTGTTACCTCTTTACGTTTTATCTACTGAATCTTCCTGAAATTTCGAATACACAGTTAGAAGTACTAAGAAGGACATAGGGCACTTTAAAAAAAAACACTGGTAAAACACTGTTTCTGTGGGAAATTCATGTGGGCAAAGCCGCAGGCAAAAGCTAGTTAACCATGTTATGAAGACAAAAAAATATTTTTTATTACATACCTTTATGATATTCAACTTCACCATCCGACTCTGTATTTTTCTTTAGATTATTCGACAGTATTGACGACGCTAAAAAAGCTATTGGCAGCTCTATATTTAAATTGCCAGCTGTATTTATATTGCCAACTGTATTTATATTGCCAGCTGTATTTATATTGCCAACTGTATTTATATTGCCAACTGTATATATATTACCAATTGTATTCTTATTGCCAACAGTATTTTGATTACCAGCTGTTACCCGTAATGGCATAGAGTTAGCTTGCGTGTCGGGTCTTCTTGTGGACGAAGAGGGCTTTAAAATAAAGTGTTTTAAAGGCTCCTCATCGCTCGCTGATTCTGTGTCGCTTGAGTCTTGAACAGAATATTGCGTTTTTATGTACGCAACGTTGCCTGGAAAATAAATTATTTTCAATTATGACAATGTTAAAAAAAATCTATAGAAATAAGTAGTACCTTTGTACTTAGTTTTACTATGTATTTGTTGTGTACAAAAATTATAAATAAATAAATAAAAAATAAATAAACAACGCACCCCGACCAGATTGCGGACCTCCTTAAAAAGGGAGATATTAGGAGCACCCATAACCGGAGAGCATGTATGAAGAGAGTGATGAGTGTAGAGGGAAGCGAGAGAGATCTGTAAGGATCGTAGCAAGTGGAAATCGCTAGTCTCTGCCTACCCCCACGGGAAAAAGGCGTGATAATATGTATGTATGTTAAATCTTAAATGTGTTTATAAATATTCATACCGCATATGAAGCTGGGTTAAGTTTTGGCTGATTTAAGATTCAGATTGGCTAATATAAGAGACAGAGCATTACAATTTGCTAAAGGAAATTGAAACTTCCATAAAGTAAAGGTAAAGTTCATAATTCATTTAAGGTATATTTAGACGGTGCAAGTTTCTTGCCTGTTGCATACAATTAAATTGAAGCAATCATTTATTTGTATAGTCTAAACAACATTTGCTTGCAATTGTCGAAAGACAATTATGGCACTGCAAATATTGCATGCGATTATTGCTCTTGTACGTACAAGAAACTTGCACCGTCTAAATAGGCCTTTATTCTCGCTTACATTGGTGTATAATGTTTGTATAGGGAAGCAAGTATATGAACCCGGTCACTTGATTCCACTAAATTACAAACGTAATATCCTGCCTTAGTTGTGTCTCAAAAATAGAGATTGTACTGCATACAAAGGGTGTGACGCAAATCGTCCCTTTAGCAACTCGTCCAAATAGCAACTTGTGCTATTCGCAACTCGTCCCATCTTATAGAGATCGAATCGAATTAGTACGATTTCTATTGTTTTTCAGACACAATTGATTGAGACAAGATATCTATATTAAAAATACCCTATTAGAGGATTCGGCCCCTAAACTCCATTTATTCTTACCAGTCCTATCATGTAAACAATCTTACCATGTCTTTTTATGATTTTACAACAATATAAATTAAAATAGACTTTTTAGGAAATTACTTTCGTGGTTAATAAATGTTTTGCTTTAGAATGTTTAGGTTTGAACTAATATTTGATTTATTTTCAACAAAATTCAACAAAAAGTACTGTGAAGATCGTTTACATGATAGGACTGGTAAGAATAAATGGAGTTTAGGTAGGGTGTTGTAAGTTTGTAAGTCTGTTTGTAGGAAGTTATCTATATTTTCATCAACAGAAAGCTGTTTCTTAGGGACACAGGCTACAATTTATATATGTACCCCCGAGTGAAGTCGGGGCGGAGCGCTAGTAGATGGATAAGGAGGATAAACCATGACAATGTTCTGTAACAAAAATAATAAAAAAAAAACATTTTCTTGGAATATTTTTATTTCTTAATCTCACAATGAAACCACATATTAATTTCTTATTCTGTAATAAGATTTTAAAAATGTTATTTCTGAAATTTAATTCAATTTCATAATGAATGAAAAGTGAAAACGGTATTTTTCTTCAGCGTTATTAATAATTCCTTTTCAACTTATGTAAAGTATGTTCTGGATCTTCTTTGCTTCTTACTGACGAAACAGTGTTTGTACTATGTATCAAAAATCTGACAAGGGGTCTAAAAATGATCCTTATATACAGTTGAATAAGGTCCATTTTTAAATATTTAAGAAATGAGAAATGGATCATGCTCATGATTCATCCAAAAAGCAATTTTAGACTTAACTCCCTTGAATTAGAGATTATAGTTTAATATCAATCTGTTTCTGTTTGTGATCCATCACCGCTTCTCGACTGCAGTATCAGTTTCCGTTTTTTTCTGCGTCGTCGGCTTTGTTCCCGCCATTTTTTCCTCATTTTTTCTCTCTCTTCGTCTGTTAGCTCAGATATTTTCTTATTATTACGTAGCGCGTGTTTCCTCTTTACTTCTTCATATTTCTTTGGATTTAACTTCAATTTCTCTCTATATTTTTTCATACGTTCGGCAGGAGTAAGGATCGTTCTTGCTATCTAAAAAAACACGATAAACAATAAAATTGACCGTTTGAGTGCTGTTTTCTTTAGCTATTTTGTATCCCACAGCTGGGCAAAGGCCTTCTTTAATCCTTCAACGACGAAAGGCCGCGTCGGGCATTGCGTCTATTGTTAAACAATTGTAATCTTAAACGCCGTGATTGAAGGATGTAAGGGAAAAATATCTGTGAAGTTCAACTGCTAACAATGAAAAGATTACCAAAAAACTCTTCACAGTACAATAAAGAAAACATTATAAATCAATTAAATAACATATTATTAAAACTATAATTTCCATTACTCTTAGTAACGAAAGCCATCCATTCTGGCGTAACAGTATAACTGCTAACCGAAATAAGTGGCCGTGTATAATATATGAGAAAAATAATAGTAGATTTTACAACAAGTGCACAAAACGAATCATTTTTATCCGAGACTTTTAGTTGATAGTAATTTCGAGGATAAAAATCGTTTTGTGGACGAGTTATAAACTCTGCTTTTCACTTCGATTGCGAGGAAATAAATCAAATTGAAGAAATTAACAAACGCACGACAAAACAAGAGTTTCCGCCTCTTTTATTTTTAAATCTTACGACATTGATAGGCTTGGGCTGCAGACCTATACAGCCTACTATTAAATTAATTTTGTAAAAAATTAATTAAATAACCTAACATACTTGAATGTAAATTTTAATATCTTTTATGTATTTAAAAACACATAAGACAAATAAATTAAGAGTAAATATTATAAAATAACAAATTCTATCTATGAACTTTTTATCATGTTTGGCTGTATGGCTCATTTTCTTTGCCTTAATATAGATACATTTATGAGTAGATACGTTAATGCCCTTGTGCACAAAATTCGATTTTGTGCAGCCTATATCCTGCACAAATAAGCACTTTCAGAGCATGAGAAGTGAAAAAGCATATTTTTACTTACAGCGCACTCTTCATAAATCAGTGGTAATTTTTACTGCTCTTCTGCACACACTAGTACTAGATATTGACTGTAGTGACACTAGATATTTATTTAAAGTCTCGTGACAAAGTTGACAAAGATATAGGTATATATTTATAAGTCTTATAACTATGGACTTGTATTAGATAATATACTACATCCGCTGCTTTTGGGTATTACCAGTGGATCCACCAACAGGTCCCCTGGTGGGTCTATGTCTATACAAGGTGTAACGGAATACCTATATCCATATCGATTGAGCCTATTGTGACAATGGTTTCAAACTAGTTCCAGACGTTTTTAGTCTTGTATGTTTCTGTTTTAATTTTTAATTTAAAAAAAACAATACATATACACAATTTTTCAATTTGAATTGGCACAACACTATTCACCACTATGACAGTAAACAGCTGTTGGATTCAAGGTCAATCATCTACCACTATCAAAATTAAATCACACCTCCTTGATTCTGCGCCTGGTATTGTAATAAATTAGAATTTGCGAAATAGGTTCCGCACTCTTTTTTTGCAAATGATAACACTTTCTGTATGTCTGAAGAATAGACATTCTGACAAGATAAAAAAAGGTTTTGAATTTTTTTTAAATGAACTCTGAAAAAGGGGTCACTTGCACCTTGTTAGGCTGATAAGTGATCCTGGTATGGCCAAAAATTAAATTTAAAAAATTATTTTATCTTCATGGTACATGACAGAAATTAAAGGTTGATTGATTGAGGTTGGTTTAATTGATTTTATACGAGGGATCCATGAAATAATGGAAGGTTCATTCGGAAAAATATCATATTTATCAGCAACACGGACTTCGTAGAGGTCCGTGTTGCTCTATGTAGGATATTTATTTATTTTGTACTAGGATGGCAGAATCAAAAAGGTGGTGTGTGTTTGGCTAGAAAAAAGAAGAGACCTAGCCTCATTCTGAAAATGTTACTGGCACACAGAACCAATATTACGTAACTATGGAAAAATAAATACGTAACTGTCACTATTACCTGAGTTGTTTATGTGTCAAAGTGAAAAACATTTATGCGAGTTATGTGATTTCTAATTAAAAACATGACGAAAACACTGAAAAGCGACTTGCAAATGGTTCTTTTTACAATGATCAATCAATTTAAAGTAAAGTAATTAATTGAAAAATTCCCGCCGACACGTGTAAAGTGACGGCGAGTGGTTTCATTGTGAAATCTTTGCTGAAAAACCAAAGGTGAAAAAACGTCAAAAGGTGACGAAAGCGGATAGTGCTCAAAGTACCAGGTTTTCATGATAACCGAGAAGGTGGAATAATTTGTGTGTGAGCAGTGCAAAGGCAACCTTGACATTGAAATACCCTGAATAGTGATGTGCAGTGTTTGTTTACATGGCATAGATTTCGTTTTACAATTTATTTTTTTAACATTCCTTTTTAAAAGTGCTGCAAATAATCTGAAACTTCACATAAAGGATCTACCCATGGTAACGAATCTTTCCACTTTGTATAGTAATACCCTTTCCGTTACACCTTGTATAACGAGTGACGTAGGCTCTTTTCTTTGAAGGCCCCAATGTCGAACATATTCGAAACCCCGCTGAGGGAAGTTTATTCCACATTTAATAAAACGAGCGGTGGTTAAACACCAGCCATCAAGGTGGTGGGAGTGGTACTTCTGCTTTGAAGGCGGGTGGTATGGTGGTGGAATAGAACGGCTGGTACAAGGTCATCATATCATAATAAAATATATATGCTGTGTTCATGCATAATTCAATTGATGATGAACACGACGGCATGTTTGCGCCAAAATCATGTGACCAAATCCGAAATCCACAACCAAAGTTGCTGATGTCCAAGTAACTACCACTAAATTTAAATGGCGATTGCGAACGCCGCAGCGTCACGTCGCCAGCACAGGGTGGGCGCTTCATATGAAACGGCGCGTCATAGATATGCCTACTATTCCTACTACTACTACAAATGAAGCTGTATATCCGTGAACACGTCAGTAACACGTCAATGTCTGCTTTTTCATAGTCGAACGTCCCACAACCACACAAGAACGGGGGAGAAGTGCGAGGGGGTGCCATATTGCGGGAGGGCAGGGAGTTTCCTTTCTGTACGTAGTACTTATATTAATTCTGTGTCGCCAGCATGCCGAGGGAACCAAGGGCCAAAACTGTAACTACAATGGCTGACCCATGCCATACTTGTTTCTGTTTATCCCAAAGGTTGACTGGTAGAGAATGCTGTTAGCGTTAAGTCCGCCTTTTATACCATTATATTACTTTGGTTTAATAAAGTTTTTAATAAATAAAGAAATAGACCGGCTTGCTGGAAGGCCCCGGCATAGAATAAGTAATAGTAGAAACAACCTGTAAAGATGGCAATCTTGCCATTGCATTGATGGCATCTTGCTTAAGGCGCTACCCCAGGCTAAGAGGGGGTGAGGGGCGGTACGTAAGCTCCGCCTTAAAGCAGACACAATAAGGTTACTTTTGAATTTTCTATAATTTGTGTTTTTGCTAGCGAGTTTTCGTCAGGCTCTTAGGGTAATTATTTTAGAGGTTTTCTTTTAATTGTGAAAAAACACTAAATATATTTTAAAAAATAAGCCGATATCGTTTTAAATATTTGTAGTCATAATTTAATTCTTTAAAAAAAATTCTACTGTTATCGTAGTCTAAGCGGTCACGGGAATTTTCGTAACGATCAGGGAAACGGATAGACTTGCTTTTATGGGTTGTAGAGTAGTCCCCTAATGTGAATGATGTCGGTCTGCCGGCTCTCAGTGGTAGCTTCTTCGAGCTATAGGGCCTGGAAGGTGCTTCATTGTTGCGAAAAAAAAACGACCTGAGAAATGGTTAGTTTTAGTACATATTCAAAGTATGGCATCTCCGCATGTGAAACAAGTTGGTCTGCCGGCTGTCAGTGGTTGCATTTCAGAGCTATGAGGCTCGCAAGTCACTGCATAGTTACAAAAAAAAACGATAAGAGAAATGGTTAGTTTTAGTACCAATTGGAAGAATGGTGTATCCACAGATGAAACGAGTTGGTCTGCCGGCTGTCAGTGGTTGTATTTCAGAGCTATCATCGTTCACGTAAGTCGCTTATTTAAGGAAAAAGTCTAAAAAAACACTGAAAAGCGGGAAAATAGGCGAATTTTTCTAGTTCATGCCAGCCGCTGTCGTATCTGCGTATGTTTGACCTAACCTCAAACTTGCGCCGCGCACCACCGCACTGTGGGGAAAAAAATCGCCTCTAGAGAAAAAAAGGTTTTCTTCAGAAAATCTACGTCGATTTTGGTAAAAACTGATTATGTATTTCATTTTTGATCTTAATAAGAAGACTTTTTATTAATACTATTTTTGCTTTCGCGCCTCATAGCTCTGAAATGCAACCACTGACAGCCGGCAGACCAACTTGTTTCACATGCGGAGATGCCATACTTTGAATATGTACTAAAACTAACCATTCCTCAGATCGTTTTCTATTTTTTGCAACAATGAAGCTCCTTCTAGCCTTAATAGCTCAAAGTGGCAACCACTGATAGCCGGCAGACCAACTTGTTTCACATGAGGAGATGCCATATTTTGAATATGTACTGAAACTAACCATTTCTCTGATATTTTTTTTTTTTCAACAATGAAGCCCCTTCCAGGCCCTAGGTATAGCTCGAAGTGGCAACCACTGAAGGCCGGCAGACCAACTTGTTTCACCTGTGGAGACACTATTCTTTCAATAAGAACTAAAACTGACCATTTCTTTTCCGTTTTATTTCGTAACTATGCAGTGACTTTCGCGCCTCATAGCTCTGAAATGCAACCACTGACAGCCGGCAGACCAACTCGTTTCACATGCGGAGATACCATACTTTGAATATGTACTAAAATAACCATTCCTCAGATCGTTTTCTATTTTTTGCAACAATGAAGCTTCTTCTAGCCTTTATAGCTCAAAGTAGCAACCGCTGACAGCCGGCAGACCAACTTTTTTCACATACGGAGATGCCATACTTTGAATATATACTAAAACTAACCATTTCTCTGATCGTTTTTTTTTTCTCTACAATGAAGCCCCTTTCAGCCCCTATAGCTCAAAGTGGCAACCACTGACAGCCGGCAGACCAACTTGTTTCACATGCGGAGATGCCATATTTTGAATATATGTACTAAACCTAACCATTTCTCTGATATTTTTTTTTTGCAACAATGAAGGTCATTTTCCTCAAGGCAATTTTCCATGCCCTAGGTATAGCTCGAAGTGGCAAACACTGAAGGCCGGCAGACCAACTTGTTTCACCTGTGGAGACACCATTCTTTCAATAGATAGTAAAACTGACCATTTCTCTAACCGTTTTTTTTCGTAAATATGCAGTGACTTTCGCGCATCATCGCTCTGAAATGCAACCACTGACAGCCGGCAGACCAACTTGTTTCACCTGTGGAGACACCATTCTTTCAATAGGTACTAAAACTGACCATTTCTTTTACCGTTAACATAAATCTAACAATTTCTCTGATCATTTTTTTTTCGCAACAAGCTCGAAGTGGCAACCACTGAGAGCCGGCAGACCAACTCGTTTCACCTTTACTTATTCAAAGTATGGCATCTCCGCAAGTGAAACGAGTTGGTCTGCCGGCCTTCAGTGGTTGCCACTTCGAGCTATACTTAGGGCCTGGAAGGGGCTTTATTAGTGCGAAAAAAAATTATCAGACAAATGATTAGTTTTAGTATATATTCAAAATATGGTATGTCCGCATGTGAAACAAGTTGGTCTGCCGGCTGTCAGTGGTTGCATTTAAGAGCTATGAGGCGCGAAAGTCACTGCATAGTTACGAAAAAAAACGGTAAAAGAAATGGTCAGTTTTAGTACCTATTGAAAGAATGTTGTCTCCACAGGTAAAACTAGTTGGTCTGCCGGTCTTCATTGTTTCAAAAAAAAAATATCAGAGAAATGGTTAGTTTTAGTACATATTCAAAATATGGCATCTCCGCATGTGAAACAAGTTGGTCCGCCGGCTGTCAGTGGTTACCACTTTGAGCTATACCTAGGGCCTGGAAGGAGCTTCATTGTTGCAAAAAATAGAAAACGATCTGAGAAATGGTTAGTTTTAGTACATATTCAAAGTATGGCATCTCCGCATGTGAAACAAGTTGGTCTGCCGGCTATCAGTGGTTGCATTACAGAACTATGAGGCGCGAAAGTTACTGCATAGTTACGAAAAAAAAACCGTAAGAGAAATGGTCAGTTTTAGTACCTATTGGTACTAAAACTGACCATTTCTCTTACGGTTTTTTCGTTAACCTGTGGAGACACCATTCTTCCAATTGGAAGAATGGTGTCTCCACAGGTTAACGAGTCTGTCTGCCGGCTTTCAGTGGTTACCACTTCGAGCTCTAGAGCCTGGAATCATTGTTGCGAAAAAAAAAATGCTCAGAGAAATGGTTAGTTTTAGTACATATTTAAAGTATGGCATCTCCGTATGTGAAACAAGTTGGTCTGCCGGCTGTCAGTGGTTGCCACTTTGAGCTATAAAGGCTAGAAGGAGCTTCATTGTTGCAAAAAATAGAAAACGATCTGAGGAATGGTAAGTTTTAGTACATATTCAAAGTATGGTATCTCCGCATGTGAAACAAGTTGGTCTGCCGGCTGTCGGTTTGCCACTTTGAGCTATTAAGGCTAGAAGGAGCTTCATTGTTGCAAAAAATAGAAAACGATCTGAGGAATGGTTAGTTTTAGTACATATTCAAAGTATGGTATCTCCGCATGTGAAACAAGTTGGTCTGCCGGCTGTCAGTGGTTGCCACTTTGAGCTATACCTAGGGCCTGGAAGGAGCTTCATTGTTGCAAAAAATAGAAAACGATCTGAGAAATGGTTAGTTTTAGTACATATTCAAAGTATGGCATCTCCGCATGTGAAACAAGTTGGTCTGCCGGCTATCAGTGGTTGCATTACAGAACTATGAGGCGCGAAAGTTACTGCATAGTTACGAAAAAAACCGTAAGAGAAATGGTTAGTTTTAGTACCAATTGGAAGAATGGTGTCTCCACAGGTTAACGAGTCTGTCTGCCGGCTTTCAGTGGTTACCACTTCGAGCTCTAGAGCCTGGAATCATTGTTGCGAAAAAAAAAATGCTCAGAGAAATGGTTAGTTTTAGTACATATTTAAAGTATGGCATCTCCGTATGTGAAACAAGTTGGTCTGCCGGCTGTCAGTGGTTGCCACTTTGAGCTATAAAGGCTAGAAGGAGCTTCATTGTTGCAAAAAATAGAAAACGATCTGAGGAATGGTAAGTTTTAGTACATATTCAAAGTATGGTATCTCCGCATGTGAAACAAGTTGGTCTGCCGGCTGTCGGTGGTTGCCACTTTGAACTATTAAGGCTAGAAGGAGCTTCATTGTTGCAAAAAATAGAAAACGATCTGAGGAATGGTTAGTTTTAGTACAAATTCAAAGTATGGCATCTCCGCATGTGAAACAAGTTGGTCAGCCGGCTGTCGGTGGTTGCCACTTTGAGCTATACCTTAGGGCCTGGAAGGAGCTTCATTGTTGCAAAAAATAAAAACGATCTGAGAAATGGTTAGTTTTAGTACATATTCAAAGTATGGCATCTCCGCATGTGAAACAAGTTGGTCTGCCGGCTATCAGTGGTTGCATTACAGAACTATAAGGCGCGAAAGTTACTGCATAGTTACGAAAAAAAACCGTAAGAGAAATGGTCAGTTTTAGTACCTATTGGAAGAATGGTGTCTCCACAGGTTAACGAGTCTGTCTGCCGGCTTTCAGTGGTTACCACTTCGAGCTCTAGAGCCTGGAATCATTGTTGCGAAAAAAAAATGCTCAGAGAAATGGTTAGTTTTAGTACATATTTAAAGTATGGCATCTCCGTATGTGAAACAAGTTGGTCTGCCGGCTGTCAGTGGTTGCCACTTTGAGCTATAAAGGCTAGAAGGAGCTTCATTGTTGCAAAAAATAGAAAACGATCTGAGGAATGGTAAGTTTTAGTACATATTCAAAGTATGGTATCTCCGCATGTGAAACAAGTTGGTCTGCCGGCTGTCGGTGGTTGCCACTTTGAGCTATTAAGGCTAGAAGGAGCTTCATTGTTGCAAAAAATAGAAAACGATCTGAGGAATGGTTAGTTTTAGTACAAATTCAAAGTATGGCATCTCCGCATGTGAAACAAGTTGGTCTGCCGGCTGTCAGTGGTTGCATTTCAGAGCTATGAGGCGCGAAAGTCACTGCATAGTTACGAAATAAAACGGTAAAAGAAATGGTCAGTTTTAGTTCTTATTGAAAGAATGGTGTCTCCACAGATGAAACAAGTTGGTCTGCCGGCCTTCAGTGGTTGCCACTTCGAGCTATACCTAGGGCCTGGAAGGGGCTTCATTGTTGAAAATAAAAATTATCAGAGAAATGGTTAGTTTTAGTACATATTCAAAATATGGCATCTTCTCATGTGAAACAAGTTGGTCTGCCGGCTATCAGTGGTTGCCACTTTGAGCTATTAAGGCTAGAAGGAGCTTCATTGTTGCAAAAAATAGAAAACGATCTGAGGAATGGTTAGTTTTAGTACATATTCAAAGTATGGCATCTCCGCATGTGAAACAAGTTGGTCTGCCGGCTGTCAGTGGTTGCATTTCAGAGCTATGAGGCGCGAAAGTCACTGCTTAGTTACGAAAAAAAACGGTAAGAGAAATGGTCAGTTTTAGTACCTATTAAAAGAATGCAATGTTATCAAAAATAGTATTAATAAAAGTCTTCTTATTAAGATCAAAAATGAAATACATAATCAGTTTTTACCAAAATCGACGTAGATTTTCTGAAGAAAACCTTTTTTTCTCTAGAGGCGATTTTTCCCCACAGTGCGGTGGTGCGCGGCGCAAGTTTGAGGTTGGGTCAAACATACGCAGATACGACAGCGGCTGGCATGAACTAGAAAAATTCGACAATTTTCCCGCTTTTCAGTGTTTTTTTAGACTTTTTCCTTAAATAAGCGACTTACGTGAACGATGATAGCTCTGAAATACAACCACTGACAGCCGGCAGACCAACTCGTTTCATCTGTGGATACACCATTCTTCCAATTGGTACTAAAACTAACCATTTCTCTTATCGTTTTTTTTGTAACTATGCAGTGACTTGCGCGCCTCATAGCTCTGAAATGCAACCACTGACAGCCGGCAGACCAACTTGTTTCACATGCGGAGATGCCATACTTTGAATATGTACTAAAACTAACCATTTCTCAGATCGTTTTTTTTTCGCAACAATGAAGCACCTTCAAGGCCCTATAGCTCGAAGAAGCTACCACTGAGAGCCGGCAGACCGACATCATTCACATTAGGGGACTACTCTATAACCCATAAAAGCAAGTCTATCCGTTTCCCTGATCGTTACGAAAATTCCCGTGACCTCTCGGTCTATCGCTTAAATTATGGTGATTCTCGACGATAAAGGAAAAAAAAAACAGGATTATGTATTATTTTTTTTATCTAGTCATATTTATTTTATTTGTAATTTGATTCGATATAATTCTAGTTTAGTATTTTTCTCTTTACGGGATATTTTTCCTGCTTCAGTACTTCTAACCTATGGTTCACACGTGACGTTTAAAGACAGTACGGTTTCGGAAAATCCTGATTGGGTATGTCCTTAAGTCATAATCGTCCTTAAGGACGATTCACACTAGTCTGCATGCTCGAGCATGCCGCATAGTATAGTTCCGTAATTGCACGGAATTATAGAATGTAACTACTATACAGAAGTTTCAATTTCCTTCAGCAAATTGTAAAAAGCGCTGCCTTACGATCCGCCCAGTCTGAATCTAACATTAGATTTGGACTCATACTCTGCAGAATGGATACAGTAGCTTAAGATAAGGATAAATGGTGGGAGAGAGGGATTTGCCCAGCATTGGGATCTAAATAGCTGAATAATTAATTATAAAATCAGCGCCTCTATCTATGAACTAGTCACTATTCATTTTCCGACGATACGTTTACATTCTTGTAAATATTCGTTTTTTTTTTTAATCTATAACACTCGATAATCCTAACTAATACACATTGTAAATGCGAGAGTGGTTTGTTTGTTATTTTTTTACGCTTTATCTACTGAACCAATCTTCCTGAAATTTCGCATACACATAGTTAGAAGTACTGAGAGGGACATAGGGTACCTTTCATCCTGGGAAAATGCACTGTTCCCGTGGGCAATTCACGCGGGCGAAGCCGCGGGCAAAAGCTAGTAACATATAAAGCTAAAGGTACTTACTTTTACGCGGCTGAAGCAGGGGCTCTTCATCAGAATGTTCACCATCAGATCTCTCAAATTCACATTTCACTATATCCACACAGCTTGTCCCACTCTCTACTGGTACTTCTGCCTCAATCTTAATAGTCAACTCTCCAATTGGATCTTGCTCATTAGAAATCACACCTTGTGACTCAGGTCTTAACGTCTCAATTTCAGCAATCTCCTCTTTGAGCGTGGTATCAGGAAATAAGTTAGGCTTCTTGGCAACTAATGGGTTGATATCTATTTGAGGTTGGTACGCTATGGACAGCCAATGGACTAGGTGCGTTGTTTTTAGATTTGAAAGAGACAATAATGGCTGAAAAAATAAAAATAGATAATATAACTAGCTTTCACTTAGTAGCAGAATGTCCTGCATTTGCCGCTGCAAGAAGAGAAATATTGGGCTCAGACGACCTGTCTGAGGATGATCTGAGCAACATTACAATAGGGCAGATGTTAAAATTCTGCAAAGTAACAGGTAGATTCAATGGGTCGCCACCAACGTGAGTTACCAGGTAACTCAAAACCCTATACGGGTCTCGGGGAATTGGGTGAAATGGTCCCAGCATAAGTGGACTGATCACCCGTCTGGTGCTCGCGCTGGCGTCCCCACATAGTAAATATTAATAAAATAATACCACATTTTTATTCCTAACAGGGGGTCTAACACAGCAACATTGATGAATAGGATTATGATACATTTCTAAGTTCCTAAATTATTCTATAGAAATAGATATTGATTGATCTGATTGATTGAACCGTATTTGTGAAACTAGAAGACTTCAAAATCAAAATCAAATCATTTATTTTGTGAACATAGGTTTACATAGAGAGGTATACACTTAAAATGAGTTCCTCTAGGTATACAAAATTTAAAAAGTCATTTATTTACAACGTCATAGATACAAATTACAATATTATTGAGAAATTATGTAATTAAATTAATTTTGCAGGATAGTGGGCTTACATAAATACACCTGTAAAAACTGCACTGTTCCCATGAGAAATTCACGCGAGCGAAGCCGCGGGCAAAAGCTAGTTTCTTCTTCTTCTCGCAGCCGAAAGACGTCCACTGCTGGACAAAGGCCTCCCCCAAGGATTTCCACAACGACCGGTCCTGCGCTGCCCGCATCCATGCGCAACCCGCGACCTTCACCAGGTCGTCGGTCCACCGAGTGGGAGGCCTGCCAACACTACGTTTTCAGGTTCGTGGTCGCCACTCGAGAACTTTTCTGCCCCAACGGCTATCTGTTCTGCGAGCTATGTGATAAAAGCTAGTTTACTGATACTTATTGAAAAAGTAGAAAATAAGATACCTACCTTATTTTTATTCATTGTTTTCTGTGCCTCCAAAGCTTTCATGCGGAACTTTTTAATTTTGACCAACATCGCATGGCATTCCCAGCACACCATGTAGTTACAAATAGGAGGCAGCTGAAATATAAAGATTAACCATTAAGTACAGTTAGTACAATTGGCTAAGGTATAAAAGGCTGATATTAACAATAAAAGTTTGCTAAATAGTATATTTTGTGCATTCAATGAAATAACGGACACAATTATTTATTTTTGGATTTTTGAGCACCTCAGATGCAATTAGTACTAAGACGTTAGGTGACGCATGCCTAATGCGTTTCAATAGAAATCTGATATGGTGAGGATTATCGATGTGCAGGATTGCGATAGCTCAGTTGGAAGAGCAAGGTCGTATTAAGACCTGGTCGCGGGTTCAAGTCCTGCTCGCATGAATTTTTTTCACCATATCTAATATCTATATGAAAGTACTTTAACAGACACAATTCTTAGTATAAACTAACAATCACCCGGGACTTTCGGGAAACCCTCTCTTAGTGCTCCCCTACACTCCCTGAGGAACCAACATGCGAAATTTCAGCTTCCTATGCCCAGTAGTTTTGTCAATCAGTAACAGAAGAATTTAAACCCCTTTTTTTTTTAATAGTCCTATTATGTAAACAATCTTCACAGTACTTTTTATTGAATTTTGTTGAAAATAAATCAAATATTAGTTCAAACCTAAACAATCTAAAGTAAAACATTTATTAACCACGAAAGTAATTTCCTAAAAAGTCTATTTTAATTTATATTGTTGTAAAATCATAAAAAGACATGGTAAGATTGTTTACATAATAGGATAATTAATGAATAAATGGACTTTATATTGATATGATATTGGGACTTTCTGTAATAGAAGACAGGCGCCAGCTATTACTTCGAATTTAACATCAAAAAAGTATTGTTAGTCCAATAAAAGTAAGAAAACCTCTAAAAAAGACAAACTACCCACATCAGGCAAGGATAACTGTTGCGGACTTGCGAAAATTACGGATGCAATGCAATTACCTTAATCAGGGTTATTGAGGAGAATAATACTTTGTCCGGAATAGGATACATTTTTCTGCATTGGCTGCTAGTCAGGCAAGATACACAGATAACAATATTTTGATCTGGAATACTCGCAGAGGCCTGAGGCCTTGCAGGATCGATCCAAACATTTGACCCAAACATTGTTAACAAAACCACATTACCACTTAGCGTATATCAAATATCGTAATATCTGTATAAACACGAACAATTACTGCATAATAAAAACACTATTATATTATAATTACTATATTTTAATACAACAATAAACACCACCCACAGTTCTCAGCTGAAAATTGATTGAATTGATAATTTTTCCCGACGTCATAAAACTTGACTATATTTCATTCATTCTATTCATTCATTTTATCAGCTAGTGATATCACAAAATCTACTCGATTCTCGACGGCAGGCAGGGCAGCAGGATGCAGTGCGACCTTGAAAAATAGTATCGATTGATTGATGTTTTCTAAGCAATACTATCTATAGTATCGATAGTATTGACACTTATATTTCAATAAATAAACTATCGATACTACTGCACTATCGATAGCTTGTATTGTAATTCAATATTATCGTACTATCGATAGTATTGATTAGAAAACATCAATAGTATCGATACTATCGTTAGTATTGACACGTGTCATTGCTATCGATAGGCCTATTTTGATAGTATGACTATTTTTCAAGGTCAACTTTCGATAGCCAAACTATCGATAGTCCTGCAACGCTGAGCAGGCAGGCAGGGTGTCAATTCCACTATTTTTACTTAAAATCACCGACCAACTGCCACACAATACTCATAAGACAACAATAGGTCTTATAAAAGGTATTCTGCAACAAGTTATTCATGTTCCTATAGTGTGGGAATAAAGTGTCTATAGGATGTCAGTCTAGGTGTTGTTGATTAATCTTTGGTGTTTCCGTCGCTGCTAGAAAAAACTACTATTATTTAATAATAAAATTCAAACTCCTTTTTTCCGCTAAAAACGTATGAAATATTATCAATTAGAACTAACATTGATATTTTGACATAAATTTTAAGACATATAGCCATGTTTCACGCTTATATCTGAAAAACTGAAAAATTAGTTAATGTGTGTCTTTGATGCCTTTGCAATTTGCCTTTAAAAATGTAAACTGTCTGTCTATGACAAAGTCATGTTTTATAGGTTATAATCGTTCTATTGTTTACTGTAAAATTATTTTTAATTTATTTATAATTTAAATTAATTTGTACAAAGAAAATATGCTTGAAAATAATAAGTCAAACTCCCGTGTCAAATAAGTCTGACTTCACCCGAGGAGGGTCTCATCCAGTCAAGCAGTTATAGATTGAGTTCTTAAAGTTTTATTTGCGTCTAAGGTGAGATTTTCTTTGTAAGTACAATAATTATCTTATTTATTAAGTACTAGCTTTCTGCCCACGGGAACAGTGCTTTTTCCCGGGATGAAAGGTACGCTATGCCCTTCTCAGTACTTCTAACTAGGTAAGTGTATGCGAAATTTCAGAAAGATTTGTTCAATAAATAAGTTGCGAAGAGGTAACAAACACAACAACAGAGGTAATAAACTCACTTTCGCATTTATAATATTAGTTAGGATATATAATAGTTAGTGTATAATATAGGTAAAAATCTTGTGATGTGGGTCCTTTTAAAATTGAATGCACAGAGTACCTACCTACATTTGGATGTTTGTGAGTTTGGATTTATGTTACATACTGTCACACAAAATCTACAAGACAGATTTCAATAAAATTTGGTACAAGGGTAGAAAAATATAAGGAATAGCAACATAAGGTGCTTTTCAAAATTTCAGAAAGATTTGTTCAATAAATAAGTTGCGAAGAGGTAACAAACACAACAACAGAGGTAATAAACTCACTTTCGCATTTATAATATTAGTTAGGACAGGATTAAGATGCTTGACTTAAAACATGAGTCCTCAAACAAATATAATATTTTTTTACAGTCACCTAAGTGCGGAGCTTTGAAAATATAACAGTATTCATCGACTGGCTGGAGTTTCACAAGGAGACTGGGCTGATTAACACAGTGAAAAAAGGGTTACCCCTAACTCAATAAATAAAGCATATAGTTTCAATTGTACAATACCTGGCATGTAAGTTGACCTAAGACTTTCAATGTGCAGTAACAGATAATAATTTCAATGTTGACTTAATTGCAAACAGACAGACATGGCAGGAGTCTTTATTTAAATTAGCTTTGCTTTTTAACGCAGGGACACTAGAGTAAATTATATACTTACTTACTTCCTCATGACTCGCCCCTGTTCATTGGTAAAAACTGCATGAAAATCTGTTCAATACTTTTCTAGTTTATCACAAACAGACATGGCAGGGGACTTTATTTTTTAATATGTTAAGATAAAGATATCATGTAAGGTAGTAATGAATAATACAAGAATATTATTATTATTTTGTTTATTAGTCTTTAAAATATATCCTAAACCAGACCACACTGTTTCCTCCACAGTTTTTCAACAAGTTATGGATGTCAGCTCGTTTCTCAAGCAGGAAACCGCCATCAGTAGATCGTTCCTGCAAGAATGACAAATAATTTTTACTGCTGTTATAATTATGTTTAGTTATATAAAGAATAACTTTTATTTAAGTCTGCCTATTGTGTAAACAAACTCTTCAGCTTTACAATATTGGTACTATATTGTTGGTTTTTTAAAGTAAAGACAAAGAAAGGAAAAGCATGTTGTTGATTTAAAATATTTTTTTTTAGTTGTTCCTTAATTGAGATATTTTTGAACTAGTAACTATGTTGACTTAGTTAAGGAAGTTGTAAATAAAAAAAAACCTTTTCTTCTCCTTAGGAGTGTAATTTCCTAAATATACTTATCCTACTTACTACTAATATTACTTACTAGTAATATTTTGTTACTTATCACAAAATATTACTGAATGGATTTCATTGAAATATGGTTCACGAGTAGAAAAATACTGAAAATGGCATAGGGTACTTTTTATCTGTATATTCTCAAGGGAGTAAAGCCCCAGGGTGCAGCATATGCTATATAAAGAACCTCTACACAAGTTCAAGTTTCTACTTACAGCAGTTTTGTCTCTGCATTTATATACCACTTGGTCAGTGTTGAATTCAATAATACAATTTTTATTTATATTTATATAGATGAGAATACTTACATAGTCTTTTAACAAGCTATGGATGACACCTTTTCTAAAGCACATTACTCCAGTTGATCGAGCCTGCAAATAATAATTACAGAACTTGTTTGGTACAAATTACTAAGCATACTGTTATTTTGTGACAATCTGAAAATTTTATTTCTTTATATTATTTGTAGATAGAAACAGATGTAGTATCTTCTTCCTATTTACCAATTCCTACTTATGTGGGGTTGGCATAGTATTGAAAGTATAAAGTATAGTTATTATTTAAATATCATTTGACAATTTAAGCATCAACCAGTTTCAAAGATGTTAAAAACTGATTATACAATACATTTTACTGCTTTTTTAATACTCACTTATTCTTTGCTAATTCTACTATAATATTTATAAATGCGATGCGAAAGATTGGATGTTTGTTACTCATAATAAATATACTGGATGAATTTTAATGAAATTTGGTACACGAGTTGAAAAATACCGGACATACTTAGCACAAAAGGTAGGTACTTTTTATCCCTAAATTCTAATAGGAGCAAAGCCCCTAGGGTCTGCTTGTGCTCTTGAAACACCCTCTACCAAATTTCAAGTTTCTACTTTCAGCGGTTTTGTCTCTGTTTTGACAACTCGGTTAGTCTATAATTTTGTATGTACAGAAATATAGACTTGCCTGATGGTGCCTTCCCATAGGAAAACAATAATATGTATGTATGATGCTGTCTTTAGTTCTTTGCTTCGACCTACACAGGTAACAGGGGTATCACTGCATACACACAGCATTTAATTTTCAATATTGCTTGAAATGTGAGAACAGGAACAGCTGAAAAGACATTTTTACATAGTATTACCAAATACTATTTATACACTAGGCATTAAAGTATGTATATTATTGTTCTGAGTACCACATTACACTCATATATAGGTTATATACCTAATCATAGAGCGGGGTCTACTGGCATAAGTATTCAGCTTATGTAGACCCTAACATAAATTAAATTACAAAGAGCTAGCATCCCGCCCCAGTTTCGGAGGTAGCCTATGTCACTTAGGTATAATGTAGCTTTCTAATAATGAAAGACCTTTTGAAATCGGTTCAGTAATTCTGAAGAATTCCTCTGCAAACGAACTCACATGCATACAAACACTTCCTCTTTATTATATGATTGTATTAGTGTCATTGTTAGATACATAATAAATAATTTTGAATTTTTTTGAAACAAAATTTTAATAATCGCATCGCAGTAATATAGGTAAAAATCTTGTGATGTGGGTCCTTTTAAATTGAATGCACAGAGTACCTACCTACATTTGGATGTTTGTGAGTTTGGATTTATGTTACATACTGTCACACAAAATCTACAAGACAGATTTCAATAAAATTTGGTACAAGGGTAGAAAATATAAGGAATAGCAACATAAGGTGCTTTTCATTACAAAGTTTCCACATCATTTCCGGGGCTCAACTATTATAGTATTCTTATATGTATGATCTTATACATACTATATATACTTAACCTTTAATATAAAAAATATCAGCGGTTCATTGAATTACGTACAGTCACAATAGTTACAAGTGCATTTACCTCGGAAACTCTTACTAACCTTTAAATTTGGCAATTTTCCATCTCGACAAAGTATCCTTTATTAGTAATGGGGTTACCTCTTTGTTGAGGTCTATAACTTGAGCATTTTAAGCCGAAATGTCTTTAATATCTCGTCGGCTATATAGGTACGACATTTGTAATGAATAAGAGCCACCAATGAAGAGGTAAAATTGTGGGATTCATCACTAAATGAAACAATGTAAACCATACTACTTTACAATTTGATCATAAAAGGTGTTGTTGCTCAATGGCCAAAAAGCAATTGAGATCCGACAGATCTACCTGACAAACTCCTGTCAAATAGCAAAGAGAATACCAATACTTCAACAATCGACGTGCCAATGGCACTTTTGATAACGTGCAGAATACCGAAATGGGCCAATAGTATGTCGGTATCATGTCCTCAGGCGTCAAATAAGGTGCAGAATACCAAATGGCGTAAATTTGGCATTTGAGACACAACTGAAATACAATAACGTACGTTTGGGAGTTAGAGAATTCGGGCCCAGGGCGTCAATTCCACTATTTAACTTAAAATCACCGTCCAACTGCCACACAATACTCATAAGACATCCATAGGTCCCATAAAGGGTATTCTGCAATAAGATAATCATGTTCCTATAGTGTGGAATAAAGTGTCTATAGGATGTCAGTCTAGGTGTTGTTGATTAATCTTTGGTGTTTCCGTCGCTGCTAGAAAAAACTACTATTATTTAATAATAAAATTCAAACTCCTTTTTTCCGCTAAAAACGTATGAAATATTATCAATTAGAACTAACATTGATATTTTGACATAAATTTAAAGACATATAGCCATGTTTCACGCTTATATCTGAAAAAAACTGAAAATTAGTTAATGTGTGTCTTTGATGCCTTTGCCTTTAAAAAAATGTAAACTGTCTGTCTATGACAAAGTCATGTTTTATAGGTTATAATCGTTCTATTGTTTACTGTAAAATTATTTTTAATTTATTTATAATTTAAATTAATTTGTATAAAGAAAATATGCTTGAAAATAATAAGTCAAACTCCCGTGTCAAATAAGTCTGACTTCACCCGAGGAGGGTCTCATCCAGTCAAGCACTTATAGATTGAGTTCTTAAAGTTTTATTTGCGTCTAAGGTGAGATTTTCTTTGTAAGTACAATACTTATCTTATTTATTAAGTACTAGCTTTCGCCCACGGAACAGTGCTTTTTCCCGGGATGAAAGGTACGCTATGCCCTTCTCAGTACTTCTAACTAGGTAAGTATATGCGAAATTTCAGAAAGATTTGTTCAGTAATTAAGTTGCGAAGAGGTAACAAACACATAAATAAACTCACTTTCGCATTTATAATATTAGTTAGGATAGGATTAAGATGCTTGACTTTTACATGAGTCCTCAAACAAATATAATATTTTTTTACAGTCACCTAAGTGCGGAGCTTTGAAAAATATAACAGTATTCATCGACTGGCTGGAGTTTCACAAGGAGACTGGGCTGATTAACACAGTGAAAAAAAGGGCGACCCCTAACTCAATAAATAAAGCATATTGACATGTTTCAATTGTACAATACCTGGCATGTAAGTTGACCTAAGACTTTCAATGTGCAGTAACAGATAATAAAGATGATAATTTCAATGTTGACTTAATTGCAAACAGAAAGACATGGCAGGAGTCTTTATTTAAATTAGCTTGCTTTTTAACGCGGGGACACTAAAGTAAATTATATACTTACTTACTTCCTCATGACTCGCCCTGTTCATTGGTGAAAACTGCATGAAAATCTGTTCAATACTTTTCTAGTTTATCACAAACAGACATGGCAGGGGACTTTATTTTTTAATATGTTAAGATAAAGATATTATGTAAGGTAGTAATGAATAATACAAGAATATTATTATTATTTTGTTTATTAGTCTTTAAAATATATCCTAAACCAGACCACACTGTTTCCTCCCACAGTTTTTCAACAAGGTATGGATGTCAGCTCGTTTCTCAAGCAGGAAACCGCCATCAGTTGATCGTCCCTGCAAGAATGACAAATAATTTTTACTGTTGTTATAATTATGTTTAGTTATATAAAGAATAACTTTTATTTAAGTCTGCCTATTGTGTAAACAAACTCTTCAGCTTTACAATATTGGTACTATATTGTTGGTTTTTTAAAGTAAAGACAAAGAAAGGAAAAGCATGTTGTTGATTTAAAATATTTTTTTTTAGTTGTTCCTTAATTGAGATATTTTTGAACTAGTAACTATGTTGACTTAGTTAAGGAAGTTGTAAATAAAGAAAAACCTTTTTTCTTCCCCTTAGGAGTGTAATTTCCTAAATATACTTATCCTACTTACTACTAATATTACTTATTAGTAATATTTTGTGATAAGTAACAAACATCCAAAACTTAAACAATTACTTGTTTAAGTTTTGGATGTTTGTTACTTATCACAAAATATTACTGAATGGATTTCATTGAAATATGGTTCATGAGTAGAAAAATACTGAAAATGGCATAGGGTACTTTTTATCTCTATATTCTCAAGGGGAGTAAAGCCCCAGGGTGCAGCATATGCTATATAAAGAACCTCTACACAAGTTTAAGTTTCTACTTACAGCAGTTTTGTCTCTGCATTTATATACCACTCGGTCTGTGTTGAATTCAATAATACAATTTATATTTATATGGATGAGAATACTTACATAGTCTTTTAACAAGCTATGGATGACACCTTTTTCTGAAGCACATTACTCCAGTTGATCGAGCCTGCAAATAATAATTACAGAACTTGTTTGGTACAAATTACTAAGCATAATGTTATTTTGTGACTATCTGAAAATTTTATTTCTTTATATTATTTGTAGATAGAAACAGATGTAGTATCTTCTTCCTATTTACCAATTCCTACTTATGTGGGGTTGGCATAGTATTGAAAGTATAAAGTATAGTTATTATTTAAATATCATTTGACAATTTAAGCATCAACCAGTTTCAAAGATGTTAAAAACTGATTATACAATACATTTTACCGCTTTTTTAATACTCACTTATTCTCTGCTAATTCTACTATAATATTTATAAATGCGATGCGAAAGAGATGTTTGTTACTCATAATAAATATACTGGATGAATTTTAATGAAATTTGGTACACGAGTTGAAAAATACCGGACACACTTAGCACAAAAGGTAGGTACTTTTTATCCCTAAATTCTAATAGGAGCAAAGCCCCTAGGGTACAGCTTGTGCTCTTGAAACACCCTCTACAAAATTTCAAGTTTCTAATTTCAGCGGTTTTGTCTCTGTGTTGACAACTCGGTTAGTCTATAATTTTGTATGTACAGAAATATAGACTTGCCTGATGGTGCCTTCCCATAGGAAAACAATAATATGTATGTATGATGCTGTCTTTAGTTCTTTGCTTCGACCTACACAGGTAACAGGGGGTATCACTGCTTGAAATGTGAGAACAGGAACAGCTGAAAAGACATTTTTACATAGTATTACCAAATACTATTTATACACTAGGCATTAAAGTATGTATATTATTGTTCTGTGTACCACATTACACTCATATATAGGTTATATACCTAATCATAGAGCGGGGTTTACTGGCATAAGTATTCAGCTTATGTATGTAGACCCTAACATAAATTAAATTACAAAGAGCTAGCATCCCGCCCCAGTTTCGGGAGGTAGCCTATGTCTCTCTCTCAGCCTAATGACGTCCACTGCTGGACAAAGGCCTCCCCCAAGGATCCGTGGGGGGGTTTTGCCGTAATCGCCACGCTTGGCAGGCGAGTTGGCGATCGCAGTGTGATGGCATAGTACGCGGAAGGATGCTGCTGCCCATCCTCCGGTGTTTTAAATCCCTTAGTCGCCTCTTACGACACCCACGGGAAGAAATGGGTTGGTGCTATTCTAGGGCCACACCACAGGCCACAGCCTATGTCACTCAGGTATAATGTAGCTTTAAGTCCTTTTGAAATCGGTTCAGTAATTCTGAAGAATACCCCCTGCAAACGAACTCACATGCATACAAACACTTCCTCTTTATTATATGATTGTATTAGTGTCATTGTTAGATACATAATAAATAATTTTGAATTTTTTCGAAACAAAATTTTAATAATCGCATCGCAGTAATATAGGTAAAAATCTTGTGATGTGGGTCCTTTTTAAATTGAATGCACAGAGTACCTACCTACATTTGGATTTTTGTGAGTTTGAATTTATGTTACATACTTTCACACAAAATCTACTAGGATTTCAATAAAGGTACAAGGGTAGAAAATATAAGGAATAGCAACATAAGGTGCTTTTCATTACAAAGTTTCCACATCATTTCCGGGGCTCAACTATATTATAGTATTCTTATATGTATGATTTTATACATACTAATATACTTAACCTTTAATATAAAAAATATCAGCGGTTCATTGAATTACGTACAGTCACAATAGTTACAAGTGCATTTAGTAGTGATTATATACTCTTTGCATTTACCTCGGAAACTCTTACTAACTTTTAAATTTGGCAATTTTTCCATCTCGACAAAGTATCCTTTATTAGTAATGGGGTTACCTCTTTGTTGAGGTCTATAACGTATATAAGCCGAAAAGTCTTTAATATCTCGTCGGCTATATAGGTACGACATTTGTAATGAATAAGAGCCACCAATGAAGAGGTAAAATTATGGGATTCATCGCTAAATGAAACAATGTAAACCATACTTGCATACATACTACTTTACAATTTGATCTTAAAAGGTGTCGTTGCTCAATGGCCAAAAAGCAATTGAGATCCGACAGATCTACCTGACAAACTCCTGTCAAATAGCAAAGAGAATACCAATACTTCAACAATCGACGTGCCAATGGCACTTTTGATAACGATGCAGAATACCGAAATGGGCCAATAGTATGTCAGTATCATGTCCTCAGGCGTCAAATAAGGTGCAGAATACCAAATGGCGAAAATTTGGCATTTGAGACACAACTGAAATACAATAACGTACGTTTGGGAGTTGCAGAATTCGGCCCCAGAGTTTTAACTGACGACGCGCCACGAAATTTTCCGTGACTACCATAAATCCAACGGCGCATCGCGCCAAACTGCCCGTGAGTGTGTGATCGTCATTCCAATGTCGTCAGTTCCAGGGGCTACAATCTCAATACAAATGTTTAGGCAATTCTTGACA
Organism: Ephestia elutella; assembly: GCA_018467065.1. Classification (NCBI taxonomy): domain Eukaryota; kingdom Metazoa; phylum Arthropoda; class Insecta; order Lepidoptera; family Pyralidae; genus Ephestia; species Ephestia elutella. The sequence goes on along the minus strand of CM031574.1, from coordinate 6,045,807 downwards.
TAAAAGACTACTAAATTAAATAGATACAAAACACACATCAAATTTATGCAGTTAATATACTTTTTCAAAATGGTAGTATTATAATGTAGTAACTACTGCCTAACAATATAGATGGCGATCCAAGCGTAATTATGATACTAAATTAAAATATAGTTATTTAAATTTCATGTTCAAGGCTGTATGTGCCTTTCAAATATGGTCGCGTTGTATCACGGTGTAATGTTCTATTCTTCTAATTATTCTCCCATTATAGTAGTTTTACTTTCTAAGATTTTTATTTTATTTGAAATTTATCAGTCTAATTTATTTAAAATCTGCTATCGATAGTGGTTTAGCATAACACTACATATCTAATAAACAAGTAATTATAATAATTTAAAAGTTCTTTCCATGTATTTTATTGTATTTTTAATTTTTAGCATATATTATATTTATGCGAGTGGCAACACTGTCGCATAAGTTTACTTTCAAAGTTTCAAACAAGATTTTTTCACACAAATTCGTCCTTTTTCGTGCTTTTAGTGCGTTTTTGGTGTTTTTGGTGTAAATCTTGAGTTTATCATTACCATTTCGTTGGCTTAATCGTTGAGTTGAGAGTTTCTCCTCCGATAAGTTACGAATTGTGCTTTTGGTGGCTTCAGTGTTGGAGAAATAGACTCGTGTGTTATTTATAGTTCCGTCCGAGAAAGAGACTCTTTTAGTGGCATTATGCAGATGTCCCGTAAAATATGCTGTGTTCCTGGATGTTGGGAGTCTGGAAGTAAGTTATATTTTAACCTAAGCGTGTATATGCATGTACTCCTATCCTCTTCATGATATAATTATATTGGCCTCCGTGGCGCAATGGTAAAGACCTCGCCTTTGAACCGTAGTCTTTTTCAGACAATGGGACTCTACTGTAAAGCCAGCCCAAAATCAACTTTGGGGCTAGCAAAATATGTCTGATTTGTTGTTTTGTTTGTATTGTAATACCTATACATATTAATGCTATCAATGTTTTATACCTGTATATAATTCAACCTAGTATACACTAATAGGGTCAGTTGAAATTGAATTAATAATGATGTAAATTTTTAGGGTCACACAAGACACTCCACACCTTTCCAAATCCAGAAATTGAGAGGGAACGCTTCAATAAATGGGTACTTGCTATTGGCGGTGGCATCATTAGTTTGGACAACAAGTTCATATATGAACAACGCCGTATTTGCCGTGCACATTTTGAAGAAAAATACCTTTGCCGTAGCAACAGGATCAGCAATATTGCATTGCCTACCTTGAACTTACCAGGTAAATATTATATGAAATGTGTAAGTTTTAGTATTATACCTTTCATTCAATTAATGGAATTTTAAATTTTTTAATTTAAAACAAATGGTTTTTATATGGTTTTTATACTTACATACAATGCAGTGGTTTGTAAACAGATGATACAGAAATATGATGATGGATAAAATACACTCGATAAGAAAAAAGTGAATATCATATGAAAATTCAATCAAAATGTGATCTTCTTCAGGCTGCGATGATTAATTTACTAATATGGATATTGTGTAAATTGGTTTATAAATATTTCAGGTTTTATGAACGTTTCAAGATTTCCAAGCATTGGAAGAAGGCCATTGATGTCGACCCAGAATACTCCTGAACCATTACCATCAACATCAGCAGGTGTGTAGAAGTACTACCTATTTTATCCTTCTATTATTATAAACTACTACATTAAAAAAACAGTATGATTGGTGCACATATTTTTAATCCATACATTACTGCGCCTGGCTCACATTAAGTCAATAATAGTTAAAACTACATGAAACTATGTTGTATTGTTGTAAAGCAGCGATATAAACTGACATAGGAAGATAAAACAAGTGATATTTTTCAACTAGTATTAATTTCAGATATGAAGAAATAGATTGTTTATGACAAACAGAAAATTCTTTTTTTAATTTTTTTCTATTTCATTTGTGATTAAGCTATATAAAATGTCAGCAGCTGATTTTGTCTTTTTTACTTTGATTGCAGCTCTTCAGTATGATTTTCATGCATATGAAGATGCAGAGAAAGAGAATAATGGTATGTATACATAGTATAAAACTTTTTTTCAAAAAAATGAACCGACTTCCATCATAAAACTTAAAATCATGAAATAACAATAAAGAAAAATGTATTAGCATGCTACCTACTGAATGAGGTGAAGTCTAGTCTAGGAGCTAGCACTTTATATGTTATTGCAACAAATTATCTGCCTAAGGATTCATGATCCAACTTTTATAGTCGCTAATCACTATTTCTATGTTGGGGACATACACAGAAAATCTTGAGCTTAGCTTAAAATAAGGAAGGCCACGCAGTCGCGGCCATTTGCTCTGTAATGCAATGTTGATATTTTAATATTTTGTTAGGTATCTTTTAAATTACCGAACAGATTCTGACGTGGTTAAAATGGGACCAACTTGGGAATACACCCTTTTAAATAAAAAAACAATTTTGGAAATCAGTCTACAATTGGCGGAGAAATCGGCGAACATACATAAAAAAAAAACATACATCGAAACATATAACCTCCTCCTTTTTGGGAAGTCGGTTGAAAATGACACATATGTGACAGTCCATGACAAAAGGTCCCTTATGGGCATTGGCACTTACGTCATTCTGCTTATTATAATTATTCTATTGCTAAGTAAACTTGTACGATTTATATTTCTGAACAACTTAAGCGCCAATGACCATAAGGCACCTTTTCCCATGGATTAACACATATTACAATTTGACTTAAATATATTTTGTATAGGTAGCTAATGGACACATTTTTTTTAGCCCCTGCTCCTGCTATGATAGATGTGGTCGAAACTAATAAAATTGGTGAAAACTTCCCAATTGAAGTTAGTGCGGAACAACAAATGGAATTTACTACTTCTACAATAGGGGAAGGTGGAAATAGATTAGTTATAAAAAGAGGTATGTAAATATAAAAATAATTTGTTGCATTTTATTTAGGCACATTTTCCCATGGATTAACACATACAATTTGACTTAAATATATTTTGTATAGGTAGCTAATGGACATATTTTTTTTAGCCCCTGCTTCTGCTATGATAGATGTGGTCGAAACTAATAAAATTGGTGAGAACTTCCCAATTGAAGTTAGTACGGAACCACAAATGGAACTTACTATTTCTACAATAGGGGAAGGTGGAAATAGATTAGTTACAAAAAGAGGTACGTACATTTAAAAATAATTTGTTGCATTTTATTTCTAACTAGATGACTAGCCACCCACATGGCCTGTGGTAATTTGGGGATTCTGGATAGCTCATAGCATTCTGCGGGCAAACACTAGTATAGACATTTAGATTAACCTCCATTTTTAGAACCTTAATAATATTTATACCAAATTTTTAAAATCCTATTATTTTTAGGAAAAGGCAATGTAAAGGCGTCAATAAAAACACTTGCTGAACGTCAGCTATATAAGGAGGTGAAAGCATTAAGAAGTAAACTTAGTAAAATGCCGTAAAGCTGTACAAATCAAATCTGCAAGCTTAAAAGCAGCTAAGAAAATTACGGCTAATCCTGCATTTTTAAGTGTAATTGAAAAAGTACCTATTCCTGGAAAAAGACTGATTATGATGCAATTAAGAGAAGTCATGAAAAAGGACAAGGGTCGGCGCTTTACTTTTAATGAAAAAATAACAGCTCTATCAATTTGGAAGCAAAGCCCTAAGAGTTACCGCTTCTTAAGGAAGATATTAGTTTTACCGGCTCCACAAACTCTATCTAAATTATTATGCAGAGCAAATATATCTCCTGGTATAAATAAAAAGACTTTTAGTCAACTGAAACAAATATCAAAAAAAATGAAACCAGAAGACAAACTATGCATATTATTATTTGATGAAATATCTCTTCAGGCTAATTTGGCATACAGGGAAGGCCAAAATAAAGTTATTGGATTTGTAACAGATGGAACTGACACAAAGCCCGAATTTGCTGACCATGCTCAAGTTTTTATGGTAAGGGGGCTTACAAGAAATTATAAGCAAGTGTTGTCATATACATTTGCTCAGGCAGCCACAAAAGGCGCCGAATTGGCTAGCCAAATAAAAACAGTGATAAATGAATTAAATGAAGCTGGGTTTACTGTGGTGGCCACTGTGTGTGATCAGGGTTCTAACAATAGAGCAGCCATTAAAATGTTAATACAAGAGGCACGAGGATTTTTTTTGAAGAATGGACAGGAACCAAAAGACAATGTATTTATTGTAAATGAAAAAGAAATTGTGCCATTGTATGACCCCCCACATTTGATGAAATGTGTAAGAAATAATTTGCTAACAAAAAATTTGCAATATAAAGATGAGAAATGTGAGAAGACTTATATAGCAAAGTGGGATCATGTAAGTGAGTTACATGAAGCAAATCCGGGATATAAAGGTATTAGATTAATCCCGAAATTAACAGACAGTCATGTTATACCAGGTAAAATTCACAAGATGAAGGTGAAATATGCCACTCAAGTTTTCAGCCGGACTGTTGCTTCAAATATGGGATACCTCGCAGGTAGGTTATGTTGAGAAATATTTTAATAGGCTGTATTGCCTCTTATCACTGTTTATATTTTATCTATTTACTAATTGGGGAAGCCAATGCAAGCACCAGACGGGTGAACGGTCTTCCCATGCTGGGGCCATTTCACCCAGACAATTTCATTAATCACAGTTTAATAAGACATACAGTACAGTTGTGCAAGGATTGATACTGGCATACGGCTCCCGAGCACTAGTAACTAGCTCGCCATCCCCCACCTCTCACACCGCACACGATTGCAACGCATTGAGGGTGTTTGATTAACAATCCATATAGGTAGAATGTGCTCTTGTATAAAATCATAACTTAAGGTTAAAGAGAAGGGCTGTTCATTAAACAATTCCCGCTGGATGGCGTTGACAGCAACATTTTCCGTTTTTATTTTATTTTTGGCGTTGTTGCAGTACTTCTAGACATACTCTTTTATTTATTTTATGGCCTACGATTATATTTCAGTCAACATAATGAAAAAAAAAGCTTTAGAATAGAATCTGCCATGAATCTTCGTATCTCTACACTCACTCACACTACGACGAGAGCTTTCAAAATGACATTAAATATGGCGCAAAGCATTGTTATAAATTAAAAAATACGCTACTAGATGGCACTTATTTAAAAAGAGTTTCTAACTACAATAATGCCAATCGGACTGGCTGGCAGCATAAGAAAAAAGAAAAAGAAATTTAAAAAATACAAAGAGCGAAAAATAACCTATAATTACTTCTTGTCATTGTCATATTTTGTAAGAAAGCAAAAAAAATATATTTATAAGAATAGTTCAAGTTCGTATCAGTTGGATTCAGAAAGTCAGCTCTCCAGCGCGTTGCAATATCTAGACTGTTGTTGCAAACTGTTAAAGAGCGCAAAGTTAAATATTTGGGACACGTTTTACGACACGACAGATATCAGCTGCTTCTACTTATTATGATGGGTAAAATAGAAGGCAAGAGACGTGCTGAAAGACGCAAAAAATCATGGCTGAGTAAATACGCGAGTGGACCGGAGTCACCAGGGTTGAAGAGCCGTTTCGCATAGCGGCGAACAGAGAAGAGTTTGCGAAACTGACGGCCGGCCTCCAGTAACGGAGAGGCACTACAAGAAGAACTTCAAGTTCAATAGTGCAAAATCATAATTAGTAATAAACTGTAATTTAATTAGGTCACGAACAATATAATGCAAATACCTATCTACTAATAGTTTCAGCAGTTTAAATTGCAACACCTCTTAGATTCCCAACACAAATCATCAATAGTTCGAACACCCATTTTCAAAAATCAATCTAACTTGAAACCATGACTGGTAACAGGAAATACCACCGCATACGTCATGGTCATAATTTACTATTGCCTATTGCATTGTATGATTAGGTTTATATTTTTTAAATAAAACTAAATGGTATCTACACATTGTTGACTTTTATTTTTAGTAATGAAATGATCTTTTCCGAACTTTTATTTATTAAAGAAAACAAAAAAAGATTATAGTTATTTCTTTCTTTCCCACATAAATTGTTAAATATTGCAGTCATTATTCTGTGCACGATGACTCCTTCATTGCTAGGAATGATGGATGATGATGACAAATTCTTCATCACGACAAACCTCGGCGGCGCGGCGGCGGCGTCCGAGATAGATAGAGAGACTTATGTAGTGTAGACTTATAAATATCGATACCACCACGAATATCGATATCTTTTATTATTGATATAAATTAAATATGCAAAAATAAATCTGCAAATAATAAATGCGTATTTTATGCAAAAAAGTAATACACAGGTACCTTTAGTTACATTTTAATTGATAATTTGATAATACTTATCCGAAGCTCATCGATTAGCTTCCGCACTGCCACCGGTCAATACATACTTAATCACACTTTCAATGAAATGTATTTACATCATGAAAGTAATAAGTACTTATTTAAATAAAATGAAGAAAATTAGAAAAAAATAATTAAAATAAATCACAGAGCCAATACCTACCTATCGATACTTCAAAATATCGATAATTCGTGCCCTAGAAGTTATAGAATTAAATTAGACGTTCAGAAAATATGTTGTGAAATTCAAACTAAAAACTAAAAAATAATTTATCAGTAATATTTGTTTACTTTAAAACTAAATATAAATGTATGCACACATTACTATACTTTCTTTTTTGTTAATGAATACGTGTATAATACCTACCTACCCACCTACTATAATTTATTTTGATAAATATATTTGCAAAAATAAATTGTTTTAGTTTCAGAACGATCTCTTATGGATAGAAAGAAATATCTTTTGTTGTTTTATCATACGTCAATGTTTTGGGTTAAAAAAAGCAGCGTTGCCACCTTTTCACCTCGCACAGAACGGCAACGACACGCAAGCGAGCTGGCTGGATTTCTGTCTGAGATGAATTTGCACAAATATTTCCAATCCAGTCATATACGTAATGGCAAGCTTGTAATAATAAATCTAGGGTTCAGTACGAATTTTTATGATTTTTTTATTATGGTGAAATTTAAATTTGATAACTGGGACTTTTGAATATTAAGACAGGGATAACTGAATATGACATCTTGACATCTGGATGTGAAGACCTGGGTGTCTGGTCATGTGCATATGAAATGCTGGACAGCTGAATATGAAGACCAAAGCTTTAGGAGATGATCTCATGGACATATCTGGAAATGAAGATCTGGACATCACCTGATGATGTCCAGATACCCAGGTCTTCATTTCCAGATGTCCATGAGATCATCTCCTACATATGAATTTGAAGACGTGGGTGTCTGGTCATTTGGATACGAAAACCTGGACAGCAGTACATAAAGTCCAGGTCTTCACATCCAGATGTCCAGGTGATGTCCAGATGTCATATTTAGAAAGCCTGTCTTCATATCCAAAAGTCCCAGTAATCAAATTTAAATTTCAACATAAAAAATCTTTCATAAAAATAAGTATATTGAACCCTAAATTGAATTTAATATTGAAACTTGCTATTTTATAATTTTTTAGCATTTCATAATTTTCTTATGTTTTTCACGTACAGCCGATGGCGCTGTCAATGCTAGCAACATCGAGGTAGCATGCATTTAGGTCTCAAAGTGCTTTTATATAAATAGTAGTAGTCAGTAGTTTGTAATAAATCTGCTAGACGTCGCCCCTAAATGTCACAAAATATTACGCACACATCAACAAGAATCTCTATTTTTGTCGTATTTTAAATGCCGTTTTTCTCGTAAATTATTATACATTATTGTGTTAAATTCAACATGAGAGCACAATTACTACATAAGAATTGGAAATTCGATTTTATTATCAGAATCATTAACGAAGTTAATAGCATTGCTGTAAAACAAAATGTATGGACAGCCAAAGCTTGGCTTTCACCTTAAGTGTTTTCTTTTCAGAAAATAATATTCTAAAAGAGGATTGTAAAGAAACTGCAGATGTGCTGCTTTTCTTCGACAATTTGTTCGACTCGGTCAACGGCAGCTATGCGAAAAAGAAAAAATGCATGCTAAACCTTTATTAGGTCCGGCAAAATTAAACTCGTGCCATATAAAGTTTTGGCATGAGGCAAAAAATCGCCTAAACAATATGAATTATATTAACAAAGGCACAGGAAATATAGAATATGTGCCAACAATTAATAATTGGGCATGGACGTTGGATGGTATTATAGTTTTATTAAATAATTTAAAAAAAATTACAATATATCTTCAATTTGGATGCGGCACCTTAATCAGGACCCCATTGAGAACTTCTTTGGGGCTATAAGAAGTCATGGGTGCCGAAATACAAATCCTACACCAGATAGGTTTACAAGTGCATTTTACGACATTAATGATAAATAATATGTCCAGTGCCCATGCACCTGGAGCAAATTGTGAAAGATATGTGTGAGAACTTAGAATCATTCATCACTCTGGATGAAGTTGATTGCACAGCTGCGCCAGCCTGTACTCTAGAGGAAATTCCTGAGGTGAAAATAACAAATATAAAAGACAAAAATGATCCTCGTATACGAGGACCATTAGAATACGTCACTGGATATTTTGGGCGTAATGTAAAAAAAAATATATTTAAAGCTTGTGCAACGTGTCACAAAGACATGATTGAAAGTAAATCCAGTGGCTATATAAAATATAGAGAGTACACAGGTCAGCAGTGGCTGTGCAATCCAACAGAGTCTCTCTTGAAATGTATTTCTGCAATACAAGATATAATCTATGATTTAATAAAACAAAACCTGACAATACACTACATTAGTGAATATGTTAAAACAATTATTTTAATCCATGTAGATTTTGATTTTCTAAATTGTAAAATACACAAAGAAAAAGTAATTGAATACTTATTAGAATCAACGACAAAGTTTTTTATATTTAATTATTGTAAGAATATAAATAAAATCCTAGTCGGAAAGAGAGACCCAGATGATGAAGATGATGTATTTCAATTCAAAGCAAAAAAATATTGTAATAAATGTTTTAAAAGAAAAAAATAAATATGTATTGCTTAAATTATATTATTTTTTATTCATTTCAATCTTTCAACTTTGAGTTATTTTTTGTGTAAATTTTATTGTACTGCATACGTTTTATACTATTGTAACTTTCGATCACATTGTAACCTTTTTAAAAATTAAAAAATGTACATATTAAGAATAACTCAAAGCGATAAAATCCCAGTTTCCACAAAAAATCGAAACCAAAAACTATATAATATGACATATACGTACTTACTATAGGAGTGATTATGTATACCATAATATTAGTACCAAACCTCATATTCAGGAGGCAGCACTGAGCCTATTGCTTATTTTAGTCGCCAAGAGAGGTCTCTATTTCAGTCACAGAGTACCTTTTATTATACTGAAATAGAGACCTCTCTTGGCGACTAAAATAAGCAATAGGCTCAGTGCTGCCTCCTGAATATGAGGTTTGGTACTAATATTATGGTATACATAATCACTCCTATAGTAAGTACGTATATGTCATATTATATAGTTTTTGGTTTCGATTTTTGTGGAAACTGGGATTTTATCGCTTTGAGTTATTCTTAATATGTACATTTTTTAATTTTAAAAAGGTTACAATGTGATCGAAAGTTACAATAGTATAAAACGTATGCAGTACAATAAAATTTACACAAAAATAACTCAAAGTTGAAAGATTGAAAATGAATAAAAAATAATATAATTTAAGCAATACATATTTATTTTTCTTTTAAAACATTTATTACAATATTTTTTTGCTTTGAATTGAAATACATCATCTTCATCATCTGGGTCTCTCTTTCCGACTAGGATTTTATTTATATTCTTACAATAATTAAATATAAAAACTTTGTCGTTGATTCTAATAAGTATTCAATTACTTTTTCTTTGTGTATTTTACAATTTAGAAAATCAAAATCTACATGGATTAAAATAATTGTTTTAACATATTCACTAATGTAGTGTATTGTCAGGTTTTGTTTTATTAAATCATAGATTATATCTTGTATTGCAGAAATACATTTCAAGAGAGACTCTGTTGGATTGCACAGCCACTGCTGACCTGTGTACTCTCTATATTTTATATAGCCACTGGATTTACTTTCAATCATGTCTTTGTGACACGTTGCACAAGCTTTAAATATATTTTTTTTTACATTACGCCCAAAATATCCAGTGACGTATTCTAATGGTCCTCGTATACGAGGATCATTTTTGTCTTTTATATTTGTTATTTTCACCTCAGGAATTTCCTCTAGAGTACAGGCTGGCGCAGCTGTGCAATCAACTTCATCCAGAGTGATGAATGATTCTAAGTTCTCACACATATCTTTCTCACAATTTGCTCCAGGTGCATGGGCACTGGACATATTATTTATCATTAATGTCGTAAATGCACTTGTAAACCTATCTGGTGTAGGATTTGTATTTCGGCACCCATGACTTCTTATAGCCCCAAAGAAGTTCTCAATGGGGTCCTGATTAAGGTGCCGCATCCAAATTGAAGATATATTGTAATTTTTTTTTAAATTATTTAATAAAACTATAATACCATCCAACGTCCATGCCCAATTATTAATTGTTGGCACATATTCTATATTTCCTGTGCCTTTGTTAATATAATTCATATTGTTTAGGCGATTTTTTGCCTCATGCCAAAACTTTATATGGCACGAGTTTAATTTTGCCGGACCTAATAAAGGTTTAGCATGCGTTTTTCTTTTTTCGCATAGCTGCCGTTGACCGAGTCGAACAAATTGTCGAAGAAAAGCAGCACATCTGCAGTTTCTTTACAATCCTCTTTTAGAATATTATTTTCTGAAAAAGAAAAACACTTAAGTTATGATTTTATACAAGAGCACATTCTACCTATATGGATTGTTAATCAAACACCTCAATGCGTTGCAATCGTGTGCGGTGTGAGAGGTGGGGGATGGCGAGCTAGTTACTAGTGCTCGGGAGCCGTATGCCAGTATCAATCCTTGCACAACTGTACTGTATGTCTTATTAAACTGTGATTAATGAAATTGTCTGGGTGAAATGGCCCCAGCATGGGAAGACCGTTCACCCGTCTGGTGCTTGCATTGGCTTCCCCAATTAGTAAATAGATAAAATATAAACAGTGATAAGAGGCAATACAGCCTATTAAAATATTTCTCAACATAACCTACCTGCGAGGTATCCCATATTTGAAGCAACAGTCCGGCTGAAAACTTGAGTGGCATATTTCACCTTCATCTTGTGAATTTTACCTGGTATAACATGACTGTCTGTTAATTTCGGGATTAATCTAATACCTTTATATCCCGGATTTGCTTCATGTAACTCACTTACATGATCCCACTTTTGCTATATAAGTCTTCTCACATTTCTCATCTTTATATTGCAAATTTTTTTGTTAGCAAATTATTTCTTACACATTTCATCAAATGTGGGGGGGTCATACAATGGCACAATTTCTTTTTCATTTACAATAAATACATTGTCTTTTGGTTCCTGTCCATTCTTCAAAAAAATCCTCGTGCCTCTTGTATTAACATTTTAATGGCTGCTCTATTGTTAGAACCCTGATCACACACGAGTGGCCACCACAGTAAACCCAGCTTCATTTAATTCATTTATCACTGTTTTTATTTGGCTAGCCAATTCGGCGCCTTTTGTGGCTGCCTGAGCAAATGTATATGACAACACTTGCTTATAATTTCTTGTAAGCCCCCTTACCATAAAAACTTGAGCATGGTCAGCAAATTCGGGCTTTGTGTCAGTTCCATCTGTTACAAATCCAATAACTTTATTTTGGCCTTCCCTGTATGCCAAATTAGCCTGAAGAGATATTTCATCAAATAATAATATGCATAGTTTGTCTTCTGGTTTCATTTTTTTTGATATTTGTTTCAGTTGACTAAAAGTCTTTTTATTTATACCAGGAGATATATTTGCTCTGCATAATAATTTAGATAGAGTTTGTGGAGCCGGTAAAACTAATATCTTCCTTAAGAAGCGGTAACTCTTAGGGCTTTGCTTCCAAATTGATAGAGCTGTTATTTTTTCATTAAAAGTAAAGCGCCGACCCTTGTCCTTTTTCATGACTTCTGTTAATTGCATCATAATCAGTCTTTTTCCAGGAATAGGTACTTTTTCAATTACACTTAAAAATGCAGGATTAGCCGTAATTTTCTTAGCTGCTTTTAAGCTTGCAGATTTGATTTGTACAGCTTTACGGCATTTACTAAGTTTACTTCTTAATGCTTTCACCTCCTTATATAGCTGACGTTCAGCAAGTGTTTTTATTGACGCCTTTACATTGCCTTTTCCTAAAAATAATAGGATTTTAAAAATTTGGTATAAATATTATTAAGGTTCTAAAAATGGAGGTTAATCTAAATGTCTATACTAGTGTTTGCCCGCAGAATGCTATGAGCTATCCAGAATCCCCAAATTACCACAGGCCATGTGGGTGGCTAGTCATCTAGTTAGAAATAAAATGCAACAAATTATTTTTAAATGTACGTACCTCTTTTTTGTAACTAATCTATTTCCACCTTCCCTATTGTAGAAATAGTAAGTTCCATTTGTGGTTCCGTACTAACTTCAATTGGGAAGTTCTCACCAATTTTATTAGTTTCGACCACATCTATCATAGCAGAAGCAGGGGCTAAAAAAAATATGTCCATTAGCTACCTATACAAAATATATTTAAGTCAAATTGTATGTGTTAATCCATGGGAAAATGTGCCTAAATAAAATGCAACAAATTATTTTTATATTTACATACCTCTTTTTATAACTAATCTATTTCCACCTTCCCCTATTGTAGAAGTAGTAAATTCCATTTGTTGTTCCGCACTAACTTCAATTGGGAAGTTTTCACCAATTTTATTAGTTTCGACCACATCTATCATAGCAGGAGCAGGGGCTAAAAAAAATGTGTCCATTAGCTACCTATACAAAATATATTTAAGTCAAATTGTAATATGTGTTAATCCATGGGAAAAGGTGCCTTATGGTCATTGGCGCTTAAGTTGTTCAGAAATATAAATCGTACAAGTTTACTTAGCAATAGAATAATTATAATAAGCAGAATGACGTAAGTGCCAATGCCCATAAGGGACCTTTTGTCATGGACTGTCACATATGTGTCATTTTCAACCGACTTCCCAAAAAAGGAGGAGGTTATATGTTTCGATGTATGTTTTTTTATGTATGTTCGCCGATTTCTCCGCCAATTGTAGACTGATTTCCAAAATTGTTTTTTTATTTAAAAGGGTGTATTCCCAAGTTGGTCCCATTTTAACCACGTCAGAATCTGTTCGGTAATTTAAAAGATACCTAACAAAATATTAAAATATCAACATTGCATTACAGAGCAAATGGCCGCGACTGCGTGGCCTTCCTTATTTTAAGCTAAGCTCAAGATTTTCTGTGTATGTCCCCAACATAGAAATAGTGATTAGCGACTATAAAAGTTGGATCATGAATCCTTAGGCAGATAATTTGTTGCAATAACATATAAAGTGCTAGCTCCTAGACTAGACTTCACCTCATTCAGTAGGTAGCATGCTAATACATTTTTCTTTATTGTTATTTCATGATTTTAAGTTTTATGATGGAAGTCGGTTCATTTTTTTGAAAAAAGTTTTATACTATGTATACATACCATTATTCTCTTTCTCTGCATCTTCATATGCATGAAAATCATACTGAAGAGCTGCAATCAAAGTAAAAAAGACAAAATCAGCTGCTGACATTTTATATAGCTTAATCACAAATGAAATAGAAAAAAATTAAAAAAGAATTTTCTGTTTGTCATAAACAATCTATTTCTTCATATCTGAAATTAATACTAGTTGAAAAATATCACTTGTTTTATCTTCCTATGTCAGTTTATATCGCTGCTTTACAACAATACAACATAGTTTCATGTAGTTTTAACTATTATTGACTTAATGTGAGCCAGGCGCAGTAATGTATGGATTAAAAATATGTGCACCAATCATACTGTTTTTTTAATGTAGTAGTTTATAATAATAGAAGGATAAAATAGGTAGTACTTCTACACACCTGCTGATGTTGATGGTAATGGTTCAGGAGTATTCTGGGTCGACATCAATGGCCTTCTTCCAATGCTTGGAAATCTTGAAACGTTCATAAAACCTGAAATATTTATAAACCAATTTACACAATATCCATATTAGTAAATTAATCATCGCAGCCTGAAGAAGATCACATTTTGATTGAATTTTCATATGATATTCACTTTTTTTCTTATCGAGTGTATTTTATCCATCATCATATTTCTGTATCATCTGTTTACAAACCACTGCATTGTATGTAAGTATAAAAACCATATAAAAACCATTTGTTTTAAATTAAAAAATTTAAAATTCCATTAATTGAATGAAAGGTATAATACTAAAACTTACACATTTCATATAATATTTACCTGGTAAGTTCAAGGTAGGCAATGCAATATTGCTGATCCTGTTGCTACGGCAAAGGTATTTTTCTTCAAAATGTGCACGGCAAATACGGCGTTGTTCATATATGAACTTGTTGTCCAAACTAATGATGCCACCGCCAATAGCAAGTACCCATTTATTGAAGCGTTCCCTCTCAATTTCTGGATTTGGAAAGGTGTGGAGTGTCTTGTGTGACCCTAAAAATTTACATCATTATTAATTCAATTTCAACTGACCCTATTAGTGTATACTAGGTTGAATTATATACAGGTATAAAACATTGATAGCATTAATATGTATAGGTATTACAATACAAACAAAACAACAAATCAGACATATTTTGCTAGCCCCAAAGTTGATTTTGGGCTGGCTTTACAGTAGAGTCCCATTGTCTGAAAAAGACTACGGTTCAAAGGCGAGGTCTTTACCATTGCGCCACGGAGGCCAATATAATTATATCATGAAGAGGATAGGAGTACATGCATATACACGCTTAGGTTAAAATATAACTTACTTCCAGACTCCCAACATCCAGGAACACAGCATATTTTACGGGACATCTGCATAATGCCACTAAAAGAGTCTCTTTCTCGGACGGAACTATAAATAACACACGAGTCTATTTCTCCAACACTGAAGCCACCAAAAGCACAATTCGTAACTTATCGGAGGAGAAACTCTCAACTCAACGATTAAGCCAACGAAATGGTAATGATAAACTCAAGATTTACACCAAAAACACCAAAAACGCACTAAAAGCACGAAAAAGGACGAATTTGTGTGAAAAAATCTTGTTTGAAACTTTGAAAGTAAACTTATGCGACAGTGTTGCCACTCGCATAAATATAATATATGCTAAAAATTAAAAATACAATAAAATACATGGAAAGAACTTTTTAAATTATTATAATTACTTGTTTATTAGATATGTAGTGTTATGGTAAACCACTATCGATAGCAGATTTTAAATAAATTAGACTGATAAATTTCAAATAAAATAAAATCTTAGAAAGTAAAACTACTATAATGGGAGAATAATTAGAAGAATAGAACATTACACCGTGATACAACGCGACCATATTTGAAAGGCACATACAGCCTTGAACATGAAATTTAAATAACTATATTTTAATTTAGTATCATAATTACGCTTGGATCGCCATCTATATTGTTAGGCAGTAGTTACTACATTATAATACTACCATTTTGAAAAGTATATTAACTGCATAAATTTGATGTGTGTTTTGTATCTATTTAATTTAGTAGTCTTTTATGTCAAGAATTGCCTAAACATTTGTATTGAGATTGTAGCCCCTGATTTCAGTATAATAAAAGGTACTCTGTGGTTCGCTCGCATCGCCCGCGGTGATTGAGCGTGTTTCTGGAATGATGACTCCTAGACGCTGTGGAGATATTGCAGTTGGAAATTTTAATTCTTCGTAACTCATTCCTGATGCTAAGAAACGAAGAGTGGCAGTCAATCTCTCATGAGGGCTAATAGCTTCTCTCATATTAGTATCCTGTTTAGCAATATATGGAGTTATATGTTTCAAAAGCTTGAAATATGTCGTTTCGTCCATCCTTAAATTATTTTGTCCAGTTATTTGGTTCTAGCGATAACTCAATTAACAAATTGACGTGATTGAATTGATTCCTTTTTTACACGACTGACCAAAAAAGGAGTGTTATGTTTTCAGGGTTCATGTATGTATGTAAGTTTCTTTATTTCACCATAAGTCCTGAACGGGTTAACAGATTTTGATGTGAGATATTTTTAGATTTCTTGCATCCCTCCGAGTGCCATAGGCTATGTGAGTCAGTGTGACCGTTTTAAAATTTTACAAAATACCAAAAAATTGTCCGGTCAATACTAAAAAATACTAAAAAGCAAAATTCAAATAGGTATACCAAAATTGTACTAACATTTTTTTCAGAAATATGCTACGCAAAATACTCATTTCAATAACAAATCCGAATAAACGTTTTAATTTAATTTAATTTTTTAATAATTAGCTTGTTTAAGCCCATAATACTCGTAGGTCACCCCTTCAGCCCGGCCGATCGAAAACTGAAGAGCCGGAGTGACGCCAGTGAGTGGGGAATTCTAGTAGGCCTAAAACCATTTGGGGTGATGCCACAGTTTTACGTCTAGACTGACGCGAAAAACTGATCGTCAATGGCCAGCTTAAAAGCTCCAGTATACGTAGTACTTATATTAATTCTGTGACGTGGCCCAACGCGTTGGGCGAGCGTGTATGTACTGGGGCTGTTTCGTGTTGATTTCACGTTGGTGCCAACGCTCGCCGGCGGCGCCGAACCGAGTAGTGTCTATTTTTCGTGCACAAGTCAAAGGAATTTTTTCGCAAACCACAAACAGCCGAGTACACATTGGCCCAACACTCGACTAATGGTTTACATCATTGCTATTATATGTTTTGCACGCGTTGTTTTTAAATAAAAAAAATGTGGGAAAATCGTGAATGTTTAGGACTTTCATCTATAAAAAATGGAAATTAATGGCGAGAAATGAAACTAAGACCTCATATTGAGGATTAAATAGAAGTTTAAATAAGTATAACCAAAGATAATAAAAAATGATTGCTATTATTATTCTTGCAACCTACCATAATATCTCCGTGCTTCTCATGCACATAATATCTCGATGGTGCTTCTCTTTTTTTATCCCACTACTGAGCTCGCGTTATATTCCACGCGGCTGCTTATATAAAAATTACGCTTGAGTAATAAAAATAGCAATAATTTTAACCCAATATAGGTCGGTTGGGGAATGATTTAAAGACCTAACTGAATCCAGGCTTACGAGTCCTTTTTTTTTTTAACGTGTGGAAAGACCTTCGTCTCGTCCATCCGGCCACGGGAAGCCGGACGTGTATGTGGGACTTGAACCCACTAAAACCACACGGAGTCAACCCCTGCCGCATATATGCCAGGACCGTGTGCTACTCTCGCTCCAAAGCCCTAGCGCGGCGGCCGCTACCACGGCGGCCTCAGCACGGCTCGCTCTCGAAGCACCTCTCCAGCGAGAGCTCCAAAATTCCCGCTAGGGTAAAGGCACACTTGACACGGGTGCGCCTTTCCACCCGAGGGCCGTTAAGCCGAGCGACGGAATCCCGTTTCCGCCACCCAACCAGCCCTCAACTTTTTGGGACCTGACTAAGTCAGGCCCCACCACATCTTAGCCGCAGAGGATAGGTTGTCCCTATCCACTGCGGCCGAGACAGGCCCACCAGGCGTCGGCCGCAGAGGACAGGAGAGCGGCGCACCGCAATACCGACACGCCTCTTCCCCTGCGGCCCCACCAGGCGTCGGCCGCAGAGGACAGGGAGAGCGGCGCACCGCAATACCGACACGCCTCTTCCCCTGCGGCCCCACCGACACCGTGCCCAGCGCCACGGCCACGCTCGGTCGCGGAGGATAGGGAGAACGGCGCACCGCGATACCGGCACTCCTACTCCCCCGCGACCCCTACCACGACTGTGAGGGTAGGGAGTGCGTGCCCCCTACCCTCACAGCCAGGCCACTGACAGCGGCCTCCTCCCGGCCCAGGGTCGTCACTACCGGGCCATGGGTTCCTCTTAGCTTCCCTGCGGCCGAGACATAAGCCGCTGGTACTGAGCCCCCCCCCATCGCTACAAGATGGGAACCCGTTCAGGGGGAGGCTTACGAGTCCTAACCTAACTAGTAAACAAATATGGCCGGCTTCTATCCATAGACAATTTTAAAAAGCAGCATAAGGATGGGATACATTAAATGAACTATTTAAAGAAAATGATTGAATGAACCTAAAAATCGTTTTTTAATTTATATTATACAGGGCGTTACTTTGCATTCTTGCAATATTTACAGAGGTAACTATATTGCTGATTCTGAACACAAATCAATAAAAAAATCATTACCTAAAATTTTGTTTTTTAATTAAAAAAATTTTTTTAACGACAACGTGTTACGCACACTTATAATCGAAACACTTGCACATCACTAGTCCGCTCGACAAAAAGCAATTTCTTTGTCGGCATGCCGCCGGCGCGGCGCCGCACGCGCGTGCTACGCGCAGTCGTTTCGCATCGCTGTCAGAGGCGAATGTGATTTTACTCGCTCCGTGTCGTGTAGTTGCGTGTCGCTAAAATGACGAAAGCCTATTCCAACGTGGAATTGGTGGACATGGTCCGCTTGTACGCCATAAGTGGTAACAGCTTACCCAAAGCCATCATCATGTTTGCGGAAATGTTCCCAAACCAACGGATCCGACCCGTCAGGTGATGCACGCTCAAGCTCGAGGCAGCGTAGGACTCTCCATCGATAGGATCTTAACTTCTTTGAAAGAGAGCCCCGTGCCAGTACCTACCCGAGAAGCAGGACGATATTATCATGTTAGCTATGTGACTGTGTGGATAGGCGCCAGTGTGACCGTTTTAAAATTTGACAAAATACTCAAAACATAGTGCTGTCAGTACTAAAAAATACTAAAAAGCAAAATTCAAAAATACCAAAATTATACTAACATTTTTTTCAGAAATATGCTACATAAAACACACATTTCAATAACAAATCCGAATAATCTTTTCAAAATTTTACCGGACGAGCAAAAAAAAAAGGACGCGTACGGGACAATTGTGCGGAGGAGCAAAAGAAGGGGAAGCGTACGGGTAGTGATGTATTTCAAGGAAAAAGGGGAAACTTTCTTGGAAATATTCACGAGAACGGAAAAAATTCTTAAAAACCCGAAGAATTCCGAAGTTTTTAACGGAAGAAATTTTCGGGAGGAGAGAAGGAGGGGTTTTACGTGAAAACACGTGAAAATACCAAAAACAAATACCAAAATAGTTAAAATTCTACCAATATTATACTAAAATTTGGTTAAGTACTAAAATTATACTAACATCGTTCTGAGATGCCCTAATTATACTAAATTAGTACTGAAAATACCA
Source organism: Ephestia elutella (assembly GCA_018467065.1). Classification (NCBI taxonomy): domain Eukaryota; kingdom Metazoa; phylum Arthropoda; class Insecta; order Lepidoptera; family Pyralidae; genus Ephestia; species Ephestia elutella. The sequence continues at coordinate 6,026,322 of CM031574.1, read as the reverse complement.
AAAACGGTCACACTGATAGGCGCTTAAAGCGCCCACTAGACGCTGGCTGGACACTATCGATAGTATCGATACTATTGATGTTTTCTATCTAGTCAATACTATCGATATGTATGATTATTTGTCAAGGTCATAATACTATTGCTGGAACACTAGCCGTTATATGTCACTGTCACCTTACAGTCACTGTCATCATGCTGTCAGTCAAGAGGTGAGGTCTCAGAACAATAACTAAAGCATAGAAGGAGTCCAAGATCACACTCATATGCTTGTCCTAGTCTTTCATATAAGGCTAAAGCATTGAAGAGAAAGAGATAACTATATTTAGCTATGAATGGCTTGCGTCACCTACATAAACGTCAAATTGAATACCTTTGAGTACCTTTACGATGACGAATTAAAAAGGTGTCTACTGTCAAATGTTACATTTTACCAAAACCTACCACGCAATTTGTTTACGTAATAAATCAGTGCGTGTTTGTTATTAGTCGTCGCCTGTTCGTGTTTTGTTTTACTTATTTCAGTGAAATTACGCAGTGTTATTGTAATTACATCAAAGCCCAAAGCATAAACAATGTCCTGTATTGTTCACGGATGTAAATCACGTTCTTCCCGAAGGGAAAACGATGTTGAAACTATTAGCTTTCACCGGTGGGCGGTGAATAACAAAATAACTCAATTTATTTGGTAATAACCTGTTCAGAAGTGCAAAAATGCATAATACCGCTTAATTAGACTGCGTAGTCCTATTATAATCAAGGATGTAGGTTATTTGCCTAAGTATTTTTTGTATTTTTCATGTTTGTCTAATTTACTTGATAACGCTCAATAGTGTTGTACTAATAACATTATCGATAACTTCTAAGTACCCATTTGTCTTTCCTCATCATCTTCCGAGCGGATTTTCTATACTATTAGTTTTATACACAACCTAATAGCGAAATTGGCTAATAATTTAAAAATATCCATGGCAAAGAAATGGAGTGATATTATTTTAAGCCTGAAATCATATGGAACAATAGTAGTCAAGTATATTATCCTTTTCTATTTTGCATAAATAGACACTTGAATATATTAGGGTGTCGGTGTACCCGCGTACCTGATGTAATAATTTGCATATGGTCAAAGATGTTTTTTATTTGTGTGTTTCATTTCAGATTCTCCACAGATGATACTATGAGGCAAAAATGGATTGATGCTCTTGCTCGTACCAATTGGCAATGGAAAAAGCAGCACCGTATTTGCTCTCAGTTTAAAGTGTCACAATCTGCCAGAAAGATCATGGCGACTGTCTTTTGGGATACAGAAGGTATTTTGTTGATCGATTATAAAGATCGTGGTGTGAGCTACGTGGAAAAAATTTGGCGACGATGAAGAAGTCAAGTCTGCAATTTCGGCCTATTTGACAGCAAAGATAAATATTTTTTTTTCGATGGTATAAACAAATTATATGAAAGATCCGAAAAATGTATTAAGGTTAAGGGAGAATATATTGAAAAGGAAAAATAGTTTCAATGTTTAATTTCAACCCCCTTCCCCCTCATTCCGCAAACTTATTGACCTCCCCTCGTACATAATTGTACTCGCCCCGGTAATAATTACCTACATTACAATATACACAAAAAAAGTCAAAGAGTATAAGATCCTGGCGGCGGCGGTTCGCTTGTTTTCAATAAATGAGCCGAAAGTCCATAAATAAAGAAGATGTCTATCGATTTCGATAAACTGGAAGAAAAGGGTCGCATCACTTGCGAATTTCTTGTTGTCTATGAAAGTGTACACTCAAATGTCATATCATTACTTCTATGCTTTAGTTATTGTTCTGTGGGCGGGTGAATTCGCGTTTTGAATATTTTCTGATTTATTTTGACGGCTTTTTTTAAATGAGTCTAAAATGCGTGCAAATTTAGCAAAAACGAAATAAATATTATTAAATAACATGTACCAAGCAAAGGCACACTTATTAAATCAAGAACTTAGGAAATATATAATTTTGAAATAAAAATGGAGAAATGGTAATGTCGTAATGCTAATGGTAATGATTTTTTATGAATGGTAGTGACAAATAATGCATGGTAATGATGTAAGTATATATGTAGCGGCAGAGTCTACTATAATTATTATAATTTTAATTAAGGACATCTATTTTTTTATTCATACAGGTAGTTGTTAGCTTATAAATAAAACACATAAGTTCTGTAATCAGTGTAATTGTTTAATAAACTAAATTCAACAAAACCAAGTAAAAGACAATCTTGAATTTCAAATTTTCTTCTTTCTTGTCTTCTATATTAGTAATAAAAGTAGTCTAGTTAACTTTGGTAATCAGTTTTTTGCCATTTTTTTTATAAAATATTTATAAAAGAGAACTCACAAGTAATAACAATTATGTAAAAAATTTAAGGTAATTAGTAACATTTATTTTTAATTAATATTTCTAATTCTTCACAGTCTTAATGTCTTAGGCTATCGAGATTTATTTTCGAATATAACTTTGATTTTAACTGTTTTATTCTATTTCTTATATATTTTTTATTATTAGTAACTGTATATCAAAATAAACGTTGATTGTCAATCAGCGTTTATTTTAATATATTTGTCACTATAATTCAAATGTCATACAATCCAAATTTAAAAAATCTTAGTTCTAATTCTGAAAAGTCTTAATCTCTTTGGTAATCAACAGTTATTTTAATTTAACAAACAGGATAATGATTGACAATTTAGTGTAAACATAATTTTCATATAATTCTTCTACTAAATTATAATTTTTAATGGTCTCAATACTTTACGTAAGTTAAGCTTATTATTAATTTCGATTAAACTGGAAACAAAACTACTTTTCGAATAAATCATTATTGGTTTTCAGCTTTTCTTATTACGATCTTTTTGAAGATAAAATTCGTATATTTGAAGGGCCAGCTACTGTCACTATTTTTGATGCTGACGGTTTTGATGATACGTTGGTGATATTTTTTAAAACTGCCGAGGTTTTTGTGGAAATAAGAGGGACTACATCCTCTTCATAAGCTGTGGGTGTTGGCAACAAGTCCGATGGTGGCAATTTTAGAAAACCTAAATATTTACCATGCTCGCATACCATTTCGTAATTACAGTCAAAACAACTTGCACTGCGAAATGTCAAATGTGCGATGCCCTTTTTCCATAATACCTGATGCACGGCAAGGGTACTCCTCGGAAAGTTGGTAAGTTGTGTAATTTTCTCTTCTATCTCCTTAATGTTTTTTTCCGGAACATCAATTACTACCACATTATCGATATTTTCCTGAACCAATTGAATAAATTTGTCGTAACTACCAACGTCGATACCATGATTTACATATGAATCTACAGTTCGCTATATAGTTGCCCCTACATCGTCCGGGGCGCCCTTGCCGTGTCCGGCTTCTGAGTAATTCCAAGTTACTGAAATTATTAGCGGAAATTCTTTGTGCAGTTGAGAAATAATATAAAATATGTATTTATTTCTGTACTGAGATACTGGGGAATTGGTTTGGAAATGTAGAGTATCGATAAATGGATTGTTTTTGACGACCTTTTGGATCAATGGAATCATGTGGGCCCGGACAGCTGGAGCAACATGTTTTAAAGAGGAACTAGCTGTAGAAACTGAAATAGGTTTGACGGAACTAAATGCAAAATCAAAATATAACAGCCGTGTGAAGGCTCACAGCTTTGCGGCTTCCACTAAAATGCATAGATTGCACTTCTTTGTGGAACTTCAACTCATAATTTCAGAAAAGTTTGCATGAATAACTGCACAATTTATATTCAACGTATCCTTCAATTGTTTCATAACAGTATACTGATTAAGAATTCTACAGCAATGCTCAAAGAAATCTGGCAAATTTACAAGCAAACTTAAAGCACTTAAAGCCAAACACACAGCTATCTACATTTTAAAATCTTAATTTCATCATTGCCATTTACATGATATCATTTCCATTAACGAAAATAAAATGGCAATGACTATGATGGTAATGACGAATCTAGTATTTTTTTTTATATACTTATAAATTCATAGGCAGGGTACCAAATTGCGATCGCTATTTTGAGAAATTATCTATTGAACAACAAAAAGTTTCAATGCTTATAATTACTTCATTTACAATTACCATGAAATCTTACTTACCGGTAATGATGGAAAAACGTGACAAACAACTTCTGGATACTTTATTGTTCAATTTAAAGGTATTTATCGTGTTCGTGGAGTGACGTGCGCTCTGTTCCGCTTCGTGCAAGTGACTGAGGAGCGGTGCGCGCGGGGATGAGCGAGATACAACGCGTAGATTTTTCGAGAAAGTGAATTTGATGTTATTGAAATGGTGTTGACGAATTTTGGTAACAAATGTTTGAAATTATGTTATGGCTGTTATTTCGTTCTAAATTCTAAACATCATTTACTATGTAGAACTTTGTACAATATGGTATACAACAAGTTTAAAGAAATCGGGTTTCCTTTTGATTATAACGTAAAAAATATTTTTTATTCTTCTGTGTCCACACAATTTCTTCAGATGGTTTTGACGTTTAACCCGGTTTTTTATGAATTAATAAAATAATGTTTAGAATATAGGCTTTTGAATTACGTTACCTTGCGTACAATTGTGCTTAAAACTACATTAAAACAAAACAATAACTAAACAAAAAGACAAAAAAAGTTGTTAACTAGAAATGCATATTTTATATGTTTCGCGAAATCACCCGGGTGAGGTCAAGTAAAGACGTCAAGAGCAGAGCAGTGATCGTGGAGAAGTGGGAAAACAAAGTAAAATTTTGTTTGTTAATATTATATTTGTTTTGTTTTATTAACAATGGTTGAAATTGAGATTAAAGATGAGTTTTATAATAAAGATCAATGCCATACGTGTCTCAGCATTGGCCGTAAATTGAAACCGATTGGGGAATACTTTGATATTTATAAGAAAATAGTCTCAGATTATCCTCTAGGTAGCCATCACATAAGATCTGATAGTGTAGACAAGGTACCTATTTTCGTAATTCATGCACTCAATATAATAATATGTGTATACTCAAATAGTATATAATATATATTGAAATCTGTAGTGGGTGGGTGCATATAGCATTCAACACTTATATGTTTTTCCTAGCTTTCGCCAGTGTATTTCGTTTTTCACTCCCTTAGGGGTGAAATTTACAAAATTACTTGTTTTCGCTACGTAAGGAACCTCTAAGCAAAATTTCGAGAATCTATGTTTTGAGTGGTTTCGTCTCTAAGTTGATATACCAATAAGTCAGTCCTGAAAGTTCAGAAAATCTAACTCGGGATTTTTTTTTATAACATTAGGGCGGCAAACAAGCAAGCGTATCACCTGATGGTAAGCGATCACTGCTGTCCATGGACTACTGCAACACCAGGGGTATCACAAGAGTGTTGCCGGCCTTTCAAGAATATGTAGACTCGTTTTTTTAAAGGTTCCAATGTCGAGCATTATAAGTTCCGTGGCCCTTTGCGTAACCACAATCTTATTCATGATTCCCTTGATGAGAGTCTATGCCTCGACACCATAGGTGATCGTTGCCACGACATACTGGTTGAAGATAGCGCTTTGAGGCACATAACTAGGTAATAATGTTGTGTTTCAGAATGTTTTTCAAGTTCTACTTTGTTGGGAGTGCGAGTCTATGCTGAAGAAGGCTCAACAATTTCAGCAGCATGTGAGGAAGGTTCATGAGTTGTTGCAGTTTGGACAGGTTGTTCGTTATTTTTTTATTTTTAATAAAATAATAGTAATAGGCCTAGGAAATGTAGAGTTATAATGATAAATAATAGGCCTAGGAAGCATTGGAGCGACAATTTTAGATATTTCAAAGAAATGGATGGAATTCCCAGGCTTCTTCATCCAGTAGTTTTAGCTGTGCGTTGTCTGTCAGTCACTCAGTCAGTAATGGAAGAATTTTATATGTTAATGATTGATTAAGGTTGGGGTAAGAACAGATGGCTTTTGGAAAAATTGCAAAGGTGTTATAAAAACTAAATTTTCTGGCTATCTATTAAAATTAAATCCTTAAAATTTTATGTAAACGTTAATTTATGAAACGCTTTATAACTTTACATTTCATTTGTACTTGTAAACCCAACAGTTTCTGTGTTGAACGCGTGTAAAAACAAGACATAATTTATTTTGGCCGTGGTAAAAAAATGTCCATGGGGGGTAAGAACGGACGCCCCTCTAAAACCACTTCTATTGCTTTGATTTTAAGGTGCGTCAAAGAGATTTATCCGTTCTTTAGCGCTCTTAAACATATGAAAAAATCAGCTCAAAATAACCCTGCATTTAAATATTACAACTTTTGTTTTATTTTTTTGTTGATTGTCATCCGGTCTTGCCCCAGATGCTTTTAATTTGAAATTTTGTGATTCTCAAACTGTTGGCCTTTTAAAAGATAAATTACATCGTAGTTCAAGGAAAAGATCGGATGGAATTCGAATTTTGCTAAGATAAGTTACATGTAGTGTAAGTGTAAATGAATACATACCTATTATATCTATTAGTTATGTGTTATTTTATGTTTTTTTATATCTATTAGTTATGTGTTATGTTATGTGTCTCAGCTGATACAAATAATTGTATCAGCTGAGACACATAACATAACACACTTATTCCAATAAGTTTATTATCTATCTATCTAATAGTGTATCAATGTGAGAGTATTATAAAATCAAGTAGATACGAGAAGAATTGGAAAAAAGTGTGCATAATGCTGTAAAATATTTAGTAAAGGACGATGAGTTCTGGAACAGTAAGCGGTATTTTATTTAATCGTATAAATAAAAAAATATATATTCACGAAATATAAACTTTTATTAAAAGAAAAACAAAATTGTGTTTCATAAGGTTTCATGACACTTTTAGTGACACTTTCTAACAGTCTTTTTCGTAACAAAATACCTGATTAATATCGGTCATGTTCCACCTCCTTTTCGGATTAAACAGAGACTACTTTCCAAATATGAGAAATGAAAAATATTATACTAGACTAACAGCTAATGTTAAAAACAAAGAATTCATTTTTTCGGGGCTAGATGTAGGACGATTGTGTTCAATACGTACAGCATTTGCGATTATTGAATAAATTATTTTTTATTTAAAACACGGTTGAGACTAGTGATTAAAAAAAATATTACAGTACGAGTACATGTAGTTTGGTTTCTTAACATAAAGAGTAAAATTTTCATTAAATGAAGTTTGACAACCACTGTTTCATTGTACACTGATAAAGGCATCATCCGATGTTCGCACGTTAGGGGCAACACCGGATATCGGTTAATAATGATCCTAGGTCTCAACCAGATCAATTTAGCTATTTCTAATAAAAAAAATAGTATTTAATAAAAATAATAATAAAATAAGCATACTAAAATACATTTAGCGAAAATATTACAATTAAATTGCAAGGGAAAGTTCGGATAAGAGAAACAATCACGAAAATTACCATTTTTATTTTTGTTGCCTGTAACTCACGTTCTGTTCGTTGGAGCAGCCCATGGGAACTGAACTTAGGCTCAATACAAAATGACGTTATACATAATGTTGCCACTATTACAAAAAATAGCACCATTTGAGAATAATTTAATGCATACGGGCTTAGCCCGTTTCCGGTCTTACCCCAACGTACCTTAATTTATAACTGTTTCAAACTTGGTATTTCAGTCTTACTGTACGACATAAGCTTTGCTGACTAATATAACATTTTTACAGAAATATCTACATATCACTCTATCCAATCTCACAACCATATTACTAAATGAAACACACCCTAACGTCATTTATATTAATGAAGCAAGCATAAAACCAGAAGAAAAACATAGATCTGCATCTGAAATATCTGATAATGAACATTTCGATGAGGAACCTGTAAATGAAATAAAAATTGAAAATGTAGAACAGAAGACCATTAGAAAAGTAAGTAAGTGGGCAGTGAAGAATGCTCGGAAAAATAAGAAGCCTAAATTCAAATTGATTGAAGATTATAAAGATTGCTGCAGGCCAGTACACATGAGTATTGAAGAGATGGAACACTTTATAAAGATTAAAAAAAAGAAGTATTCTAAACTTAAATATAAGTGTAGGAATTGCCCAGGTGGTTTTAGCAAATTGAATTGGTTTGAGAAACATAATAAGGAATGTCAAAAGGTAATTTGCCACTACTCCTTTACTAATAAATACTACTAATATTATAAAAGTAAATGTTTGTCAGAATAAACCCTTTCTAGCAATTGCTGTACCCCTGACATATTCTATACATATAATAAAACAGTAAAAATATTTTGTCTGTACATTTAGTATTTTTGACTGAAATGGATAGAGGGACACCTAAAAAGAATAATAAAAAGCAAAATATTTTTTTGGAATTTCTTGTTTGTCTGTCTGTATGTATGTACGCGTTTCACGCAAAAACTACTGGGACGGATTTGAATGAAACTTTTTTTGTTGTATAGCTATTAAGCCTGGGCAACATATAGGCTATAATTGATTTTGAAAACTGGAACACCTGATGAAGAACCAAAACAGAACAGCTAAACTATAAGAAATATGGAAATGGTACCTTAGCAAAAGTTTATCAATCTGACGAGCATTTTCTGTTGACGTATAAAAATCGAATATCAGGATCATCTGATGAAGAACTCCAAGAGACCAGCCAGCTACACTATTACATATATGGAAATGGCGCCTTAGCAAAAGTCGTTCAACCTGATGAGCATTTTCTACTGTCGTATAAATGATTGAAAATCTGGAAGACATCTGTTCCCGTTCATCAACATATATTCCCGCGGGACACGGGATGACTGCTGAAATTTTGAGTACTGGAGTTTAGGTTACTACGAAGCGAAACTCACGCGGGCGAAGCCGCGAGCAACATTTTTTTTTTTTTTTTTTTGGACTCCTAACCAATATAGTCAAAGTGTTGCCTATCATCCAATTTGCTTCCTATTCCATTTTTTTGTTTGTATTTTTTTGAAAAAGAAATATTTTCTGGACTGGGATGAAAACCTGATAATTATATTTTTTTTGTTTCAGAATTCAGTTAAATACTTCTGTGATATATGTAAAAAAGGTTATGGAGATAAGCAGAAACTTTCAACACATATAGCGAAACATAGCTACAAACGCTTGTGTATGCTGTGTTCATACACTACTTATAATGATAGAAATATGAAAACACACGTGGAAAGTAAGCATGCAACAATTCTCGAATGCTTGAAATGCGGCTTGAAATTTGAGTAAGTGTTTGATCCTATTAATCAATACATATAATAAACTGTTACTGGTCTGTGTCTGTACATAAGAGATATTAAAAAAACATATGAGGGGTCTTTATAAGGCTAATAGAAGCTAAAACATTTTTTTTTTTAATTTTTGTCTTTCTGTCTGTATGTTTGTACGGGCATCACGCAAAAACTACTGGACCAAATTAGATGCGGTTTTCACTGTTGTATTGTTGAAGGTCTAAGTTAAAATCTGGTGTTGGTTTCATCTTGACACGCCGCTGCTTGGAACCTGAGATAATAATTAATTAGAAAGAAAATATATTTATTTGTCAAACTCAAGTTGTTCAGTTGCATTTTAGGGACCGACACGAATTCTCCAAGCATTACAAGGATTGGCACGAGAAGTACACATGCGACCACTGCGGGATTACTTTCAAGATGCGGTATTCTGTCAAAGATCATATAAGGTACTAGCTTTTGCCTTCGACTTCGCCCACGTAAGTTTCGTGTTACCTATTTCACACCCTTAGGTTTCACTTATGCTATACTAGCGCCCCGCCCCGGCTTCGCACGGGAGGTACATACATAAATTGTAACCTATTTCAGTCAGGCATAATGAAGCTTTCTATTGGTGAAGAATTTTTGAAACCCCCTACATACAAACTTACAAACACTTTAATATTTATGCCGCCACACACCTATTGCGGAGGCGCGTATATCTAATTTATACCTCCACACAACACTCGTGACGTCACAGAACGTGTTGGCGTCGGGTATATTTTGGAATCTAGATATTGAAAATTGATTCTTCAAAAGCATACCTTTACCTAACAATTGTGACGTCACTGGTCGTGTTGACATCGGGTATAATTTTGGATTTAGGATTTCTCGCGTAATATTTTAAAACGCATCCGGCCGCAACGATGGTCTCTGTCTCGGCGGTAGCGGCGCGGGGGCGAATTCCCGCTTTGTGTGTGTAGTGCAAGCGTTACTGGCAACGCCGAAATTCATTAAATAATTTAGAGACTTTGAGATACCTTTAAATAATTGACTGCGTACAATAATGTCTAGCGAGAGTGATAAAGAATTGCTTCTTTTAACATCCGTTAAGATTTTTTCTCAATTTACACTTGAAATACGCTAAGAGTTTTGTAAAAAAATACAACTCGCATTCCCGCTAGTGGCACGCCCCCGGACCGCCTCCGGACCGCATATGCTCAGTGTGTAATCTCTCTTTGTACTTACTGACATACAACGTTCATACCGCCTTCATCCCGGCCCCGCTCCGGTACCGCCCACGCCTCCGGCCACCGCGCGGCCTGTTTCGTGTTGCCGGAGCGGTCCGCCCCGGTACCGCACCGCACCGCCTCCGCTCCGGATTGTGTGTGAAGCGTTTCATACAAACTCAAATAATACAAAAGGCACGCCTCCGCTACCGCACCGCCTCCGCTTTCGGTGTGTGGCGGCTTTATGTGATAATGATAAAGTATATCTTTTTCTATGTTCTGCTAGTCTGATATCTTTTTTGTATAACTGATGTTTGTCTAACGCTTTATTTTATTTTATTTAACGCTTTATTTTATTTATTGTATTGCACGAATCCTAACTAATATTATAAAAGCGAAAGTGAGTTTGTTTGTTACCTCTTCACGCTTCATGTACTGAACCAATCTTCCTGAAATTTTGCATACACATAGTTAGAAGTACGGAGAAGGACATAGGGTACCTTTCATCCCGGGAAAAAGCACTGTTCCCGTGGGAAATTCACGCGAGCGAAGCCGCGGGCGAAAGCTAGTACTAATATAATGGAATCATTCTGGATGTCCAAATCATGTGCATTTTTTCATACATTTTTAGGGTTCCGTACCTTAAAAGTCAAAAAAACCCTTATAAGATGACTTTGTTGTCCGTCTGTCTGTCAAATATATTTTATGTTTTTGTTGTTGGTAAGCATAGCAAAGGAATAGAAATAAAAAAGTGTATGTAAACAATGTTGTTTTTTGCAGAAAAGTGCACTCTCCTTTTGAATGCAAGCCGTGCAACAAACGATTCGCCCGCTACGGTGGACTGTGGCGGCACAACAAGACAAAGTAAGATTTTAAATAATACACAGGTACAATTTAAATACAATGAAGATTCTGAACTAAGGTCGCGTCGCAGACAGTAGCGGATTTAGGGGGGGGTGAGGGGGTGACTGCTTTTTGTTGTACCTACTGGGTGGAGGGAGATTCCATGGATAGTGCATATGACCTGTTATTTGCCATATTTTTATGCACAAAGAATTGAATTGAATTGAATTGCATATCGTCTCAAATTAAGAAATAACAGAAACGCCCCCAGACTGGTTTTGTGTACCTCCACTACTGTGGAGAGAAAATTCCATAACAGTGCATGCATGCATAAATCAAATAAAGAAAGAATAGAACTTTTTTCTGCCCATATGGTTTAATTCTGATTTTTTTGCAAATCTGGGCCTGCAGTGGCAAGTCTCTTAGATTCGTTTTAAGGCGGACGGTATCGGATTTCGGAGTCCGCCACGGTCCTTATGCCCCCCCCCCCAGAAAAAATCCTGGATCCGCATCCTCCTTGATCTTTCGTCGCAGAATTTGGTCGCAGTGGCTAATTTTAGATGTCAGTCCCTCAAATCTTCTTAGTGCTCTGTACACTCCTAAGGAACCTACATGCCAAATTTCAGCTTTCCTTACTCAGGTAGTTTGGACTGTGCGTTGTCAGTGTGCTGTGTTAGTAACAGAATCCTCATCGTAACTAATATTATAAATGCGAAAGTGAGTTTGTTGTTTGTCAACCTCTTCACGCTTTATCTACTGAACCAATCTTCTTTGAAATTTTCTTATACACATATGTTAGAAGGTACTGAGAAGAACATAGGTGTACTCTTTTCATCCTGGAAAAAGCACTTCCCGTGGGGAAATTCACGCGGGCGAAGTTTGCGGAGGCAAATGATACTGAAGGTGCGGTGTGTGTTATTTAATAATATTGCTATGTGTGTGTCTTATGATTAAATGATTTACATGGCAAAATGATTGGATTGATGGTATTTATTTGGTGCAGACACAGTACACAGCCACCGTCGGCGCGTATTGTGCTTTGAATGCGAATGCGATAAGCATTATGAGAACATTTTTTCAGTACAAGAGTCATTTGAACAACAGCGCACGTCACAGAAGCAGTAGTAAAGGAAACACAAGTGAGAAACTCTCTCCTTTTCTTTCTCAGCTGAAAGTCGTCCACTGCTAAGGACAAAGGCAATCTCCAAGCGATTTCCACAACGACCGGTCTGCACCCCTTTTTTACTTACTTTGTCCCGCTATTATGTAAACAATCTTCACAGTACTTTTTGAAAGATTTGATTTTTACACAACTGACCAAAAAAGGAGTGTTATGTTTTCAGGGTTCATGTATGTATGTAAGTATGTATGTAAGTTTCTTTATTCCACCATACACTTCACTTCCTGAACGGCTTAACAGATTTTGATGTGAGAGGTATTTTTAGATTCCTTGCATTCCTCCGAGTGACATAGGGTATATGACGTCATCATAAAAACAAAATGGCGGATTATATATGCGATAAATATATATCAGACCAAAAAAAAACAAAATTTGACTCAATCTTATCGAGGTGGGGTATCAAATTGAAGGCTTTAAAAGGCGATTTCAAGACAAAATGTATATAACTTATATGTTTGAATGTACTTTTTGGAGTAAAAAACTTGTCAGTCGTGTTTTTTTATTTTTAATAATTAGTTGTTGTTAAAATAAATCAATTATTAGTTCAAACCTAAACATGCTAAAGTAAAACATTTATTAACCACGAAAGTAATTTCCTAATAAGGCTTATAGTTTGCAATACTATTGATTATAACTAGAGAACTATCGATAGTATTGGTATATTAGTTCGTTGATAGTATTGGTTTTCTTGATACTATCCGATTCTATTGACAACACTTATATTTCGACAAAAACAATCGATACTATTGCACTATCGATAGTTTGAAAAAAATTAGTAGAATTGTAATTTAATAGTATCGACGCTATCGATGGTATTGATTAGAAAACATCAACTAGTGTATCCGATAATATCGAAAAGCAATACTCGCTCCGCGTAATAAATTTGTATATCTGTATCACTCAAATTACAGCTTTCTAGTACTAGTAGTCTCTGAGCTTTTTTCAAGCCGTAGACAGACGGATGAACGAACAAACATGACGAAACTATAAGGGTTTCTTGTTTACTTCGGAACTCCTAAAATCAATTTTATTCTACCATACATAAGGTCCATTTTTACACGACTGACCAAAAAGGAGGTGCGAGGTGTTTTCAGGTTCATGTATGTATTTCCTTTATTCCACCATAAGTCCTGAACGGTTAAACTCATTTTGATGTGAGAGGTATATTTAGATGCCTTGGTATTATCCTCGAATGACAAGCTATGTGAGGTGTCAGTCAGTTTCACGTCGGCTTTTTTATTTTTTAATAATAAGCTTGTTAAATTTTTATGAAATGAGAAATGTATCCTATTTTAATTTATCGATGTGATTGTTTTTAACTCTCCTGTAAAGGTACCCTTGTACGAGCTGTGATAAAGTGTTCACGACAAAACATCTACCTGAAAGCACCTATTATAATCTGGTTCATCTGGAAGATTGTTAATTACCGGTGCGAAGAAGTGCGATATAGGTTAGCCATTTATTAAACTATTAATATTATATATATATATTTTTTTTTTATTTATTAAATATGGGTTGTTTCTTGTTTCTGACCAATCTTGCCCGAGGACAGAGATGAGGTCCTTTTTTAATTATTTATAACATAAGTATATATATATTTTCATTTACAATGTAAGCCATGGTCGGATGAAAATCGATGTGGTTCTCACTATTTTTAATTTAATTTCACTATCGATAGTTGTTGATTCCCAAGGTTACGTAATATCGATAGTAGGTATTGCGCCTCGATATTGATAGTTCTACGCTATCGATACTATTGTCGCCCGTGATGGCTATCGATATTCTTACTATTGCTACCCTTGCCCATCGATCAGTGTAACTAACCTGAATATTTTATTTATTTTCATTTTAGTTCGGAAAAACAAACAGTCTTATGTGTCTAATTTTACAACAAATGAGAAACAGTTGACCATTTAAATGTTCTCGCATAAGTGAATTCTAAAAAAAACTTGTCTGTCAGAAAGTTATAATAATAGTTTAAATATTTATACAACACTTTTTACAGTACTCTAGTACAGAAAAAAAAAGTAAAGGTGCAAAAGGAAAAAGAATATGTATGAATTGATTAACAAAAAAAAACAAAGCAAAAAATGTAATTAGCTATCATACAGGGAGAGAACCATCAAACCACGACTTAGACAAATGTTTTTAAATTTATTAACACTAGAGTTAAAAACAAATCAAGTTCGGGGAGGAGGCACTATAGATAGAGAATATTTAATACTAGTGCCCCGCCCCGGCTTCGCTTCCGGAACGTATCTACATAAATTGTAAGCCTATGTCACCACAGGTATAATGTAGCTTTCTTCATTGGTGAAATAAATTTTTGTAATCGGTTCAGTAAGGTCCAAAAGATTACCACCTACAGACAAACTTACACTTTATAATATTAGTGTGATTTCACAGGGCGGGGCGCTTCATAGAAACGGGGCGTCAAATATACCTACTACTACTACAAATGAAACTGTATACATCCGTGAACACGTCAGTAACACGTCAATGTGTGCGTTTTTTTCATAGTCATAGCGTCCAGTAGTGGGATTTACTGGCACTGGGGCACGTGCTCCCCCCAGACTGCTTTTCTTGGAATCTTGAATCTCCCTCCACAGAAGGTACACAACTGTGGAAGGAGGAATCAAATTAAGAAATAACAGAAATGTGCCCCCCCAGACAGCATCAGGCAGGACTAGTGATGTGCCGTTTCCGATATTTCAAAGAAACAGCGGAAAGTTTTTTTGGAAATTTAACGTAAATAACTTGGGAAATTTTTCTAAAAACCCGAGAAATTTAGTGAGAATTTTCGGAAATTATCAAGGGAAAAATGTTCGGGAACAGGAAATTTCCCCGACGGCACATCGCTAGACGAATGTCGATTTGTTGCACCCCCCCCAACATTCATAGTGCACCACTTGTGCCCCCCAGAGAAAAAAATCCTGGATCCGCCGTTGATAGCGTCCCAATACACACACAAGGCGTCCATTAATCACGTGATCTTTTTTAAGCATTGGTTTAGTTTAAGACTTACCCCCCACCCCCCCCCACCTAACATCACGTGTATTTATAGTATCTACAAAAAATCTTAAATTATTTTGAATACTATCTTTATGTTTGTAATATATTGGGTAAAACTAAACGCAGGCGTTTCGCATTGCTGCCGCCAGAGGGCGTTCGGGTTTTTCGTACACTGCTAGCGTGGATGGCGTCGCGTGTGGTGTCCGCCATTGCATTGTCCAGGGCGATATCGGTTTGATTTTAATACGCGGAGCGGTCTCGCGTCTTTTGCTTGTTGTTTAGTTTGAGTGATAATTGTGAATTTCCTGTTTGTTAAATAACTATTGAATTTGTGTTTGTGAAAAACTCTGTTATTGTGACTTTTTCTTGTGAGAGGTGAAACGTGGCTGGCTGTTCACATCTGGCTGTTCCCGAGGGAAACTACGGGAAGAAATCTATTTAGTTGTTATGGGGAATTGAGATCTCAAGGGTTAGGTAGGGTGATTAGGAATTCCCCCTTCCCGAAGACACTCAAGTTTGGATCCGAAGAGAAAGAAGATTTAATTTGGTAAGTGTTCAATTGTAGTTAATTTTATAGGTTAGGTTATCATATAGGGCCCTGTAGCTCCCTTCATAAGCTACGGTGGTAGCAGACTGCGTATAGCTTAAGTTAGATTCTAGTCGGACAGAAAGCGTGGTGTCGCGTGGAGATTTTTTCCCGGTACTTAATTTTACCGGTAGATTTTTTCCCCGGTAAAGTTCCGGTACAGAATTCTTCCCGCCGCTTCGTTTGTCCGGATTCTCTCTGCCACATTTTCTGGCAGCAGGGCGTAGTTGCTCTGCACATTTTCTGGTAGCAGAGCGTAGTTTATCTACCCTCTATTTGTTCGTTTGTAAAAAAATAATTAATTGTTTGTAAAAATTATTAGATTTTTCTTAGTTTGTTTGTATAAGAATATTTGTAACCTTTTTTCGTATTTGTTTGCGGTTTGTACCGTGTGCGTTCCGGGTTTGTGCCATCTCTCATACCTACCGCGGTTCTTCGTGTAGTTGCTTGATTTTTGTTGTTTTTTATTTACCTTTTGTTATTTTTTGTTTGTGACTTGACGCGATGGCGAAGGCTCTCCAATGCTAGGGCGACACTACGCCAACGAATTGAGATGGTTTGTGACGGCCGGAGGACTCCTGTCCCGGAAGGACAGGGAGTGGCGCCATACTGCTAAGAGCGGATCACCTCCACTCACGATTGATTAGCGCGGAAGCGGCCATGGCGGCGCTTACCGAAGCCGATCTTACCCCGGAGTGGCCTACGCAGGTCACATGGCGGACATGGACCAGATCCTGAGTCTGCACGATGATATCGCGGAGGCGGTGACTGCAATAAGGGCGAGACAGGCTGGCGGACCAGCCCCTCGCACACCTCGTTAGACAGGAAGGACCAGCGGTTACTGGTCGGCTCCCCACCCTTCAGCTGTCCCACTTTGGGGGTAGGATGGAGGAGTGGGTAGCATATAAAAATATGTTTGAGTCCCTGGTCGTAGCACGACAGGATTTGTCGAAAGGCCCCAGGAAGATGGCTCACTCTCCTCTCCACTCTTGAGGATGAAGCGCGGTCGCTCATCCAGCACCTCCGGGTGGAGGACGACCAGTACGATACGGCTTGGGGAGTTATTGAACTCCCCGCTACCAAAACTTACGTTTGTTACGCGGGCGGATGCGCACGCCGCAAAGTTGATGGCCCTGCCCAAGGTGGCCAACAGGGCACAGTTGCGCCTGCAGTTGCTCACGCCCGTTACAGTGGCCTGTAACGCGCTCCGCACACTGGGGCTGCCGGTGGACCGCAATGGTCCTTTTTGCTGGTGCACATTGTATTGGGCAAATTACCCAATGACATCCGCTCGCGATTTGAGCGCGAGAATGCGGAACGGGATAGCACCACCCTACCAACATTCACTGACTTGGTGAAGTTTTTGGAGTTTGAGGCACGGGCTGCTGAGAATACCATGACGGACTCAGCGCCATCCAGAGCGCCTGAACGTAGGCCCCAACAGGGACGGCAACCGCCACCGCGTGGAGCTGGTGTGCGGGATGCACACACGGCAGCAGTCGCGGGGGACGCGGACTGCCTGCAATGTGGCCGGATGGGCCACAGCCTGCTGCAATGCAGGGACTGGCAGAGACTGCCAGTACAAGATAGGCGCCGCATGGCAAAGCGGCATGAACTTTGCTTTTATTGTTTGGGCAGTCACTATGCACGTGACTGTCCCAGTGCCATACCATGCAGTGCATGCCGTGGGCGGCACCACGCGATGCTCTGCATGAACCGGAACGGGGATGGCCCCCGGATGTTGAGGCAGGGGTCCCCTATGGGCGGGGGCGCTCCTGCGCAGAAGCTCCCTCCACCACCGGACGGAGGACGCGGCTTCGCTCGTCGCACCCCCCTCGGGAGGGGGTCGCGTACCTGCGCGGGTCTTGGCGGACCGGGACCACGCGCCGGTGCCAAGCTGTCATGGCCAGTATGTAGCTGGCCAGTGCCCCGGAATAGGGCCCCCATGGGCGGGGGCCCTGTAGATCGAGACGTGAGAGTGGGGACACCCTCCACGCGGGTTGGGCCAATGCTCCAACACATGCAGCCGCAGTGCGGTTTCTCCGCCGCTGCACGAGGCACCCACGGTTGGAGTACCACCCGCCGTACCATATGTATGCGCCGGGCCGCGGGTTATGCCCCCCTCAGATGGGGATGTGCACTCGCCCGCCATATTATCCGGGTCAGTGGCGCGCCCCTGGTTTGGAGAGAGTGGGGGAAAGCCCGTAACTAGCTTGCTCCCTTGCTGGGACAGAGCCGCGGACGGTTCTGCTCCCTACCGCGGTGGTCCGCGTATGGGGTCGTGGGGGAGCCATTAATTTGAGAGCTCTGTTGGACTCAGGGGCTCAAAGCAGTTTGGTTACACACTCGAGTGGCACGCCAGATTAGGTTTAGCTCGTGGAAGACTCGCCTGTGCCACTTCTTGGAGTTGGTGGCATACAAGTGAAGTGTCTGACGGGCCAGACACTTGTCACCTTTTCTTCGCTGAAGTCCTCCACAATGAGGATCACGACTTCGGCTATGGTCATGGATACCATTGCGGGTTGGCACCCCTCGACAGACATACCGCCGGGTGTGTTGTCTTTGGTTTCGGGTCTGGATTTGGCCGACCCCTTTGTCTTTCATCCCGGCCCAGTGGACTTGCTCCTGGGCTCGGACGTATTGGGTTGGATTTTGCTGGGTACACAGAAGGCTCTGGGTTCGTCTTCACTGATGGCAGTGTCTACGATTTTTGGTTTTGCCCTGATGGGCCCTGTGTTTGATAATGGCACCGCGGAGGAGCCACCGGTTGTCGCATCTGCGTCCTTGGCCAAGACCATGCAAAGGTTTTGGGAGGTGGAGGAGCCACCTATGAGTTCCAGGATGGATCCGGAACACGCTGAGTGCGAAGCCCTTTTTCGATCAACCACGGAGAGAGGTTGCTCCTCCCGGTCGGTTTGTAACTAGGGTTACCTTTTGTTGCCTCTCGTCCTAGCCTTCCAGGGCAAAGTAGGGCGCTTGCGGAGAAACGACTGCTGTCCATGGAGCGACGTATGCAGCGTGATACCATCGTACTCTTCTGCGATAAATATATTGAATTTATGCGCGAGTACGAGGATTTGGGTCCCATGTCTCCGGCTCGAGTTGATTGGAGCTCAACTGAGCATTATTTTTTGCCCCACCACGCGGTGGTGAAGGCCTCAACGGGCAAGTTGCGGACTGTCTTTGATGGGTCCGCACCCACTTCGAACGTGGTTTCGTTGAATCTGTGTTTGCATTCGGGTCCCAAATTGCATAGGGACATAATTGACATCATCTTGAACTTTAGAAGACATCAAGTGGTTTTTGGTGCGGACATCCGGATGATGTTCCGCCAGACAGTCATACATCCTGGAGGACAGGCGATTCCAGTTGATACTTCTCGTAGCGTAGAGCGCCCTGAGGATCCTGTGACGGTGTATGAACTCAACACGAACACGTATGGTTTGAAATCTAGTCCCTATATCGCCATCAGATCATTGCTTGAATTGGCAGAGCGGGAACGGGATCCGCTTTCCCGTGGGGCTTCCAAAGTGCTGTCACGTGACTTGTATGTTGATGACGTGTGCACCGGAGCCCAAAGTATTGAGGAGGCCCCTCCTACATGCGGGATGAATTGATTGAAATATTGAAGACAGGTGGCTACGAGCTACGTAAGTGGTTGGCCAATGAGCCTAAAGTTCTAGAAGGGATCCCGGAGGATCACCAACAGAACCCTCACCTGTTTGAGGATGTGGATGATCCCAACAGGATAGCGGTGCTGGGCATGCAGTACCAGCCGCTAACCGATATTTTCACATTCCAAGTGGACTTGGAAATACCAAAAGTCTGGACTAAGAGAACGGTGTTGTCCGTAATAGCCCGTATGTTTGATCCAAGCGGTGGGATCAGTCCAGTGATATTCTCTGCAAAGTGTCTTCTTCAGAGACTTTGGACTTTGGGCGTCTCGTGGGACGAGCCGCTGTTTGGCTCTCCATTGGATGATTGGCTCGAGTTGTTTTCATAGATTAAGGAAGTCAATCGGATTGCCTTGCCTCGTCGAATATTGCCCCCCGGGAAATATCGAGCCAGCCTGCATGGCTTTTGTGACGCGTCGGAGCGAGGCTACGCCGCGTCAGTCTATATGCGGACAGTTGACGCCGATGGCCGGGTCAATGTCTCAGCTTTTTGTTAGGGAAGAGCAAGGTCGCCCCCATCAGGGACTCAGGCTGACTATTCCCAAGCTTGAGTTGAGTGGAGCTCACCTTCTCTCTAAATTGTTGCATCACGTTGCCAGTGAGCTGGCGGCCACGGTCGAGATACGAGACATCTTCGCCTGGTCGGATGGCCAGGTCGCGCTTGCATGGTTGCGCGCGGCCCCACATACCTTGGAGGTTTTTGTGGGAAATCGGGTTTCCCAAATCCAGAATATCGGAATTGATGATAACATGGAGACATGTGCCGGGAGAGCTTAACTCCAGCGGACTGTGCTTTTCCCGAGGTTGTACGGCACCAGAATTGGTGTCACACCCGCTCTGGTGGGGTCCAGAGTGGCTGATGGGATCAGAAACTTCTTGGCCTGTCTGTCAGACAGATGTTACTTCTTTGAGTTTGACCGGGCTCCGTGTACATGCTGTAGTCGCTGAGACGACGTCGGAGCCGGATTGGCTACTTGCTCGGTATAGCAGTTTGGATAAGCTTCTGGGTGTTACCAGTTGGATTAAGCGTTTCATACATAATTGTAGGAAACCCACAGGCAAAAAGCTTGGTTGGAGCCGATTGCAGGTGCAAAGAAAGAGCGCCGGAGGCGCATTGTTGCATTGGGTCCGTGTCGATTGCAGACCGGACGGTTTGAGTCAGAAGCTTTCGTATTTTGCGCGACGGACGCGCTAAGTTGAAGGGCGCGGTCGCTCGTTTGAACCCGTACATCGACTCGGATGGGCTTCTTCGGGTTGGAGGCAGGCTCCGGAAGGCGGATCTTCCATATGGAGACTCGCCATCCTTCTGTATTGTTGCCCAAGGGCGGACCCTTGGTGCAGCTTTTGGTGTCTGATCGACACATTCGTAACGACCCATGCTGGGTGCAATGCTTTGTTGGCTATTTTGCAACGCGAGTTTTGGATTTTGTCTGCCCGAAGAGCAATCCGTAGTGTCCTGTTTCGATGTATTGCATGTTATAGGTTGAAGGCATCCACGATGCAACCACAGATGGGTGATTTGCCCGCTGATCGAATCCGACCTTCGAGGCCGTTTGACGGCGTTGGAACCGATTTTGCCGGTCCCTTTTCGATCAAGGCTTCTCCCTTTTCGTAATGCCCGTATTGTGAAGGGCTATTTGTGTGTATTTGTTTGTTTGGCCACCAAGGCTGTCCATTTGGAGGTGGTATCGGCTCTGACTACGGAGGCTCTTCGTCGCCGCGTTGGATCGCTTTGTTTCGCGTCGAGGTCTACCTTCCCTTATTAGGTCTGGACAAATGGCAATAAAACTATAAAGGAACTGTAGAATTATCTTAAGGATGTTTCTGTGTTTATTGATAAAAATTGTACTAGTTTAAGTCAAATTGCTGCCCAAAGGGGAATAACCTGGAAGTTTAGTCCCCCAAGTTGCTCCCCATTGGGGAGGGGGATTTTTGAAGCGGCTGTGAAATCCGCAAAGACCCACCTCCGCCGCATTATCGGAGAAACGGCTCTAACTTTTGAAGAGCTGGCCACAGTGTTTTGTAAAAGTTGAGGCGGTCCTCAACTTCTCGTCCTCTCTGTCCGCTATCTCCAGATCCAAATGACTTGGAAGCTCTCACCCCTGGTCATTTTTTGGTGGGAGGGCCGTTGAATGCCCTGCCCGAATACCTGCGTGGAAGGATGAACGCGTATATCGGTTGTCGCGTTTTCAAAATGTTGCAGCAAATGAGCCAGGACTTCTTTTGGCGTCGCTGGTCTGCTTGAATATTTGCATTTGCTGCAGCAAAGAGTGGAAGTGGACAGACAGGACTGAGCTCTCCCAGGGAGGGTGATTTAGTATTGTTAAAAGAGGCAAATTTGCCCTCATTGCTTTGGCGACGAGCTCGCATATTACGTTTGATTCTTGGCGGAGATGGCACTCCGCGTGTGGCTGAGGTGTTGGTCGACTGTTCGATTTTAAGGAGAGGTGTGACCTCTCTCGCCCGCCTTCCCGTAGAGTAAGCTAGCGGTCTGCTTCTCAGACCGGGACGGGGGGATGTTTGTAATATATTGGGTAAAACTAAACGCAGGCGTTTCGCATTGCTGCCGCCAGAGGGCGTTCGGGTTTTTCACACTGCTAGCGTGGATGGCGTCGCGTGTGGTGTCCGCCATTGCATTGTCCAGGGCGATATCGGTTTGATTTTAATACGCGGAGCGGTCTCGCGTCTTTTGCTTGTTGTTTAGTTTGAGTGATAATTGTGAATTTCCTGTTTGTTAAATAACTATTGAATTTGTGTTTGTGAAAAACTCTGTTATTGTGACTTTTTCTTGTGAGAGGTGAAACGTGGCTGGCTGTTCACATCTGGCTGTTCCCGAGGGAAACTACGGGAAGAAATCTATTTAGTTGTTATGGGGAATTGAGATCTCAAGGGTTAGGTAGGGTGATTAGGAATTCCCCCTTCCCGAAGACACTCAAGTTTGGATCCGAAGAGAAAGAAGATTTAATTTGGTAAGTGTTCAATTGTAGTTAATTTATAGGTTAGGTTATCATATAGGGCCTCTGTAGCTCCCTTCATAAGCTACGGTGGTGGCAGCAGAGACTGCGTATAGCTTAAGTTAGATTCTAGTCGGACAAGCGTGGTGTCGCGTGGAGATTTTTTCCCGGTACTTAATTTTACCCGGTAGATTTTTTCCCGGTAAAGTTCCGGTAACCCAGAATTCTTCCCGCCGCTTCGTTTGTCCGGATTCTCTCTGCCACATTTTCTGGCAGCAGAGCGTAGTTGCTCTGCACACTTTAAACATATTATGTTTGAAAAAATAAATACACGTGATATCCTACTACACCCCCCTCGTGATATTTCGTGATTTTTGTCAAAAACCCCTCCCCCCCCCATTTCAAGCCCTCACGTTGATTAATGGACGGCTCCCGGCCCCCAAGAACGGGGAGAACGGGGGAGAAGTGCGGGGGGGGGGGTGTGGGGTGTGTGCGCTATTGCGGAGTGGGCAGGGAGTTTCCTTTCCGTACGTAGAACTTATATTAATTCTGTGGTGATATTTTCAGATCTTCGTTCGCAATGCTGACTTAGTAAGCCACAAGCGGCGCGTCCACGAAGGTATATTACCACCGAAAAACAAAATCTGTGATATTTATGGCCGCGGGTTCACGGCGAGGGCGCCACCTATGCTTTTAAATCCTAAACTATCTATCATAATAAAACAGTAAAAATATTTTGTCTGTACATTTAGTATTTTTGACTGAAATGGATAGAGGGACACTTAAAAAATAATAGAAAGTAATTTTTTTTTTTGTCAGTATGTATGATCACGCTTATCTACGAAAGTACTGAACCGATTTACTTAAAACTTTCACCAATTGCTTTGTTTCAACTCGTGCAAAACATTTACAGTTTGTTTCATCAAAATGGTTCATTTAAAAAAAAGTTATCGTCATTTTAATGAAGTCAAGGTTGAGTTACGCGGACAAAGTCGTGGTCGCGGGCAACAGCTAGTCCTAACTAATATTATAAATGCGAAAGTGAGTTTATTTGTTTGTTACCTCTTCACGCTTTATCTACTGAAGCAATTTTCTTGAAATTTCACATACACATAGTTCGAAGTATGAGCAGGACATAGGTACCTTGTTCCCATCCTGAAAAAAGCACTGTTCCTGCTGGGAAAAGTTAGTACTATATAAACTCGAGCGAATTACTTACGCACAACTCTTAACATTTCCCATACAATAGCTTACAACTAGCCATCTATTTATGTTGGTCCTTTAATACTTGTATATGTATAAATAATACAACTATGTTATATATGTGTATGTATTTCTATTTAATTTTGTAGAAATACACTGTTACAACAAAATACCAAAATAAATTCGCGAGCGTGGCAAAGAAATTCGCGAGCGTGGCAAGAAATTTGACAGTTTCATCAAACAACCTCTTCGTCCAGGAAGAGGCGCTAGTGTCGCATAAGTTGCCATTTTCTAGCCGGAGCTGCGCGTATTAACTCGCTTCAGTTTAAATTAAAGTTGCAGCAATAGTGTTGACTATCAATAGTATTGTGACCTTGTAAAATGAACAGACAAACTATCTATTGGCTATCGATAGTATCGCTAGCCAATAGCTTGCTAATAATAACCTATTGATGATACCTTAAAAACCATCGATAGTATTGCTTTTTCAAATAGATAGTATCGATAGTATTGGAAAAAAGCAATACTATCGATAGTTTTGGTATCATCGACAGGTGGTCATGTGTCAATACTATCGATAGTCCTGCAACGCTATTTTTATATAGACTAAAGTATTTGTAATAATCCAACTTTCGCATTAAAATACCAGTGTGATTGCAGACCCGCAAGATCCTCACGAACCACGTGCGCACGCACACAGGCGCGCGGCCGTACGCGTGCGTGCGGCGCGAAGTTCGCGCAGGTGCCGCGCTCACTCGCGCATGCGCGGGCCGCCGGACATTAGCGGCATATGGCTGCCGGGTGCGAAAGTGAACTTCTATATACGAAATTAATCAGGCGTTCAGGCGTCTGTACTTGTACTTCAGTCTGTACGAAAGCGTCTCATTAAAGTATATATAAATATGGAGCATAGCTTTGTACGATGCGAGACATGGACACACAAAAAGAAAGAAAGAAGTTGGAAGCATTTGAGATGTGGTGTTATGTAGATTAGAAAGGAAGATTAGTTGGACAGAAAGAATAACAAATGAGGTCTTAAATAGAATAGGAGAAAAAAGCGAAGCATTATTAAAACTATTGAAAGCAGAAGAGGGAAAATGTTAGGGCACCTGATACGACCTGATACGATGACTTCATTAGAAACATTATAGAAGGAAAAGTAAGGAAGAAGGGGCTCAGGAAGGCCAAGACAAGGCTACATGAGGCAAATAAAGGAAAAAGTGAACGTCGGAGTCGTGTATCCAAGAAGTAAAACAGTTGGCAATGGAGAGAGAAAAAAATGGAAGTGAACTCCACCGACAAGAGCTTCCCGCTCTTAAATTTGACGATGATGATTGCACTTCATGTGGAGTCAGGGTTGCCAAGGTCCTTTTTTCAAAAAATACCTAACAGAAGAAAAAAACAGTCACTGTAAAAGTTACTTTGTTTTTCTCTTACAAAATACAAAAAATACAATACAATTTCGCAAAAAAGATCACTAGGTCTGATACATAAATTAAGCAATCTTTTCTGCACACATTACTTATTATTTATTCGTCAGTTTCTTGTTCTTGTAATAAAATATTTATCCAACCAAACTTTTTTGATTTATTTATTCGTATATCGTTCCGTTTGTAGCTTAATTAGTTATATAATTAGTTTTTGACCTGAAAAAGAGCCTTTTTATTTTATTTTATAGTACTGCTGACATCATAAAAAATAATTAAGTAACCTGATCCCCTGCATGGATGTGAAGGGGATTTTTGGACAAAAAGTACAAATCTACGCAAGATTCTAGGTCTGTCTGTTCGCGATGAACGGATTTTCATGCGGTTTTCGCAATGGACGGGGTGGGTCCTGCTTGCTGCTTGCCTGCTGGTTTTTGGTGTTTAACTTACGCGGGCAAAAGCTAGTCAAAAATCCAACAAAACAAAGGGCTTTTGGCTATATATCATGATTCAGGGAGAGGTACTCGACTCGATCGATCGAACAAGGATGATTTTTGGCACATGGCCAAAATGTGAACTAATGCCGCCGCCATCTTGTGAAATGTCACAGTTCACTTGGTTTGCTGCTCTTCGTATTTATTCACAAGATCATGTCAAAAGAAAAAAATCTGTGACCAAAGGTGATAAAAAGTTATATTAGCGAAGTGGTGGAAGAGTTTTTTTTCTGAAAGGAAATAGGCGAGTGCTGCTGCAAGCGAACAGTGATACCATGTCTTTAAACATAAACATAATCCTACATTTCTTACCCTTTTTATATAAAGGTGCGTTCCTAAAGGTTGGGAGAATTTATTAACTGGTAACCCTTATTTTTTTATGTCAAGCCAACGCCTCTCTGTCACCCGTCAATGTACACCAGAACATCAATGTCACGAAAAATGCGAAAAAAACTCTGTCTTGTCTTGTTTGTTGTTTGTCGATTGTGCAATGTCTTATTTTCAATTTAATCAATAAAATTTAAGTACATACATATTTCCTAATAGTTTAGGTATAATAACAATGTACTACTCCATTTAAGAATCGATTCAGTTATGTAGCTAATCTCAACATAACCTAAATACTACATTAATAAATTGTTAAATAACCAATAACTAAGTTTAAATCGTAATAATTAAATAAAAAATGTGATCATTATTAGCAGACTTAATGACAGTTTTTTCTTCTTGTGTTAGATAGATTAAAAATGCTACAACATGTATTCAGTGAAAGTTAAATTGGACAACAATAATGTTTGCTTTGGCTGCTTAAGTTCCGAACTCGTCAATTAACGCTCTTGAAGAATCATGTGGCTCTATTCTGCAAGTTGCTGGAACACCAACAAGTTTGTGTAAGTACACAGAATATATTTATTTTATTCATTACTAGCATCGGGATTATTTTCCATGGGAATTTCAGAAAATCACTCGTGGTAATGCTTCACCATTCCTAAGAACCTACATTTCTTTAAAAACAGAAACTCACTGCACGACAGTAGCCCAAGGCGGCGATACCGTGCATGAGCTGAGCTAATTCTACATGGGTCTATTGTTTCCCCTAATTTTTTGTACTCCTAATGTAGTTTTGGTGCACAAACTTTTTAGTACAACATTGTTTCGTACATTATTATGAATTCTAATTTAGTTTAGCCTATTTTTGATTTCGCCCTAAGTTTTCTCATCGCCGTATATTTACTTTTCAAATAAGTCATTAGGCCTAATAATTGATTATTTCTAATATAAATCACAAATATCTAATTAATATTTCGTTACAAAGCAATTAAGCACAAAATTGCGTAACACCTAATTATTTCTGTTATAATAATTTCTGAGTAATTATTACAAAGTATTTCTACAAATTTAATAAAGGGGGGGGGGGGACTAAAATTAAACATTGATGGATTTGTGTTTGATAAATGTCGAGAAGTAAAAAAAGAAAGTTACATTAGGCATGTGAACTAAAGCGTGCAGCATGCAAGCAAGCATACAGCATGCAAGAAAGCCTGCAGCATGCAAGCAAGCATCTGCATGCAAGCAAGCATGCAGCATGCAAGCAAGCATGCAGCATGCTGGCAGGCATGCAGCAAGCAAGCAAGCATGCAGCATGCAAGTATTTTCTGGGTGGGCTCCGCACCAGAAGACTCGCTCCGTCGGCCCTTCGATTCATTCGTGCACTCGACACTCGCTACGCTCGAGAGGTCGCCGGCTCACTGGCTGCCTTCGCTCCCCACCTCCCCCCTGCGCTACGGTCCGGCCTCGTGCCCTCATTTCTCTCAGGACCTCCCTTCGCGAGCTTCTGGTTCCGCGCCAGAAGGAATAACACTCTAGTATAGGGCAAACTTGAGCCACGTGGAGTCGGGGTGCTCTAAGTCGGATCTGTGACTTATCAAGATTTTAAGGAATTATTATTAGTAGTGCATTACTAACATCATTCTGACAATGATTGACGACAGACTGGACTGTTCTTATCTCCAGCACTGTTGTGATAGACATGTCACAGTACCCATGCCGGTGAGAAATAGCTAATACTTAGTAATAATTAAATTTACTTAATATTCAATTAATTATAATTATAAGAAGTGATTATTACAGTAAGTAATAATTGTCTCAAACAAATTTATACGAGGATATCGTTACGTGTAAAAATTAAAAGCCAAACGATTTTTTAGAACATCTAATAATAGAGACTCAAAAATTGCATCTAATAATTATTAGGCTAAATTATTATTGTGCCAAAAGAAACATCAATTAGGCGAGACAATAATTGTGCATAACATGTTTAGGCCAATAAGGTTCGGCAGAAGTGAAATTAGAGACAAAAATTTTAAGCGAAACAAAGGGCACCCGTTACACATTAATACATTGATAAGTAATGTACACAAACATCTACAAATTGCAAAATGCCAAATGGATCATCTACATGCCAAATTTCAGCTTCCAGGGGTCAGTTTTATCTGCCCCCAGCTGTACATACCATCCCAACTAGGGTTGCAGGCGTCCTGATAAAGCTACATAGGTAGGCTTTTCGATTGCGTGTCTGGCCAAATAAACTATGTCTGGCCTGTCTGGCTGGCTTTGTTGGGCTTTTAATTTTTTTTAAACGAACGAGCGCCGAGCGCAGGCAATGTGGACGGTCGCTCATGTAGGCCGAAGTGCCGTACCTATTATTACTGAGCAAAATTCTCAATAATGTCAGGTGTCGGCCTTTCACCTAAATGTCCAAATGTCGGCCAAACTGGCTGGTCTGTCCGGCTGGGTTTGGCGACCTGGCAACCCTAATCCAAACTAAGAGAGTGATCTCTCGTGAAAAACTCTTGATCACTTGTCCTCGGTGCTTGCGCTGGAGTCCCCAACTAGTGAAATGAAATGGATTCATTTACATGAAACATGGTTAAGGATGTTACAGACAGTTATAAAGATCAGCATGTCTCGCCATAAAGATGGCATGTAAATTTTTAAAGATTATTTACTTAATAACATTTAAATTAATTTACATTAAATTACATTTTTTAAATTTAAATTACACTTATTGTTAACTACATAAACTGAAAATGATGATGGCCATATATCTAAAACAAAATTATGAAAATTACTATCTTGTAACTAAAAATTCTTTCATGTCATAGAAACATTGATCAAAGTAACCATTTTTCCAATTTAACTTTAAAATGTCTCCAATGGTAACTCACATATATATATCTTTTGGTACTTACTTCTTACTTCTATATAACAATGTAATAATAATACCTCTTGACTTGACGCTTTGCTTTGTAAACTGTTGGAGTTTGTAGTTGTAGATGTTGTAAGGTTGAGGAGAGTTTGAGGATGCTGAGCTGCTACAACAGGATCTTGAAGGAATTATGGTAGTTGTTGAGAACTGACGTTAAGTTAAACGCACAGTAAAAATAAAGTTGAGAGTTTATTATAGTTAGAAAATGACAAGTTAAGTTTGTAATAGTTAAAAGTTAGAGTGTCAACGTTATAGTGTCGAAAGTTATAGTGTCGAAGTTAGAATGAACAGAATAATGTAAAATAATTGATTAAATATACGAAGGCGCCTTCCGTCTGGAGGCCATCTAACGCTTGCGTTAGCAATAACCTACAATACCTACATTGTGCGGTCTTTGACCGTACATAAACCAATCTTTCTGTAATTTCGCATGCACATAGTTAGGAGTACTGAGAAGGACATAGGGTTACTTTTTATCCCAAAATTCTTACATGAAAGCGGAGCCCTGGGGTACAGCTAGTTGGGTGTATTTTATTCCAGAAAAATACTTTCTTAAAAAGTAAGAATAATTTATTTTATTATTTATTTATTTCATTTTATACAGCGTGTCATTACAGGAATTACATTTATTTATATTGTACAATAAATTAATTTGGAGAGACACCAAAATATTGCTCTGCTGGGAATGCAGAGCCATCTTGAACAAGATATGGACGTTTCAAAACACGAATTCATGACGGGCCCAGTTAATACTTCAACAAACATTTGTAACAATGGTAAAAGATACATAATGGTAAAGTGGATATTAACCATGGACGATATACAAAGAGGACATGCCACTAATGACATTTCTGTAAGAAAATTTGTGTTGACAATATGTGGGGTGGAAGGCAGACGGTTGTAGGGCACACTTGTGTCCCTCTTTATATTTCGTTTATGATATAAACCCTTTGACTGCCACACCTTCATATCAGTAGTGCCCCCAGCACCAGATTATAATATTTATGTTATAATTTTTTAGTGTAGTTAAAATGAGGCATCACTTCAAAACTAACACCATGCCTAAAATAATATCAAGATTGTGGTAATATGAGTTGGAAAAGGTCTGACGAAGGTATCAAACCGGGACCTTCAGTTGTCACAGCCTGGCATGTAATTTCTAGAGCCACCAACGTCGTCAAAATTAATAATCATATTCAATATATATAAAATTCTTCCGTTATTGACTGACAGACAATGCTTAGCCGAAACTCCTGGGCTGAATTTGGCATATAGGTCCTTAGGGATCACTTGTTTTGTCCTTAGGGAGTGTAGGAGAGCACTAAGAGAGGTATTTCCCAAAGCTACAGGAACAGGGATCTGAACGGGATGCTTTTATGTGTACGAAGTCACGCGAGGCATAAGCTAGTATTGAATATTTATCTTTTCAGCATGAATCATGGGAAAAATTATCGACATTATCTACAACAAGAAAAGGATTCCTATGATCACATGCTATGGTACGATGAGAAATCACAACAATGTAACAAAGAATCAGTTTACGAAGTACCATTAGAGTTACCAGATATCATCGAAGAAAATGTTAACAGCGAAAACACAGATATGAATGTCAAAGAAGAACTAGTTGATGATATATTTGACGACTTTAAACTTGAAGAAATGATAATAGCACAGATATAGATAATGAGTCCCTAATGCTAATTACGAAACCCTAGAAGACATTATGAAGAATGATGATAATAAGAGTAACGATGAAGAATTTGATGAAGATTACAAACCATTCACAAAAAAACCAGTGTTGAAAAGTATTTATGAACGATATATGGGATAAAGTTACAATCATAGATGCTAATGAGGACGATTTTCGACAATATTGCGTACGGGTTTACATTGAATGTGAAAGAAATAGAGTGAATTATTGGATAAGGAACAGAGTGAGATGGAGGCGAGGCATAAGACACGACTTACCACATAAGTGTAAAGATTGTAATAAAGGTTACAGAAAAGAAGTAGACTATAGGAGACATATTATGTTCAATCATATGAATGTAAGTATTTTATTTATGTATCTAACTTTCTGCTGTTGATTTTATTGTATGATGTTGTCCACACCTCCCGGCTACGGGGTCCAAGGAGCCGGCGCTGCAGCGGCGCTGCAGCCGAAAGCCTCAAACGGCGCAAATATGCGAGAGAATCGGTGATTTCTACAATTTTGAGCCGTTTGGGGTTGAGACATTAGGGCCGTCCCCTTCAGACCACAAACTATATGACGCCATCTCCCAAAATTTTATTGAGGTTTCTCGTGACAGAGGCTGGTATTTTATCTCGCACAGGCTGGTATTTATCTCGCACAGAGATTAAGCATTGCCATCCAACGTGGCAATGCTGCCAACCTTCTGTTTTTACGCTTCAAGACAACGAACTGTCAGGGCTGGCATTTTTGTAAATATATTTATTTTTAATTTTAATTTTTTTTGTATTTTTATTTTTTTTAGTTTTTATTTCTTATTTTATTTTTTTTAGTTTTCTTATTTTATTTTTTTTTAGTTCATAATTTGTTGAGAATAAAGTTTTGTATTATTGACATCTGTAAATGAAAAATCGGAATATGATCCATTTGTCCATTTCCTAAATATTTAAAAACGAACCTTATTTATGGTGGGATAAGATAAATTTTTTAATATTTAAGGAAATGACACTGCTCTGCATCTGTGTTCCCCACATACCAACCTGTATCTTTTCAAAACCAAGAGCGAATAGGTTGCTTCTGGGTAAGCTCGCTACACCGTAATGACCTCATCTCTGTCACTCGGGCAAGATTGTGGTCAAGAGCAATCCATCTTTAATAATAAAAAAATTAAAAAAGGATATCCCAATTCATCATTGTGGCTATTTTAATCCCACAGACAAAATTTCAAAATACTCACGCATTGCTTCATCAAGCTTCAAGTTCAAATATAAATTAATTTAATTTTCAGCGTACAAACAGATACATGGTATGTAAACAATGCACAGAAATCTTGCTCCTCATGGCCACTGATGGAGGACCATTGGGCGCAGTACCACAACAAATACTACAGGTGTGTACTATATGTGGAGTTCACATCGCCCAAGGAGCTTACGTGTGTAGTGACGCACATTACTAACGCACACGTCAAGCGATATCAGTGTAATGTGTGTAATGAACAGTTAGGGGTGGTGATTCTTGGTTAACTAGTATTTTGCACCTTCTCTGCAGAAAGAAAGAAAGAAGAAAATTTCTTTTCTTCCAACTACGCTGTAATTTTGGTATTAATAACCTAAATAGTATGCACAAAACAGCAATTTATTGCTCCATAGCAAAACAGCGCAGTAAAGTATGTATGAAAATCCATTGTTGCACTGTTTTTACTTGAAAACAGATGCAGAAAAGTAGTATGAAAATCCATTACTGCGTTGTTTTTGTCCTAAGGCAACATATCCCAAGCGACGACCAATCATAGGCCTTAATTCTGCAGTCATGACCAACTAGATTTATGTCAGCCAATCAGCGCTATTCCTGAATAAGTGGCCAATCACAGGCTGTAAGCATGACCAACTAGATTTGTATCAGCCAATCAGACTTATTTTTATTCCCGCGAACAAAGGCTGATTATATAAATTAAAAATGTGCGACCATTGCCGAAAAAAAAGAAAATTGACGCGAATTAATTTTCAGTTAAAATTTTACTTTTAGTTGAAAGAAAAGCAGATTATGAATCTCGCAAAAGTGACTTTTAATTGCACTCGTGTTTTTAATGCCCTCGCTACGCTCGGGCTTCAAACTTACACTCGATGCAATTAAAAGTCACTTTCTACTCGATGCAACAATCTGCAGTATTTTGACATTTCACCAACAAAGAGAACAATAACATAAATCTTATACAAAACAGATATATAATATTTGTGTAATATCAAAAGGCCCCTCTCAGCATATTGTTACAGTAGAAACCACAACGCTGGTCTTCCGAGGCACCATTAAAAATAACATAAATTAAATACAAATACAAAACAACATACAAAATAAACGTCACACTTATAAAACTATCAATCAGAGGCGACGCTTCACCATCTCCACCAATTATACAGAAATAACACACAATCTATACATATAATAAAACAGTAAAAATATTTTGTCTGTACATTTAGTATTTTTGACTGAAATGGATAGAGGGACACTTAAAAAGAACAATAGAAAGCAAAAAAAAAATTTTGGAATTTCTTGTCTGTCTGTCTGTCTGTCTGTCTGTCTGTCTGTCTGTATGTATGTACGCGTTTCAAGCAAAAACTACTGGACGGATTTGAATGAAACTTTTTTTGTTGTATAGCTATTAAGCCTGGGCAACATATAGGCTATAATTCATTTTGAAAACTGGAACACCTGATGAAGAACCATAACGGAACAGCTAAACTATAAGTAATATGGAAATGGTGCCTTAACAAAAGGCGTTCAACCTCTCAGCATATTGTTGCAGACGTATAGAAACCACAAGATCTGGAACATCTGATGAAAAGCTCCAAGAGACCAGCTACACTATAACATATATGGAAATGGCGCCTTAGCAAATATCGTTCAACCTGATGAACATTTTCTGCTGACGTATACAAAATAAACGATCTGGAACACTTATTGAAACTATCAATCAGAGGCGACGTTTTCACCATCTCCACCATTTGTACTCACGCGGGATAAGCCACGGGCGACAACTAGTTTATAATATGTATAGATATTTTTTGCATAATTACACACATAATAATGGGCAAAGTCGCTGGAATAATGGGCAAAGTCGCTGGAAAAGAGAGACGGAAAAAGTCTTGGTTGAGAAACATCCGAGAGTGGACCGGGATAGCGAAAATGCTGCTGTGAGCTGTTCCGCAGAGCTGAAGACAAGGACTTGAGTATGTTAATCGCTAACGTTCACTATTTGGAGAGGCACTTTTAGAAGAGGAACTAGATTTTGCCCGCGACTTCGTCCGCGTTGAAGTCGCTACTGGTTCAATATCTTAGGTTCTAAGCGGCTAACTGTAGGTAAACAAAATTAACTTACACTTTCATTATTTGTCTGGGCATGAGATAGAAGCTTTTAAAGGAATAAAACTTCTTTATCCTTCTTTTGAACTGTTGTCCGAATAAAACTTTAGTTCTTATAAACATTTCAAATCAATATTTTCTGAAATATACGGTGGTGGTCAGATAATGAGGGACACCAGTCTAATTTCATATAAACGATGTTGCTTTGAAGCCTTGGTTCAACGCCAGGATTGATCTGAGCTGTGATCTGATGATGGCCTTCCAGGATAGAATGGAGGACATCCAGATCGCTATACACCCAACTGATCAGATCAGCATTCTGTTATGCTGGCAGCTTAATTATATTCTATCTATTTTTAGGGTTCCGTACCTCAAAAAGCAAAAACCACTATAAGATCACTTTGTTGTCCGTCTGTATTTCAAACTTTTTTTTTCTCAAAAGGCAACGCTTAAAGGTATCAAGTTGAAATTAATATCAAATACTCGGATCCATATGGTCTCTTTCAGCAAAAAAATAATCAAATATACGTCAACGCGATCAAGAGATATTATCGAAAATGTTGCGATTTTTGGCATATTTTGCGAAATTCAGGCAGCAATCAAAACCTATGGGGTACTTCCCGTTGGACCTAAAATTTGTCAAAAAGCAAGGTCTAACAGTACTTATATAGGAATAAATCTAGAAAATTGTAAATATGTTGTTGGAAGTCTGAAAAGTGTACAAACTTAAGCAAACTTATTTTTGCGCTGGATTAAGTATGAATCATAGGGATCGAACTGCAACGTTAAGTTTATTTTTGAAACTAATTGCTCTTTTAGTTATAGCTATAATGTGTGAGATGCTTTGCGTGTACGGAACCCTCGGTGCGCGAGAGTTTGACTAGCACTTGGCTGGTTTTTAATATTGCGTGATGTCACAGGGCGGGCGCTTCATAGAAACGGCGCGTCAAATATGCCTACTACTACTACAAATGAAACTGTATATCCGTGAACACGTCAGTAACACTTGACGTGTGTGCGTTTTCATAGTCGAACGTCCCACAGTTACACAAGAACGGGGGAGAAATGCGGAAGGAGCGGGGGGTGCCATATTGCGGGAGGGGCAGGGAGTTTCCTTTCTGTACGTAGTACTAATATTAATTCTGTGGTGATGTTACAGCTCTATGAAAGAGTTCCGGGGTCATTACAGAGAGAAGCACGAGCGACTGATCTGCGACGACTGCGGGAAAAGCTTCGTCAAGAAACGCTCGCTCGAAACTCACTATAAGTAAGTTCAGTTTGTTTGTTACTAGCTTTTGACCGCGGCTTTACCCGCGTGAATGTCAAATGTCAAAATTTTTGTTGAAACTTGGCCTTCAAAGAAGGCTCTTTTTCACGTCGAAAACTAATTATTTATCATAATATATTATGTCTCAAAGCTACAAACTACTAGCATTTCGCAACGACCACTGCTGAGAAGAAACGAAAGAAACTCATGAAACAGTCTTGAAACAGGAATTTGAAGGACACAACAGGAAATTAATTTCAGGAACAGTGTTTTTATCGGTATGAAAGGTATCCTATGTCCTTCTCAGTAGTTCTAGCTATGTGTATGCGAAATTTCAGGAAGATTTGTTCAGTGCATAAAACGTGATGAGGTAACAAACTCACTTTCGCATTTATAATATTAGTTGAAATCTGTTCAACACTCAACTCAACAATAAAAAATACATATGTATTTCTTATAAAATTTTGTATCGTTGAGGTCAAATCGATGGCAGAAGACAGGCATAAATGGAAATTATTCGACCGACAAGAACGAACTTCTTAAATTTATTGATTGATTGAGTTAGTATCCCTTAACACAAATCTCGAACTTACTTTGGGGCTAACTCAATCTGTGCGATTTATACCTATTTATTTATTTCAATGAATGTAATAAATGACGACCTCCGTGGCCTAACGGTTATCAGGTCGGACTGCCACACCGGAGGTCCCGGGTTCGATCCCCGGTCGGGTCAAGATGAAAAATGATCTTTTTCAGATTGACCTGGGTCTGGATGTTTTTATATATGTATTTGTTATAAAATATAGTATCGTTGAGTTTGCATCTTATAGTCTCCATAACTTAAAGTCTCGAGCTTACTTTGGGGCTAACTCAATCTGTGTGATTTGTCAATTATCAATTATCTATCCCACACTACAGACGCCACCACCTACCGCCAACATGCGAAGTTTGCAACAAAACCTACTCCACATACCACAACCTCGACAACCACTATCGCCTCAACCACCCGGAGTTCATCAATTGCGAGAATAGGCAGGAGCTTGCTTATTGCGTGGAGTGCAATAAGCAGTTCCCAAGCGTATACAAGTACAGGCGGCATCTGACTAATGCCGCCGTCCATACTCCGCCTAAGGTGGAAATGTAAGTATATAGCACTAGATGTTGCCAAAAAACTATGTGTTTTTCATTCAAAGTTTGACCCCCCATTTCAACCCCTTGAGGGTAGATTTTTGGAAAAAAAGTAGCCTATGTTTGACCCCGGGTCTTCAACTATATCCTTACCAAATTTCATCAAAATCGGTCCAGTGGTTTAGCCGTAAAAGCGACAACCACTACCGCCTCAACCACCAAGAATTCATCAATTGCGAGAATAGGCAGGAGCTTGCTTATTGCGTGGAGTGCAATAAGCAGTTCCCAAGCGTATACAAGTACAGTCGGCATCTGACTAATGCGGCCGTTCATACCCCGCCTAAGGTGGAAATGTAAGTATATAGTACTAGATGTTGCCAAAAAACTATGTTTTTCATTCAAAGTTTAACCCATTTCAGCCCCATGCGAGTTGATTTTTGAAAAAAAAAGTAGCCTATATTTGACTCCAGGTCTTCAACTCTATCCATACCAAATTTCATCTAAATCGGTCTAATGGTTTAGCCGTGAAAGCGTAACAGACTTTCAGATTTGTGATATTAGTATGAATAAGCGACATACCTAGAACTTTAAATGTGTTTTTTTAAAGCCAATTTAAATAAAAATATTTTTTTTTCATTACAACACCTAGAGTTTATAAAGTGCGATAAATAACAATAATAAATAGGAAAGAATGCGTATCGCGCGTTTTTTATTTTTTCAGAAACTTATTGCTTGCGGTTAATGTTTTGACAGCCAGTAACTTTTTCATACAATGTTTAAGATCTCTTTGGTAACTGAAACATTCACTATAAAAGCAATATCCACATTCCAAACCACTTAAATTAAAAAGCGACCTTAATCCCTGTTTACAAACGAGCTAATTTTGAATAGACGTGATAAAAAGGTATTTTTTCAGCGTACCGTGCCCGGAATGCGGCAAGATATTTTCGAGAAAGATCCGTATGACGAACCACGTGATGTCCGTGCACAGAAAAAACACTAAACACAGATGCGACATTTGTAATAAGGTTAGTAAGTAGTGTAAATCGCTAATCTCTGCCTACCGCCACGGGAAAAAGGCGTGATAATATGTATGTATGTAGTAAATACTTGAAAATATCTAACTATATACTACTACTATAATCTAAGTTACACTACTGCAATTCCAATCAAATTCACGGCTCCAGAACTTACACTTTGTAAAATATAGGATGAGTTTTGACAGCAGGATGAATGAACCAGGGCGGGCGCTTCCTAGAAACGGGGCGTCAAATATACCTACTACTACTACAAATGAAACTGTACATTCGTGAACACGTCAGTAACACGTCAATGTGTGCGTTTTCATAGTCATAGCTTTGAATTACTTAAAAACTTTTAACTACTCTGTAGGTCATGGCGTCCCAATAGACACAAGAACGGGGGAGAAGTGCGGGGGAGTGCCATATTGCGGGAGGGGCAGGGAGTTTCCTTTCTGTACGTAGTACTTATATTAATTCTGTGCTTAAACTGAAACATTCGAAATGAGAGCGACAGAGAGACAGATGTATTATTTTAATACTATTTGACATCTGTCATAGTGTCTACAAACTATAGTTGGTTGCCTGTGCATCGATCCTTACCATACAGCGCGCCGAGTTTGCAGGGGGGGTGAGGGGAGTGTGGAGTCACCCAGAGATGGGCATAATTCGATCACTCCCACAGATTATCCGAAGCGAGAGGACAGATGTTTTACATCAAAAACAAGCAAGCCTAACATACCTAAAACAATTGTATGAAAATGATGACGTAATTTATTCGTTATTCAAATGACGGATGATATCACGGATAATTTATTCGTGGCCAATTTTTCCGCGGATGATTTATTCGTGAATAAATCATCCGCGGATGAATTGGCCACGGATAAAATTTTATTCGGATGATTATTCGAATAAAAATTTGCCCATCTCTGCTTGTGACTATAGTTCAGGATGTCTAAAAGATGATCCATTTCCCATATATTTAAAAATAAACCCTATTTGTGGTTACATAAGGTTCATTTTTTAAATATGAAATGTATCATAATCCTATTTGTCAAAGTGGCTTTTTAGATTCCCTTAACCGCTATTCTACTATGAATCATATGATACTATATCTGTACGTATTTTCCAGACATTCTGTTCTGCGTACTCGGCGAAGACTCACAGACAATGTGTACATGAAAAGGTGCAGATGCCAAAGAACAAGCTATGTGATATATGTGGCAGAGGATTTAGTGTGAGTTGCTATTATACTATTGGTAAATTTGACAATAATACATTAAATGGAAACTGAAATTTATTGAAAAACAATTAAAATTTTACAATAAGTACAGACATAACTTTGAAATTAAAACGAAAGTCCATTAAGTACTTTTCTCAGATAAAATAATATTTTTTTATCTTCGATAAGAACTCAAGAAACAATAAAAAAAACATTTTTTTTACTTTTTTATCTTAATCCTAACTAATATTAAAAATGCGAAAGTGAGTTTGGTTTCTTTGTTTGTTACCTCTTCACGCTTTATCTACTGAACCAATCTCCCTCAAATTTCGCATTCACATAGTTAGATGTACTGAGAAGGACATAGGGTACTTTTTATCCCGGGAAGCACTGTTCCCGTGGGAAATTCACTTGGCAAAAGCTAGTTTCGAACTAAATAAAAATAAAAACAGAATATAGAAATAGATATAATTTCTTGTAATAGTGACGACAGAATCATAAGAAACAACCTAATACCATTACTAAATACTTATTTTTCAGGCTTTCGTAAGTCTCAAAGAGCAAAAAATAGAACCTTTATAAGATTTCTTTTTTTGTCACGTCTGTTCAAAAAGT
This sequence comes from Ephestia elutella, assembly GCA_018467065.1. Taxonomy (NCBI): domain Eukaryota; kingdom Metazoa; phylum Arthropoda; class Insecta; order Lepidoptera; family Pyralidae; genus Ephestia; species Ephestia elutella. Next base: position 5,986,901 of record CM031574.1, on the reverse strand, counting down.
CAGACTTTTGTTTTCAGAGACGCTTTAAAGGTATCATATTGAAATTAAGTATCGAATACTCCACCATAAGTCCTGAACGGCTTAACAGATTTTGATGTGCAGAGGTATTTTTTAGATTCCTCGCCATTCCTCCTGCCAAGCGTGACGATTAGGCTATTGGTGAGTTGTCCAGTCGTGTTTTTATTTTTTTATAATTAGCTTGTTATGTAGTCTCTTTCAACTAAAAAATCTGATCTTACTAATATTATACGTCAACGCGTTCAAGAGATAGTTTGGACCGTAAGTGTTGTGATTTTTGGCATTACTCAGTAAGCAATCAAAACCTAACCTAACGTTGGACCTAAGTTTCGATGAAATTTGGTATAAGGGTAGTCCTTGGCGAGTATTTATACCAGGAATAAATCTGAAAATTGTAAATATTTTATCCCGGAAGTCTGAAAAAAGGGTACTACAAACTTATATTTGCGCTGGATTCAGCTAGTGAATCTTAGGGATTGAACTGCAGAGTTAAGTTTGTTTTTTTGAAACTAGTTGGTCTTTTAGTTAAAGCTATAATATAAGATGCTTATGCGTGTACGGGAACCCTTAATGCGCGAGTTTGAGACTTCCGCACGTTTTTTTTAATTTAACCAATGAATTTTAAAAACAGATTATTTTTATTTTATTTTTTACTAGCTTTCGCCCGCGTGAATTTCCGACGGGAACCGTACCTTTACTCGTGATGAAAGGTACCCTATGTCCTTCTCCGTACTTCTAACTGTGTGTAAGCGAAATTTCAGAAAGATTGGTTCAGTAGATAAAGCGTGAAGAGTAACAAACAAACAAACCAACAAACAAACTCACTTTCGCATTTATAATATTAGTTAAGATATGTATTTGTGCAGACAAACCGCATCCTGGCCAATCACCGTCCGCACGCACACAGGCGAGCGGCCCCTACCCGTGTCCGCGCACTGCCCCGCCTCCTTCGCGCAGCGGGTCGCCATGCGAACTCATTGCCAAAACACAACACAAGAACTTGATTACTTAGGCGCCAATCAGATCAACGATAACGGTCTTTCGACGTGAAAACTGCCTGTTGATTGTATTTCATATATTAGTACCTGCGCAGCGCCGCTGTGGCGGGTCGCCATGCGAACTCATGCCAAAACACAACACAAAGAACTTGCTGCGATAATCAGCTCAATGACAATGGAATTACGCCTTGAAAGCTGCCTGGATTGTTATATTTCAATAAATCATATGCACCAACTTGTGCAACGCCTACTTTGTGGCGGGTGAGCGCCATGCGCACACATGCCAAGACACAATACAAGAACTTGGCCAATCAGCTCAACGACAATGGAATCACGTCCTTGAAAGTTGCCTGTTGGTTATATTTCGTGTTATTATAGGTACTAACTGCGTAACGCCTACTTTGTGGCGGGTCGCCATGCGTACTGCTTGCGAAAACACAACACAAGAACTTGATTGTAGGCGCCAATCAGATCAACGACAATGAAATCACGCCTGGCAGAAAGCTGCCTGTTGGTACAGGGAGGGCACTTCATAGAAACGGAGGCGTCATATATGCCTACTACTAATACAAATGAAACTCGTACATCCGTGAACACGTCAGTAACACGTCAATGTATGCGTTTTCATAGTCATAGCTTCCCCAATCCGCAAACGAACGGGGGGAGAAGTGCGGGGCACGCCATATTGCGGGAGGGAGCAGGGAGTTTCCTTTCTGTACGTTGGTTATATTTCATATATAGGTTTAGCGAAGAGATGGTCGCTACTTTGAGGTGTGTCAGACTTCAGATCAGAAGGTGTGAATGGAATGTAATATGGAATGGACCACTGTAGCGGGAGAAGGTGTTATCTCAACCGCCACAAAGGGAAGATCTTCCAGCGGAGCTAGGTGTTAAGCCTGGGAGCCGAGGCTCCAACGATATTGCGTTGCAGTTCGTATATAGCGAGTTGCAGAATTCTAATAGTGATTGAGGATTTTCCGTTTTGTTGATGATCTTGCGTGGTGTCATATGGAACGGTGGAGTCTGATCTGTGAATCTTTTTGCGATGTTGCAGAAGTCATTGTTGGTTGAAATCATTCGTACAATCATTGTTAATTGTAATTATCTGTCGATATTTAATATCGCGCAAACTGTGCGCCATCTTGCGTCGTTATTGCGGGTAAGCGCTTGCTTGCCGATGTCGCCCAGATTCTGTGGAGTCGCTGAGTTGCTGCATTCGCTCGGTAGATGGCAGACGCTACATAGGTACTAACTGCGCAACGCCTACTTTGTGGCGTGGGTCGCCATGCGCACTCACGCGAAAAACACAACACAAGAACTTGATTATAGGCGCCAATCAGATCAACGACAATGGAATCTTGCTTTAAAAAGTTGCCTGTTGGTTATAATCAGAACTTTATTGAAACTTGGTCTTCAAAGGCTCTTTTTCACGACGAAATCTAATTATATAATCATAGTGCATTCAAACTACTAGCATTTCAGAACGACCACTGCTGTAGAGGAAATGCCGAAAAGGCTTTATTTTATATATTAACTGCGCAACGCCTACTTTTTGTGGGAGCGGGTCGCCATGCTGCACGTACGGAACACAGAGTTAGATACAGTATATAATACTATATGTAGGTGGTGTGTATGTATTCAATACTATATACTAGGTGGTGTGTATGTATTCATATATTTCTCAGAAGCTACTTTTTTTAACAAGTTGATATCTTTCAACCTGGGGAACAGTGCAAGGTTTTAGTTTATTTATTTATTTTTATACAACAATGTATGATAAGCACAAAATGATTGTTGTTACATTGTGAATAATAAAACATTTACAACTTAAATTAGTTTTTATTTTTACTAAAATAAGTATAAACATAACTATACTTTGACGCTCTCCTCGTGGCTCCAACGGTCATCACGCCGACTGCTACTAATCGAGGTCCCGGTTCGATCCCCCGGTCGTGGGTCAAGATGGAAAATGATCTTTTTCAGATTGACCCGGTCTTGGATGTTTATCTATATATGTATTTGTTATAAAATATAGTATCGTTGAGTTAGTATCCCATAACACAAGTCTCGAACTTACTTTGGGGCTAACTCAATCTGTGTGATTTGTCCGTATATATTTATATTTATTTATACTCAGCCTTACATCATACATTCTTAATTTATCATTAATATAATGAACAAAATATACCACTCATACTTTACATGACTCTGCTACAGTTATATTTCAGATTACCACAAACAAAAAAAAAGGATGAAATATTGTTTTCACTTCTCATGCTCTGAAAGTGCTTATTTGTGCAGGATATAGGCTGCACAAAATCGAATTTTGTGCACAAGGGCATTAACGTATCTACCTTACATAAATGTATCTATATTAAGGCAAAGAAAATGAGCCATACAGCCAAACACGAAAAAATGTTTATGGATAGAATTAGTTATTATATAATATTTACTTCTTAATTTATTTGCCTTATGTGTTTTTTAAGACATAAAAGATAGTTAATATTTAAATTTAAGTACGGTATGTTATTTAATTAATTTAAGAATATTATTACAAAAATTAATTTAATAGTAGGCTGTATAAGTCTGCAGCCCAAGCCTATCAATGTCGTAAGATTAACAAAAAATAAAGCGGCGGGAAACAGCTCTTGTTTTTTCGTGTGTTTATTAATTTCTTCAATTTGATTTAGTCCTCGCACGATCTCTATGAAATGAAAAGCAGAGCGATAACTCGTCCACAAAACGATTTTTATCCTCGACATTACTGCCTTCGGCTCGGGCTGCTAAAAGTCTCGGATAAAAATGATTCGTTTTGTGCACTTGTTGTAAAATCTACTATTGGTTGTAGCTTGATAGATAGAAAAATAATAATTGTATTAGTAAATACATATATATTTACATCACTCATTATTGGACTGAAAATATGTAAATCAGAATGTAAAATTAAAATTTAATACATCTGGGACACTTAAAACAAACTTAGCATGGCATATTTCAATAAAATCATATAGCAAATAAGGTTCATAATTAATTAGTAATGTTAATTGCAAAAATTGATTGTACTTAAAAAATATATATCACCTTTTATGGTTTTCACATAATCTCTGTACATCCAGTGACATTTAGACATTGTAGGTAGCTTTAAATTTTCATTTTTACAAAATACAAAATGTAAATAAAATATCACACCAAACCTATTTTACAAATTTTATAGCTCAAAGCACTTATGAGCAAAAGAACAGCAACTCCAATAAATTATCCTTGTTTATTTCAAAACATAATATGAATGGTAGCTTAAAATGTGGAAATTATATACAGATGATATTAATAAATGAGATTCACTATTCAAATCAGGCAGGCAAATCTAACGCTAATACAAAATATGATAAACAATTAAGAGCAGAAACTAGTTATATATATTTATTTATGTACTGAACTGACAACAAGCATTATAAAAAAATATGCAACACCAGTATTGCTATCATTTGGATACTCTGAATTCTTTTATTTGCTATGCAACTCTTCAGGCCCAAAGCAGTTTGATCATTTGTCTTTTATTACTGAATTGAGATATATGTTATTATATATTGGTACAATCAATAAAAGTAATTTTTGTATCAGAGGCCACAACTTTAACAACGGTTGATCCAAAAAATGATATTGTTATTGCCAACTAAACATTATAATAACATTGGAAATGTAAAATGTCAAGTTTCATTGCAACAGCAACTTATTATTTTTGAATAAACTTTTTGTAAACTTAATTACTTTGTTGACTGTACATAAGATGAATAAATCCCATCCACCCTATATATATAAAAATAATACTCTATTCTCCCTGCTTTAAGCACTACTTCAGGCTTTGAACACTATTATGCTGCTACATCTCTCTACTATCCACCCAGTTTAAAAATACACAGTGGCAGATAATATTTGGAAATCTGAGCTTGGATTCTTTGGGGGTCGGGAGCTACCCTAAGGTGCATGGGATTTACTTGATAAAGATAAATAAATAAATATACGGACAAATCACACAGATTGAGTTGCTTCAGTAAGTTCGAGACTTGTGTTATGGGATACTAACTCAACGATGGTTTTCACAAAATATTTTTGCTGTAAAGAAAAAATCCTCAGACTAAAAAATTATTGAAAGACACATGATTCTCCTTGCCTGCGGCTGCACAAAGCAGATCAGAAAGATGACTATTCTCCGTATTAAACCATCATATTTACAGTTTTCAACTAACAAAGGTAGTACTGTGCATACAGCCTATTTAAGGCATTGTTTGATTGCTATCTTTCTATTACTGTCTAAATAATATTGCAAAAATAACTAATATGATACAGGAGGGACTTGAGGCATGAGATTGGAGTGTACACACACTGGTTTTCCATAGGCTTCCCATTTTATTTGCATCTGAGGATGCTGCATCTGCTGCGTGGGCATCTGCATTGGCTGAGGCGCAGGCTCCTGCGAGGCTTCTTATTCTTCTTCTCACACTTTTTAAACTTAATACCAAGCTTATTCAACAGTATAAGCCGTATGATACTTGATTCCTTTCCGCCCCTATAATTCAGATTCGTGTTTCCGCTGCAGCTAATATTCCCCACTTCCTCTAAAGTTGGCACTTCTTTCCCTATTTGAATAACTGTTCACAATACCTCTTAACGCACACAATTGGAAATAATCCAGCTGAACTTTAGTTTTTCTAATTCTTTTCTTCTTTGGCCCTGTCATTTTTTTGTTTGAGTTGTGACTTCGGCACGCAAACCATCCCGTTTGATTCTTTTGTATAGTACTTTCTGATAAACCAGTCGCGGCGCATGCCCGGTTTGACAACATTTTCAACTGGAAAAGCCGTAGCCCCTATTTTGCTTTTTCACTTTCAAAAAATCTTATAACCTTGAAAATAATTTCCCGCGCTTGGCCGTCTATGGCTTCTTTTTTACTTTTTCTCCAATTTAGAGTTTCCTTTCTTCGTGTAGTGCCTGATTTTGTTCATGAGACTGTTGAGGGAGGCGGTTGTGGCTCGGGGATGTGTTGTTCCTGTGGCGGCTGCTGTTGCTTCTGTATTAATTGGGAGCTGCTGTTGTGGCTGTATTTGCTGTTGTTCATGTATGTGCACATTGCGGCTGATTGATGCATAGGAACTAGTCCCACTTATATTTAGAACTGGAACTTCTAAATCATGGTGCATTTGCTGATGGTGAATTTGCACCTGCTACATCGTGTGTCGTCATTTTGTAGGCGACTATAACTAGGAATTATCAATATACGTTATAATTTGTAATTACAATGCAGTAATTGTTGTCACACATACAAAGTCCATTGGATTATTAGGACATTTTATATAAAAAAACAATACTTGCTGGACAAAACATAGAACATAGACGACGACTTGACGTGAATGACGCCATGTCAAAATTGAATGAATGAAAAGAATGGATTCGTTTTAGTTAATTGGTAGAACTGTGTTTTGCAGGGATGTCAGGGAGTCGATTGTTTACACGATTAGAATTGACTCACCCCCACTATGAAGAGCAATCGACTCATCCATCAGTCCATAGTGTGGCTAGATCTTCTGGGCCCTAGCAAAATAAGACTATGGATATATGTCAATGTCACAAATGACATAAGATGTCAGTGTCACACAATGAAGTCAAAGCAAGATCAAAGTAAAAATAATTATACCATAGGAATGTACAAAATTTTATAGTAGGTACCTAAATGTAAATGATGTAAATTAAAATAAAAGAAAAAGACTTTGTTGATTTACCTACCGTGATTATATGCTCTTTGGATTTACCTGTGAAGAATAATGGAAATCATTATTGATAAAGCAGTAACTAATAATCAACTATGCAAAGTTTGTTTATCATCAGACAGGACTCTGACTCCATTGGGGAAATATCTGCACTTGTTTACAAAAATATGCCCTAAGCTGAAAACATCGTACAAAACCAGGGTAAGATGCTATTGTCCAAAATAATGTGAATATTACGAGTAACTTTTTAAATGCTGGCTGTTATTGTCTTAAATTAATTGTGACTCTCAACTTGACTGTAATAGTCGCTCCTGTGGGAACTTGAGATAAAAAGTACCCTATGTAGTATTCCAGGTATTTTTCTACCTGTGTGCCAAATTTCATTGAATTCCATCTAGTAGATTTTACAAACTTTCGCATTTATAATATTAGTAGAAAGTAGAATTTATCCTGCAAGAATTCTATGTTTCATAATCGTCAGCTTTCTTCTACCCACTGCTGGGTATAAGCCTGCCTCTGTCTATGCCAAGCTTCTCTATTCTGGGCCATCACAATCCAGTTCTTGCCAGCAGTTTTCCTTACATTGTCGCCCCACCTAGCAACCGAAGTTTATTTATCACCTTTGTCATAATAATATTTGAAAATATACCTTTTATTTCAGGACCTGTTACTTTGTTGGGAATGTCGCATGGTACTCCAAAAGGTTGAAAAGTTCCAGTTTAAAGTACTTGAGGCACAAAGGTTTTTTAAAAGTGTAGGCAAGTCATTGGAGGGGCAGGCACAGGTAATTGTTTCTTTAAAATTAAAAAAGAGGAGGTTCTCAAGTATTTTTTTTTTAATGAGTTTCTATTGGTATTTCCTCTCAGTAGTGGTTGCTAAAATTAGTTAGTTTTCTTCATTTAGTTAGTATTCTGTAAAATAAAGAACTATGCCTGTATGTGGAGCTGGAATTTCTGAATTTTAAAATACTAGTTTCATTTTAACTATCTATTTTATGCCATTGCTTAAAATGGTAAAGCCTGATTTATTCATAAAAAAATATAAATACTTCAAACTTATTTTAGTGAGAGTGTGTCTTGTTCCCAGTCCTCTTTCCTATATTTGACATTGAAAGAATGAGACAAAACATATTTTATTTAAACTAAGGTTTCAATAACTATGATAGTTTTGTAGAGTCAAGATAAGACTACACTATTAAAAATGTTAAAACTTTATTTTAGTATAACCTAAACTTGTCCACCCTACAAGCCGTTTTAAATACAGAGATAAATTATTACTTCCTTGCAAGAGAGTCTAGAGAGCCTGGTGAAACCATAGACTGTGACACCATAAAGAAAGAGCAAGACGATTCAAAATATACCGATGAAATATTAAGCCAAAATATATTTTCTGATGATAAACCAGAAAATGACGATATGATAAAAGATGAAAAAATAGATATCAACCAGGAAATTTTAAATAACTTGTTTAACATAGATGGAGTTACAGAGTTCAAAAGGGGAAATCGACGATGATGATCATCAGTTTGATGATTTTTTGTATCTCGAAAACAATACCAAAGAAAAAGAAGAAAGTTAAAAAACAAGTGAAAAAGGATAGACAACGCCGTCCATATAGAGTTGTATATAATAGTAGCGATGGAACAAAAAAACCTACAGAGTATACGTCACAAGTAACTAATTTGGTATATGACAAAGTGCCTATAAATACCTCGGAGCTGATGTTGTTACGAGAGAAAGAACGAACCATGGAACATTATACGAAAATGGAATTTAAATGCGAGCTTTGTATCCTGGGGTTCGCAAATAAGAGCACATATTCGTCACATATGTATCATCACAATAAGGTGGGTATTATTTATTTATTTAAAACTTTGTTAGAAGTAGATAGAAAAGAGAAGAGAGTGGAGAGACTTTTTGCCCAGCAGTGAGACATATAGCTACAAAAAAAAAAAATCTTACAAAAATTAATCACAATACTGAGACGGACACCAGGGTTCCTTTCATCCCAAGAAAAAGCACTGTTCACGTGGGAAATTCACGCAGGCGAAGCCGCGGACAAAAGCTAGTAGTAGATAAAGTAACCTTACTCTATTTTCTTTGGCGCTATCAATGAAGAAATTAAATCAAGTTAGTCAGACCACATACCGCTAGTAGATTCGCATTTTTCTTAGCATCCCTTCATTTACTTCTAAATAAACTTTGTGGTTTTCCCAGCAACCATGTGCCACGTCAAATTCACCATTCAATCACCATTTTTACACTTACATAGATAGAATCACGTCTTTATCCCTTACGGGGTAGACAGTTAAGAGTCGTGAGACTAGAAGGCCACGCTTAGCTGAATAGTGGGCTCTCTGATGGAATAGAGATTCAGGTATAGTTAGGTACCTAGTTGCTAGCCCATCGCCTATAAATGGAGGAATCCCCAGTTTAAAGCCCTTTCCCTCGATTGACTTTTTACAATCTGCGCGGGAAGAGAAGCAGCTGGCACATTCTGTGTTTTTTTTTCGCTCCCAGACCAGCATGGAAGCTACTTTTACACTTTCGAAAAATATATTTATTTAATGTTCACACTTTTTTACACACTTTCTACTAGATTTTCCCATCGCTACTATTATGTATTAGTCGTAAACCGATAAAATCCGGGGACCGGAGAACGAAAATCTCTATGTACAGTCAAGGGTCATAAATGTAGTCATACCTCGAAGTCCTTATTGCCTGGGCCATAATGATCATATTACCTTGTAGATTCGGACTGTACTTTTGACTCTTGACTAGTAACAGTTTTATTATATTGTTACTCACCCCGGGGCTTCGCTCCCGTAGTAATTTCGGGATAAAAAGTACCCTATGTGCTATTCCCGGTATTTGTCTACCCGTATACCAAATTTCATCTAAATCCGTTCAGTAGATTATGTGTGATTGAGTAACAAACATCCTCTTCTCTCAGCCGAAAGACGTCCACTGTTGGACAAAGGCCTCCCCAAGGATTTCATCCATGGAGGGTTTTGCCGTAATCGCCACGCTTGGCAGGCGGGTTGGCGATCGCAGTGTGATGGCATAGTACGCGGAAAGATGCTGCTGCCCATCCTCCGGTGTTTTAAATCCCTTAGTCGCCTCTTACGACACCCACGGGAAGTGATGGGTTGGTGCTATTCTAGGGCCACACCACAGGCCTAACAAACATCCTCAGAAACTCACAAATTCACATTCCAAACTTTTACAACACTGACCAAAAAATGGAGTGTTATGTTTTCAGGAGTTCATGTATGCAAATTTCTTTATTCCACCATAAGTCCTGAACGGCTGGACAGATTTTGATGTGAGAGGTATCTTTAGATTCCTTGCGTTCCTCCGAGTGACATAGGCTATGTGAGTTGTCAGTCGTGTTTTTTTATTTTTTAATATTAGCTTGTACTTTTATAATATGAGTAGGATGTATTGATTGTTTCCAGACAAACGCAGAATACGAGTGCGAGATATGCCATCAGAGGTTCACCACGAAGCAGTACTTTGACCAGCATTGCCCAACACACCTGTTCAAATTCCAGTGCCAGCTATGCGATGCCACATATCTCACGAAGCACTGGATGTTGGAACATATCAAGCATTCGCATGATAAGGCTTTTCAGTGTGTGGAGTGTGGGATGCAGTTTCGGTAAGCTATTTATTTATTACCAGCTTTTGTTGGCTTCGCCCGCGTGAATTTCCCACTGGAACTGTGCTTTTTCCCGGGATGAAAGGTACCCTATGTCCTTCTCCGTACTTCCAGCTATGTGTATGCGAAATTTCAGGAAGATTGGTTCAGTAGATAAAGCGTGAAGAGGTAACAATCTCACTTTCGCATTTATAATACTAACTTTTTGCCCACGGCTTCGCCCGCGTGAATTTCCCACGGGAACTGTGCTTTTTCCCAGGATGAAAGGTACCCTATGTCCTTCTCAGTACTTCTATGTGTATGCGAAGTTTCAGGAAGATTGGTTCAGTAGATAAAGCGTGAAGAGGTAACAAACAAACTCACTTTCGCATTTATTAGTTAGGAATAGCACCCCGCCCCGGCTTACATATATAAATTGTATCCTATGTCACTTGCGTTTAATGTAGCTTTATATTGGTGAAAGATTTTTGAAATCGGTTCAGTAGTTCCGAAGATTTATACTCTATCCTACAAACAATCCTATCGCTGGTTGACTGGAAGAGATCCCTTTATGGGATAAGTCCGCCTTTGTATATTTACCTTTTTAGTTATGTTAATAAGTTCACTGTGTATCCTTAGTACAATAAAGATATTACAAACAAAGTCACAAAATTAGAAACACTAGTATGACAAGCCGCGTCCCGGACTTCGCTCCTGTGAAAATTTCGGTATAAAAATGTGCTGTTCCTGGTCTTTTTCTACCTGTGTACCAAATTACATTGAAATCTGTCCAGTATATTTTGCGTAATTGAGTAATAAACATCCTTACAAACTCACATCTAAACTTTTGCATTTATAATTGTATGAGCCATCACACACATAGATATAATTATTACCTACATAGACGCTTCCACTAGGTCAATATACCTTTTAATACTATATTGATTAGCTTGCACATTTACATGTTAGACTTACGTCAATAACTTAACATTAAATCAGTGTACGATTAGCACTCTACGGGTTTGGATTCAATCGTTTCGGAGTTTTCCCCATAGCTTAGTATCCCAGCATCAGCATCAACCCATTTAGCAAATCTGTCTATGGTTACACCATGCAATAATATTAGTAGGATTACCAGTAGAATTATTATTTAAAATGTTAACTATATTAATTTAATCAGGGGTCGGCCGTCACGTGATTATTTCGCTTTTTTTTAAATCACAAACAAGACAAAGTTTCGGAATTTACTTATGTATACTTAACACCTTTTGCCCGCGGCTTTACCCGCGGCAAAAATTATATCTTTCTATAATTTTTCACCCCACATTACAGATCCTTGGGGGTTGATTTAAAAAAAAATAGCCTATGTTTTATCCCAGGTCTTTAACTATACATACAAAATTCCATCGAAATCAGCTCAGCCGTGAAAGCGTAACAGACAGACTTGCACATTAACATAGTGGGTAAAGAAGTATAGTATGTTTTTTTTTCATTATTTCAGTAACAGAAGTGAAGTGCATTCGCATTGCAAGACACACGCGGAGTACATATGTGATCTTTGCGGAAGAGAGCAAAAAAAACATGTCCTGGAGAGGCATATGAGGTGAGAGGCTATGCATTTATTTGTTTAAACTTTAATAGCTTTTCCCGCGGCTTCGCCCGCGTGAATTTCCCACAGGGAACAGTGCTTTTTCCCGGGATGAAAGGTACCCTATGTCCTTCTCAGTACTTCAAACTATGTGTATTCGAAATTTCAGGAAGATTGGTTCAGTAGATAAAGCGTGAAGAGGTAACAAACTCACTTTCGCATTTATAATATTAGTTAGGATTAGGATTGTACACACATACAAAAGTACAGTACAAAAGGTGGACTTAATGCTTAAAGCATTGTCTGACAGTCAAACCTTAGGGTTGAGCAGAAAGTATATGTAGGTATACAGTCAGTTGAGTTTTTTTAGAATTCTACAAAAAATATGGTTATACTAGCTGGCACCTGCGGCTTCACTCGCGTTAATCCTTTCTTAGCGGATGCCTACGTCATAACATCTACCTGCATGCCAAATTTTAGGCCGATCCGTCCAGCGGTTTGGGCTGTGCGTTGATAGATCACTATGTCAGTCAGCTTTGAGTTATATCTATACATATAGATAGTAGATGCATCCTTATTTTTAGTAAAATTAAGAAAAAAAAAATGCTACAAAATATTTTTACTTATTATACATAGAGTAAATTTTTTTTTAATATATATCTATTTTAGGTATAAAATGTAGTGTCGCTGAGTTAGCATCCCATAACACAAGTCTCGAACTTACTTTGGGGCTAACTCAGTCTGTGTGATTTTCCGTATATATTTATACTTATTTCTTTTGCAATACTTACACGAAAATATTTTTTACATGAAAAAGCTGGTTGTTTTTTGAGATATTAGAGTCGGTTTTTTCTCTCTCTTTAGTCGTATTCCTCATGACTGAGGTCGTGGTCATTATGTGGAATGAAACACATACAACGACTATCTTGGAAATTTTAAAAAGTCGGTTTCAATGTATCCAAAATTCTCTTTCAGAGTGACCCACCTCCCTCACATTTGCAAAATATGTAACGTAACATTCAAAAAGCACAGCTTCCATATGAACCACATCAAAGAGAAGCATGTGAAGACAAGGACGGAAGAAGCCTTTTGCGTGGAATGTAACATGCAATTTGATAATGTGCCCGCTTATAAGAGGCATCTGAATACCAGTGTCAGGCATAAACCAAAGAGTGATGTCAGGTAAGAAGTTTTATTCACATTTAGTGGCTGTGGAGAAGGGAGGAGGTGTGGGAACAACTAATTAGGGATTGCAATCCCGCAGGTTATTGGATTATATGTATGCGGGATTGATCCGCATCTTTGGAATTCTGTTCTATGAAAACCAATAAATTTTGTACCCACCTACATATTTTATGCGCGACGAGTGTCATGCCAGTGTACGTTTAAACCTAATTACTTGGTTTTTGTACTGTTAGCAGTTAAGTTTTGTGACAATATGTGTTTTAATTAAATATAAATAAATAATGATAAATATTTTTTGTTGCATAATGTAAAACATATTTCTATTTCATTTTATCACATAATTTCAAATATGCGAGTTCCCGCGTTTTCAAGATGCCTGATCCAGCAAATCAATAAGGGCAGCGGGATCCCACGGAGATCCTATTTTGCGGGATTGTGGATCCCACAATACAACCCACAGACTACCAACAAACCCCACTAATGGTGGGGTATGTAATCTGTGCTGCAAGGCTGCAACCAATATTTTTTTTAAGAATTGTTAAAAATGTGTAATATCATAGCTCATTTAACAACTTTTCAGCATGAGTTTGTTGATTTATTAGAGATCAGACTTTTTGGGAAAGTCCATTTTTTACTTGTGACGTCATCGTCATAAGATTGTACGTTTTTAGTAAGAGGCCTTTTGGTATCGCCCAAACACCTCAAGAATATTTTTTTGTTATATCTTGGGAAATACCTTGGTTACTGATGTGATTCTTTCACTGATAATTCTATTATTGTAAAATTATTCAAAGAGGCATGAAATTAGAGTGTAGTCTTGCTCCATATTAGTTAAATTAATATGACATAAAAAAGCTATAAGTATGTTATTTTCAGATATCCATGCCCCGAATGCCACAAACTATTCAATAAGAAGATGAATATGAAGTATCACTACAACTACTTCCATACGGACAGAACTAACTTCTACTGCGAATCATGTGCTAAGGTACTTATTTATACTTTTTGACTGTACACAATCTAGTGTATGTATAAAGTTAATGAATAGCCCCTCTGGCATGTTAGGCGACCAAGACTGTTTCATGAGTTTCTTTCGGAATTTCTTCTCAGCAGTGGTCGTTCCGAAATGCTAGTAGTTTGTAGCTTAGAGACATAATATAATTAGTTATCGACGTGAAAAAGAGCCTTCTTTGAAGGCCAAGTTTCAATAAAAAAATTGATTTTGACTTGCTTTTGCCCGCGACTTCGCCCACGGGAACGGTGCTTTTACAAAATCAAAAAAAATAATATGTGTACGCGAAATTTTAGGAAGATTGGTTCAGTAGATAAAGCGTGAAGAGGTAACAAACAGATAAACTCGCTTTCGCACTTTTAATACTAGCCACGCACCGGGACTGTTCCTGTTCCTGTAGGAATTTCAAGATAAAAAGTATGTGCTATTCCCGGTATTTTTCAACCCGTATACCGTAATGCGTGATTGAGTAACAAACATCCTCACAAACTCACATCCAGACTTTCGCATTTATATATATAACTAGCTTCTGCCCGCGGCTTCGCCCGCGTGAATTTCCCACGGGAACAGTGCTTTTTCCCGGGATAAAAAGTAGCCTATGTGCTATTCCAGGTCATTATCTACCTCTGTACCAAATTTCATCGAAATCCGTCCAGTAGATTTTGCGTGATTGAGTAACAAACATCCTCACAAACTCACAAATTCACAAACTCACAAATTCACAAACTCACAAATTCACAAACTCACATCCAAACTTTCGCATTTATAATATTAGTATGGATTCAAAGGTGACTGACTGGACATAGTGATCTATCAACGCACAGCCCAAACCACTGGACGGATCAGGCTGAAATTTGGCATGCAGGTAGATGTTATGACGTAGGCATCCGCTAAGAAAGGATTAACGCGAGCGAAGCCGCGGGCGCCAGCTAGTAATATTAGGATATTGTTTTTCCAGTATTTCCTGAATAACTATCAACTGCGCCGGCACAAGGCAGTGTTCCACGATAAGATAAAGCCGCCTAAGAACAAGTTTTGCCCGCACTGTGGAAGAGGATTCTCCGTAAGTATGATATTCTAACTGAAAATGTGTTTTATGTTATAGGAACTCCCAAACCTTTAAAAAGATTTATGTATGTTGAAAAAGTGTAATTCCAACACGTGTCAACAATTCAATTTGAAGTGTGGGTTCTATGAGTATTTAGTTTCTCTGGTCAAGCATGATATGCTTCATACAAAATGAATGTAGTAGTGTAGCGTGAATCATCCTTAAGGCCAGGTCCACGGAAATATAAATAAGAGTGGAAGTGTTAAGTAGGCGTGGCGCGGTCGCCACAAGTTAGCATTGCATAGCTTACAAACACGGCTCGTCATTCTAGTTGTGTTCTAACTTCGCGCTGAGTAGTTTGTTCGTGACATTGAATTCTCGTCGAAATTCCGTCGTCAAAATGCTATTTTGTTCTATTTTTGAGTGCAAAAATAACAGTAGCAAAATTAATCTTAAAAATGGAGGTGTTTCGTACCACCGGTGAGTAATATTTCGTTTGTTTTCTTTAAAATAAAAGTTTGATAATGATAATAAAAAACTTTTAAATATTATTTGTTAAAAGTTACCTTAAAGCCTTTTCTATAAGGTCGATTTTGTCATTAACACGTGCTCCTCTGTTCTTCCCGAAACTTCTATGCTACTCGATTAGTGATGTGCCTAGTAAGGTATAATCACGGAAATATAATATTTCCATAAAGGTAATGTTTTGGATTTTATCGATATATTTTGTTTACATTGTATAAAATATTAATTTTAAGGTTTCCCAAAGAAGGCTACCACCATTTCATACCATCGTGAACAAAAAATGTTTGTAAAAAACAAAATTCATGCGATCAAAGCCGAGAGTAACAACTAGTCATATATCAAGTTTATTATATATCAATTTTGTTTGAAAGCCATATTATTACATAAAGCCGACGAGTTTTGAAAGTCACATGTCGAAGCGCCCACTTCTCACCTACCGACACACTTTTTTTTGTAACAAAATATTACGTTAATTTTTGATTAAAATAATAACATTATAAATCCGCGAAACAATATAGAAGAAAGAAAATCTGTTTTATTATTCTGAGATTGTATGAAAATTTGATCTATCGATATCGATGTTGTGTTGCAATAATCAATCCGCTACTGCACTAATCGAGTAGCACTAGGAATACTCTTATTTGACGCTAATTTAAACCCTATTTTCTTTGATTTATGGGTCATAATTGCTCAAAAGTTTCAAAACGCCATCTAGCGTCGAGTGGCAGAATTTTTTCGTCAGTCGACGTTGGACTTTAAAACGTCTTATGTACGTTCTTGTACAGTATAAATTAAGCCATATGTCGAAGACTTAAGCTACTTGTTTGTCCGATATAGTCGCATTGACTTAATACACTTTGATAAAATAAAAATGACCAATAATGCTCATTGTTTATCTGTAGTGTATTGTATGATTTATAACTTAAATGTGTGAGTTTGGCGACCACGGGTCCTTACTAATTTTATCAAGTAACACTTCCACTCTTATTTATTTTTCCATGGCCAGGTCCAACCCCTACATTCGAAATAATTGTAATTTTTCATGAAGAAATTTACCTAATTAGAGTTTAATTACGAAGTGGAAAAATAATACAGGATATAGATTATGATCTCTATTAAGGTTTCAATCGTGTACTTTTTAATAAAAATACATATTTTCGGCTTAATTAATTCATAAAGGCACTGAAAATTTTGAAAATATTTCAGCTTTCAAGTCATGAAACTTAAAATTTTCAGCGGTAACATATACATATTTTTATATAATTAGTTTATATATATATTCTATATTAAAGTCTTAACCGAGCACTTTTGTTTTAAAACTAATATTTTTAATGATATTTGTGAAAGAGTTGCTAAATCGGTACAAAATCTGTTCGATCCTGCCAACGAAAGTGCGCACACGGCGCGGTTAAGCGCATATGAATTTTGTTTTTTGCAGCTCAGGTCGGACCTGGTCTTAAAACAAAACGTACCTATGTTTCGCGTAGTGTATTTTTCTTTGCCTATGTTATATCTTCGGCTTTGTTTAGAACTACTTTGGAACAGATTATTTTAACAGGAAAAACTTAAGACTGTATTTTACTACCCGTATCCATACCCATCCCGTACCCATTGACATTCTAAATTAAGTGTACAAATTTTATTTTTTATGAATTTCCCAGGGGAACAGTGCTTTTCCCGGGATGAAAGTACCCTATGTCCTTCTCCTTACTTCCAGCTACGTGTATGCTATATAATTTCAGGAAGATTGGTTCAGTAGATAAAGCGTGAATAGGTAACAAACAAACAAATAAATAAACTCACTTTCGCATTTATAATATTAGTTAGGATTTGGTCTAACCGGCCAGTGCGGCCGGCCTGCCATTTTTAATTTTTAAACACACATCGACAACTCATTTCCTCATTTTTAAACACACATCGACAAGTCGCTTGCCGCCCTATGTTTAAAAAAAAACTTTTTTTTTTTCCCAGGAGCGTCGCATCCTGAACAACCACATCCGCACGCACACAGGCGAGCGTCCGTTCACGTGCGCGCTGTGCGCGGCCGCCTTCACGCAGGCCTACCCGCTCACAACGCATATGCGCGCTGTGCATAAACTCACCGTCGTTAGCGGGAAAACTAATGTCAATGTCAAATAAATGTAGATACAATTTTAAATGCAGTTTTATTCTATTTTAATTCTAGATGCTGGCAGTTTATATAGCGAACTGAAAAAAAAATCTGCTGTTCCATTGACAAAACACAGTACTCCGTGGAAGTAATGAGTACTTCCATGGTGGTTCCATTCCACAGACATAAGATACCATAGAGTTAGACAGAAAAAAGAATTATTTTTTCTGTCTATTACTATCTACATAAAAAAATATTCTTTTTATGTCTATGTAAGTTACTCCTTAAAAAAAAATATTTCTGTACTGGGTTACATTCATTTTGGAATAGGTATTGTAAAATAGTATGAATGAGCTGGCTTTTTTTCAGTCTGATTGAGTTGGTCATTGGTCCCATACGAAAAGTTGCTCATAATCATGACTTTCACTAGTACAAAGCCAATGATTTAGAATAAAATAAATAATTTGAACGAATGACAATCTATAAATGCCATATTATACTTATGAATAAGTAAATAAATGATTTAGAATTCAGCCTGTATGTAATTGTATAGATTAAACATGGATTAAATAAAACATTTTATCTTTTAAAAATTTATTGACATGATTTCAAAACATTGCGTGCTTAACTTCATCAACTTTTAAATTGTTAATCTTCGGCTCAAATATTGCATTGCCCTCCGATTTCATAACCTTTTTCTCACCAGTATGCAGCATCATGTGGCTCCTTAAATTAGATTTATCCGCAAAAGGCCGTTGACAGACATTACATTCATATGGTTTCTCGCCTGTGTGAGTTCTTACATGTACTTTTAACCTACTACTATCGCTAAACTTGCTCGGACATATATTACATTCGTATGGTTTCTCGCCAGTATGGATCCTTGAATGTACTAATAACTTGCTCTTATCAGCGAAAGTTTTTTGACAAATATTGCACGAGTGTGGTTTCTCGCCTGTGTGCGACCTTAAATGTCTGTTTAAGACTGAGTTTCTCGTGAAACCTTTGTGACAAACACTACATACAAAGGGTTTCTCGCCTGTGTGCGTTTTTAAATGCATTTGTAAGTAACTGTTATTGATGAATCGGGCTTGACAATAGCTGCATTCGAATGGTTTCTCGCCAGTATGAGTTTTTGCATGTCTTCGTAAATGCGATTTAACTGTGAATCTACTTTTACAAATGTTACATTCATATGGTTTCTCGCCAGTGTGTGTCCTTGTGTGAATTTGTAACATGCTTGCGTTACTGAATCTACTATTGCATATTTTACATACGTAAGGTCTCTCCCCAGTGTGAGTTCTCATGTGTAATTTCATATTTTTTAGCCGAGTGATGTATTTGTTACAGACTTTACATATCCCGCCCTTGCCGTTGCTCGAGTTGCCAGATTTTTTCGGTTTCTCAGGTGGTTCGTGATGAGCGCCATCTGCGTAATTAATAATAGTTAAAAAACAATTGTATAGCACTAGTCGGAGCAGAAAGGGGAGGGTTTAGCCCAGTTGTGGGACCCACTAGGCATTTAAAACAAAGATATATGTTTCATAATTCACTTCGCGAAATTGAGTAAAGAAAACTCGTAAAAGTATTAACATTACCTCCTTGTGTCTCTGTAATTTGTTGCTCTGAGTTGGCGTTGTCTAACTCTCCATTTTCCTGCAGGTCGGAAGCAAGCGAGTTTGTTCCATCTGTAATTACATATTTTCTCAAACATCTTTTTCCAAGTATTGATCAGACAAGCGTATTGGAACAAATACAGACGAGATATTGCAGCTAAAAAAACTAAATGTGTATATACCTGGACCACGTTCGGCCTGGTTACCCTTGAGCAGTTTCATCTGTCGCTCCAAGAGATAACTTGTCAGTGGCAGATTGAAATCCGGATACGAATGAAGCCCATAGTTATTTTCGAGAGGACCCTGTCTGGTTGGCAGGCCTTCTGTAAACATTTCATATTAAAACCTATTTACTAGGCAACGATACCCAAATTTAAAAAAATACCAAATAGTTCCAGATGACGTCATAGATGGGGTAAGCGCCATCAAAAATAAAAAATTGCATTTGCGATAAGCCCGCCTTTGCGCTAATTTATGTATTCTTCTTCTTGTCGAGTCGCAATAGCTATCAAATTAGTTTAGACCAGTATTTGGCTACGCCAATGGCTCTGTCGTTGGCCTCGTTTAAGTCCTCTATTGTGCAGGAGGTGGGGCATTTAGGACACCGCAGTCACACAGACTTGCTTGAGAAGCCCCACTTAACTCGGTTTTCGTGGCATCTCCCAACACCAGCCCGGAGTCTATATATTAACTTTTTGATGCTACTTTATGTTCTTTTCTGTAAATGGTGCAATAAAGTGTTGATATAATCTATCTATCTATTGTTATACTACCTTGTGGGATATGTTCATCCAATGGCTCTATCTTCACATAAACATGTTCATTTTCTGGCTGCGAGTCGTGTTCATTCTCTATTTTGATTTCCACATGCTGGAAACCTGGAGCGACTGCAATTTTATAAAATTGTATTTTGTAAATTTAAATGTTGCTGACTATACATTACACTGCTTGCATTGGCCAGTTACAACAAAAACTGGGTGGTGTGAGTTAACTCACGAATATGTTACTATGGTGCGAATTTTAAATATATACAGCTCTACCAGCATTAATTTCCCATGGGAACAGTGCTTTTTCCCAGGATGAAAGGTATCCTATGTTCTCAGTACTTCTAACAATATGTATGCGAAATTTCAGGAAGATTATTTCAGTACATAAAGCGTGAAGAGGAAACAAACATAAAAACATAGAGCGTGAAACAAACAAAGTCACTTACGCATTTATAATATTAGGATTATTTAAGTACATAATAATAATAAAAAGTTTTTGGCATCCCCAAAAAATTTAGAGACATCTGCACAAGCACCCAGTTCCCTAAGACCCGTATAGGGTTTTGAGTCAACTGGTAACTCACATTAATGGTGACCCACTGAATCTACCTGTTACTTTGCAGAATTTTAATAACTAATATTGTAATGTCACTCAGATCATTTTCAGATAGGGTGTCTGAGCTCATTACTTCTCTCCTTGCTGCAGCATATGCAAGACATTCAGCTATATGAGAGACGTAAGATTGCTGATATCGTACAAATTGTAAAAATTGCCCAATCTAGAGTTGATTCCCCTCATCTTCTTTCAAATATCAACGTCAAAGTGCCAAATAGGAATTTTAGACATCACACTATACTTTTTATTCCAAATTGTAACACCAATTACAGGAAAAACGCGTTCTTTTACCGCGCTGCTGATGCTCTCAATAAGATTGTCGATGTACCGGAGTTAGATCTTTTTAACAGTAGTATTAACCAATTTAAGAACTTCTTAGCCAGAAAGTGGTTCGATCAGGTTCCCTAACTGTGATTTAAATACCTAGTTATTTCTTTCGTTTTTATTTTTTATTTTTAAGTATACGTATGGATATACTATTTTTGGATCTTTTGGTTTGTTCTCAGAATATTTTTTCAACAGCTTTTATTACTTGTGCATTTTTTCTAACAGTTAAGTGTTACATTTTTGTTTATTTAAATAGTATTAACGTTATTAGTAAGCAAGTTTCGATATCTATATGCGAAAACCTATTAAATGTGTTTGTAGTTACTTAACACTTTACTGGACGGTAAACTGCTATAGCAGTAAAACAATTGAACTTCTATTGTGTCTCGTTTACTGTCCGGTAAAGTGTTAAGTTATTTTGTAATTTAGTTATGAAACTGTATGGTTTTCCAAAGAAAATAAAATAAATAAATAAATAAATGAAATCTAGTTTCCTCTTCTTCCTTATTTATAAAATTAGGATTGATTGATACATAACAAAATGTACCTTTATGTGCACCTTCTAGCCCTGCCTCTGAAGGATTATTTGATTTTGTTGATGAATCAGCCTCACTTTTGATTACCAACTTGAGATTAGGTTTTGTTTCTTGTGAACCTGCAAGCGAAAATGCTCAAATGTCTAACAGGTAGAGAAAGCACTATAGTTCAAATTTATTAAATAAATATTAATATTTTTGTATTCCACATTTTATTTGTGAACCCAGAGATTACAAATCAACAGCACTTAAATTTCCTATGTTTCATTTAAAAACTCTCAAATAAATCATGACACAAGATAATAAAACAATAGTTGAGTTAACATAAAGTCTCAAAGCATTTAACCAACCGGAGACGATGCGAGCTCAACTATGCTATTTCTGCATGATTACATGAAATTTGGCAGCTGGGGATGCCTGTAGTGGCTTCTTCCTATGGTTAATTCTGTATGACTTAGGGTGGATTCGACAAAACTAGAGTAAATTTTATTCTTAGAATAAATCGTCAATTTTTCGAGAGTAAATGAATTTTACATTTTACCATCGGCAAGTCTAACAATAGTGAGCCTATTCGGGAATAGTTCCTTATTCCACCGACATGCATGAAATAACAGAGTAATCCTAGAATAAAAATCGCGCCTGCACGTTATATGTTCTGTCTGTCCGCTGTCACTGCTGTCATTGACATTACTGTTGACATAAAACAATATGACAAAAGACAGTTGCTATGACCTAAGACTTTACATCATTGCATTGTAGTACAACAACTATTGGCCGGGTATTATATTCATTTGTATTTTGTTCGTCGTTCATTCTGCTACACGCGTATAGTTATTCCAAGAATGGAAAAACGACTATTGGTCGAAATAATAATCGAGGAATATTTATATACCTGGTATAACTATTCGCGTATAAATATAATTTTGGTCGAATCCACCCTTAAATTAAAAAGTATTGCAAAATATTTTTAAAGAATAGATACCTTCCATGTGGTCTTCCTGTCTTCAAAGGATTTCCATCAAAATCAGATCGCAATACAAGATACTGAAATGTAAGTTGCAAGACATGAAAATGTGATAATATGAGACTTGTGGAAATGGTATCTAAGCCGAAAAGTAGCCTGAGTGCACTAATCTCTAGAATTTTGATGCAAGATAAATAGAAAGTTAAGGGATAAAAATATTAACTTTGATTATAAGGACAAGAAAACTTTTAACCTTGGTATGATGATATTGCTATACCAAACACTTCAACTTTCACTGTTGTAATATTGATTTTTGATACATATGTTGATGATAAGTGGGTCAGACCCTCAGACAAGACAGTAGGCAGCATGTAGGCAGTGGTAAGGCAAACTTCTGTGATTTGGTAGACAAGTTTAGTACAAACAAATTGTACCTACTTACCGTCATGTGTTATTTCGCAAAAGTAGGACATAAAAATAGAAGTTTTGAATAGTTTCTAGATCTTAGGAATACATGTATTTTCGAACAAAATAATAAAATAAACACGATCAAGCAAGCCAAATTCACAAACTAAAATAATTTGCTAGCTTAGACATATTTATTTATTTTTTACAATTTGTGTGACTTTTGTCTTGATTTGACGTTTTGACTTTTGTCTTGATTTGTTATATAAATAGTGTTGGGAAGTTTTAGCTTATTTCTGTCGATCAATTCGATACACAGCAACATCCATCAGTCACCTCAATATCGAATGTACTTACACTAGTTGTTCGCCGCGAACTTAGACCTCGCGATTATTATTTTAAAATATCTCAAAAACGGCTGAACCGATTTTGTTGCGCAACGAACTTAAAAATTCTATGGATAGTTGCTACACGTATTCTTAATATCATCGAAATTAATTCAACGGTTCGAGACTTATCGCGGAACAAACATACATACTTACATACATACATACAAACAATGTTATTTTCGCCCCAATTTGAATTATAGCCCTCGCTCGCTCGGTCAAATAGTATCGCTACCGTCGTTAGTACCACTAATAATAGGGGATTTTCCGAGACCCAGATTTAAAAAAAAATAGTTCCCGATGATATTTTTTATTTGATTCATAGATGGTGTTAGTAAAAGGCGAGTCCATATAAAAAGCAAAAATTCACGAGATTGGCATTTTTATTGAAATAAAACCTAATAAAAAAAAAAACATCTAAAAAGTATCAATATTGTGAATTTTGTGCAACTGTCAAACTGTTAGCTGATTTTCTTTCTGCCTCTGGTTGATAATAAAAAGCGCATAATATAGGTACAGCCATTATTACGACTCGGCTTTCATAAAATGCCATCTGTTTGTAATATATTGGGTAAAACTAAACGCAGGCGTTTCCTGTTATCGCCGCCAGGCGTTTTGGGGTTCTCACATTGCTCGCGTGTAAAGATGGCTCGCGGACGGTCGCCATTGTCCTATGCGATATCGGTTTGATTTTTAATACGCGAGAGGTCCCGCGTTCTTTGATTGCTAATTATCTTGAGTTGTATTGGTGAATTTCCTGTTTGTTAAATAACTATTGAACTTTGTGTTTGTGTGCCCGTCATTGTGACTTTCTCCGGTGGGATGTGACGCGTGGCTGCTCGCTCACATCTATCTGTTGCCGAGCCGATTTCGGGAAGAAATCTATTTATGTGTTCTGGGGAATTGAGATCTCATGGGTTAGGTAGGGTGATTAGGAATTCCCCCTTCCCGAAGACACTCAAGTTTGGATCCGAAGAGAAAGAAGATTTAGCTTGGTAAGTGGTTTTCCATTGTAATTAATTTATAGGTTAGGTTATCATATAGGGCCCTGTAGCTCCCTTCATAAGCTACGGTGGTAGCAGACTGCGTTAAGTTAGTTAGGTTTTAGTCGGGCAAACGTGGTGCCGCGTGGAGATTTTTTCCCGGTACTTATTTTTACCGGTGGTTTTTTCCCGGTGAAGTTCCGGTACAGAATTCTTCCCGCCGCTTCGTTTGTCCGGATTCTCTCTGCCACATTTTCTGGCAGCAGACCGTAGTTGCTCTGCACATTTTCTGGTAGCAGAGCGTAGTTTATCTACCCTCTATTTGTTCGTTTGTAAAAAATAATTAATTGTTTGTAAAAATTATTAGATTTTTCTTAGTTTGTTTGTATAAGAATATTTGTAACCTTTTTTGTATTTGTTTGCGGTTTGTACCGTGCGTTCCGGGTTTGTGCCATTCTCATACCTACCGCGGTTCTTCGTGTAGTTGTTTGATTTTGTTGTTTTTTATTTACCTTTTGTTATTTTTTGTTTGTGACTTGACGCGATGGCGAAGGCCTCCAATGCTAGGGCGACACTCGCCAACGAATTGAGATGGTTTGTGACGGCCGGTGGACTCCTGTCCCGGAAGGACAGGGAGGCCGCTATACTGGAAAGAGCGGATCAGCTCCGCTCACGATTGAACAACGCGGAAGCGGCCATGGCGGCGCTTACCGAAGCCGACCTTATCCCGGAGGTCTACGCAGGTCACGTGGCGGACCTGGACCAGATCCTGAGTCTGCACGATGACATCGTGGAGGCGGCGGCCGCAATAAGGGCGAGACAGGCTGGCGGACCAGCCCCTCGCACACCTGTTAGACAGGAAGGACCAGCGGTTACTGGTCGGCTCCCCACCCTTCAGCTGTCCCACTTTGGGGGTAGGATGGAGGAGTGGGTGGCATATAAAAATATGTTTGAGTCCCTGGTCGTAGCACGACAGGATTTGTCGAAGGCCCAGAAGATGGCCTACCTCCTCTCCACTCTGGAGGATGAAGCGCGGTCGCTCATCCAGCACCTCCGGGTGGAGGACGACCAGTACGATACGGCTTGGGAGTTATTGAACTCCCGCTACCAAAATTTACGTTTGTTAGCGGATGCGCACGCCGCACAGTTGATGGCCCTGCCCAAGGTGGCCAACAGGGCACAGTTGCGCCTGCAGTTGCTCACGCCCGTTACAGTGGCCTGTAACGCGCTCCGCACACTGGGGCTGCCGGTGGACCAATGGTCCTTTTTGCTGGTGCACATTGTATTGGGCAAATTACCCAATGACATCCGCTCGCGATTTGAGCGCGAGAATGCGGAACGGGATAGCACCACCCTACCAACATTCACTGACTTGGTGAAGGTTTTGGAGTTTGAGGCACGGGCTGCTGAGAATACCATGACGGACTCAGCGCCATCCAGAGCGCCTGAACGTAGGCCCTTGGAACCCTCATGGCGAGGGAAGCCCCAACAGGGACGGCAACCGCCACCGCGTGGAGCTGGTGTGCGGGTTGCACACACGGCAGCAGTCGCGAGGGACGCGGACTGCCTGCAATGTGGCCGGATGGGCCACAGCCTGCTGCAATGCAGGGACTGGCAGAGACTGCCAGTACAAGATAGGCGCCGCATGGCAAAGCGGCATGAACTTTGCTTTTATTGTTTGGGCGGTCACTATGCACGTGACTGTCCCAGAGCCATACCATGCAGTGCATGCCGTGGGCTGCACCACGTGATGCTCTGCATGAACCGGAACGGGGATGGCCCCCGGTTGTTGAGGCAGGGGTCCCCTATGGGCGGGGGCGCTCCTGCGCGAAGCCCTCCACCATCGGACGGAGGACGCGGCTTCGCTCGTCGCACCCCCTCGGGAGGGGGTCGCGTACCTGCGCGGGTCTTGGCGGACCGGGACCACGCGCCCCAAGGTCATGGCCAGTATATAGCTGGCCAGGCCCCGGATAGGGCCCCCATGGGCGGGGGCCCTAGATCGGACGTGAGAGTGGGGACACCCCCCTCCACGCGGGTTACCAATGCCCAACACATGCAGCCGCAGCGGTTTTCTCCACCGCTGCACGAGTACCCACGGCTGGAGTACCACCCGCCGTACCATAGGTATGGCCGGGCCGCGGGTTATGCCCCCCCTCAGATGGGGATGTGCACTCGCCCGACATATTATCCGGGTCAGTGGCGCCCCCTGGTTTGGAGAGAGTGGGGAGCCCGTAACTAGCTTGCTCCCTTGCTGGGACAGAGCCGCGGACGGTTCTGCTCCCTACCGCGGTGGTCCGCGTATGGGGTCGTGGGGGAGAAGCCATTAATTTGAGAGCTCTGTTGGACTCAGGGGCTCAAAGCAGTTTGGTTACCACTCGAGTGGCACACCAGTTAGGTCTAGTCGTGGAAGACTCGCCTGTGCCACTTCTTGGAGTTGGTGGCATACAAGTGAAGTGTCTGACGGGCCAGACACTTGTCACCTTTCTTCGCTGAAGTCCTCCACAATGAGGATCACGACTTCGGCTATGGTAATGGATACCATTGCGGGTTGGCACCCCTCGACAGACATACCGCCGGGTGTGTTGTCTTTGGTTTTGGGTCTGGATTTGGCCGACCCCTTTGTCTTTCATCCCGGCCCAGTGGACTTGCTCCTGGGCTCGGACGTATTGGGTTGGATTTTGTTGGGTACACAGAAGGCTCTGGGTTCGTCTTCACTGATGGCAGTGTCTACGATTTTTGGTTTTGCCCTGATGGGCCCTGTGTTTGATAATGGCACCGCGGAGGAGCCACCGGTTGTCGCATCTGCGTCCTTGGCCAAGACCATGCAAAGGTTTTGGGAGGTGGAGGAGCCACCTATGAGTTCCAGGATGGATCCGGAACACGCTGAGTGCGAAGCCCTTTTTCGATCGACCACGGAGAGGTTGCCCTCCGGTCGGTTTGTAACTAGGTTACCCTTTGTTGCCTCTCGTCCTAGCCTAGGGCAAAGTAGGGCGCTTGCGGAGAAACGACTGCTGTCCATGGAGCGACGTATGCAGCGTGACCACGTACTTCGCGATAAATATATTGAATTTATGCGCGAGTACGAGGATTTGGGTCACATGTCTCCGGCTCGAGTTGATTGGAGCTCAACTGAGCATTATTTTTTGCCCCACCACGCGGTGGTGAAGGCCTCAACGGGCAAGTTGCGGACTGTCTTCGATGGGTCCGCACCCACTTCGAACGGGGTTTCGTTGAATCTGTGTTTGCATTCGGGTCCCAAATTGCATAGGGACATAATTGACATCATCTTGAACTTTAGAAGACATCAAGTGGTTTTTGGTGCGGACATCCGGATGATGTTCCGCCAGACAGTCATACATCCTGAGGACAGGCGATTCCAGTTGATACTCTGGCGTGAGCGCCCTGAGGATCCTGTGACGGTGTATGAACTCAACACAAACACGTATGGTTTGAAATCTAGTCCCTATATCGCCATCAGATCATTGCTTGAATTGGCAGAGCGGGAACGGATCCGCTTTCCCGTGGGGCTTCCGTGCTGTCACGTGACTTGTATGTTGATGACGTGTGCACCGGAGCCCAAAGTATTGAGGAGGCCCTCCTACTGCGGGATGAATTGATCGAAATATTGAAGACAGGTGGCTACGAGCTACGTAAGTGGTTGTCCAATGAGCCTAGAGTTCTAGAAGGGATCCCGGAGGATCACCAACAGAACCCTCACCTGTTTGAGGATGTGGATGATCCCAACAGGATAGCGGTGCTGGGCATGCAGTACCAGCCGCTAACCGATATTTTCACATTCCAAGTGGACTTGGAAATACCAAAAGTCTGGACTAAGAGAACGGTGTTGTCCGTAATAGCCCGTATGTTTGATCCAAGCGGTTGGATCAGTCCAGTGATATTCTCTGCGAAGTGTCTTCTTCAGAGACTTTGGACTTTGGGCGTCTCGTGGGACGAGCCGCTGTTTGGCTCTCCATTGGATGATTGGCTCGAGTTGTTTTCATCGATTAAGGAAGTCAATCGGATTGCCTTGCCTCGTCGAATATTGCCCCCGGGAAATATCGAGCCAGCCTGCATGGCTTTTGTGACGCGTCGGAGCGAGGCTACGCCGCGTCAGTCTATATGCGGACAGTTGACGCCGATGGCCGGGTCAATGTCTCGCTTTTGTTAGGGAAGAGCAAGGTCGCCCCCATCAGGACTAGGCTGACTATTCCCAAGCTTGAGTTGAGTGGAGCTCACCTTCTCTCTAAATTGTTGCATCACGTTGCATGTGAGCTGGCGGCCACGGTCGAGATACGGGACATCTTCGCCTGGTCGGATAGCCAGGTCGCGCTTGCATGGTTGCGCGCGGCCCCACATACCTTGGAGGTTTTTGTGGGAAATCGGGTTTCCCAAATCCAGAATATCGGAATTGATATAACATGGAGACATGTGCCGGGAGAGCTTAACCCAGCGGACTGTGCTTCCCGAGGTTGTACGGCACCAGAATTGGTGTCCCACCCGCTCTGGTGGGGTCCAGAGTGGCTGATGGGATCAGAAACTTCTTGGCCTGTCTGTCAGACAGATGTTACTTCTTTGAGTTTGACTGGGCTCCGTGTACATGCTGTAGTCGCTGAGACGACGTCGGAGCCGGATTGGCTACTTGCTCGGTATAGTAGCTTGGATAAGCTTCTGGGTGTTACCAGTTGGATTAAGCGTTTCATACATAATTGTAGAAACCCACAGGCAAAGCGGTTGGAGCCGATTGCAGGTGCAGAAGAGCGCCGGAGCGCATTGTTGCATTGGGTCCGTGTCGTGCAGACCGGACGGTTTGAGTCAGAGCTTCGTATTTTGCGCGACGGACGCGCTAAGTTGAAGGGCGCGGTCGCTCGTTTGAACCCGTACATCGACTCGGATGGGCTTCTTCGGGTTGGAGGCAGGCTCCGGAAGGCGGATCTTCCATATGAGACTCGCCATCCTCTGTTGTTGCCCAAGGGCGGACCCTTGGTGCAGCTTTTGGTGTCTGATCGACACATTCGTAACGCCCATGCTGGGTGCAATGCTTTGTTGGCTATTTTGCAACGCGAGTTTTGGATTTTGTCTGCCCGAAGAGCAATCCGTAGTGTCCTGTTTCGATGTATTGCATGTTATAGGTTGAAGGCATCCACGATGCAACCACAGATGGGTGATTTGCCCGCTGATCGAATCCGACCGTCGAGGCCGTTTGACGGCGTTGGAACCGATTTTGCCGGCCCCTTTTCGATCAAGGCTTCTCCCTTTCGTAATGCCCGTATTGTGAAGGGCTATTTGTGTGTATTTGTTTGTTTGGCCACCAAGGCTGTCCATTTGGAGGTGGTATCGGCTCTGACTACGGAGGCCTTCGTCGCCGCGTTGGATCGCTTTGTTTCGCGTCGAGGTCTACCTTCCCTTATTAGGTCGGATAATGGCACAAACTATAAAGGAACTGTAAATTATCTTAAGGATGTTTCTGTGTTTATTGATAAAAATTGTACTAGTTTAAGTCAAATTGCTGCCCAAAGGGGAATAACCTGGAAGTTTAGTCCCCCAAGTTGCCCCCATTGGGGAGGGATTTTTGAAGCGGCTGTGAAATCCGCAAAGACCCACCTCCGCCGCATTATCGGAGAAACGGCTCTAACTTTTGAAGAGCTGGCCACAGTGTTTTGTAAAGTTGAGGCGGTCCTCAACTCTCGTCCTCTCTGTCCGCTATCTCCAGATCCAAATGACTTGGAAGCTCTCACCCCTGGTCATTTTTTGGTGGGAGGGCCTTTGAATGCCCTGCCCGAATACCCGTGGAAGGACGAACGCGTATATCGGTTGTCGCGTTTTCAAATGTTGCAGCAAATGAGCCAGGACTTTTGGCGTCGCTGGTCGCTTGAATATTTGCATTTGCTGCAGCAAAGAGTGAAGTGGACAGACAGGACTGAGGCTCCCAGGGAGGGTGATTTAGTATTGTTAAAAGAGGCAAATTTGCCCTCATTGCTTTGGCGACGAGCTCGCATATTACGTTTGATTCTTGGCGGAGATGGCACTCCGCGTGTGGCTGAGGTGTTGGTCGACGGTTCGATTTTAAGGAGAGGTGTGACCTCTCTCGCCCGCCTTCCCGTAGAGTAAGCTAGCGGTCTGCTTCTCAGACCGGGACGGGGGGATGTTTGTAATATATTGGGTAAAACTAAACGCAGGCGTTTCCTGTTATCGCCGCCAGGCGTTTTGGGGTTCTCACATTGCTCGCGTGTAAAGATGGCTCGCGGACGGTCGCCATTGTCCTATGCGATATCGGTTTGATTTTTAATACGCGAGAGGTCCCGCGTTCTTTGATTGCTAATTATCTTGAGTTGTATTGGTGAATTTCCTGTTTGTTAAATAACTATTGAACTTTGTGTTTGTGTGCCCGTCATTGTGACTTTCTCCTGTGGGATGTGACGCGTGGCTGCCCGCTCACATCTATCTGTTGCCGAGCCGATTTCGGGAAGAAATCTATTTATGTGTTCTGGGGAATTGAGATCTCATGGGTTAGGTAGGGTGATTAGGAATTCCCCCTTCCCGAAGACACTCAAGTTTGGATCCGAAGAGAAAGAAGATTTAGCTTGGTAAGTGGTTTTCCATTGTAATTAATTTATAGGTTAGGTTATCATATAGGGCCCTGTAGCTCCCTTCATAAGCTACGGTGGTAGCAGACTGCGTTAAGTTAGTTAGGTTTTAGTCGGGCAAACGTGGTGCCGCGTGGAGATTTTTTCCCGGTACTTATTTTTACCGGTGGTTTTTTCCCGGTGAAGTTCCGGTACAGAATTCTTCCCGCCGCTTCGTTTGTCCGGATTCTCTCTGCCACATTTTCTGGCAGCAGACCGTAGTTGCTCTGCACACCATCTGTTGAGACTTTTTTATACAGATTTTTCTTAATTTAGCTGTCAGTAAATCGCCCATTAGTAGAAAAGGGCCCGGTTCAATGATTGGCTTGTATTGTAATATGGGTTGACGTTTTACTATTTATTTAAATGAGCGATTTTTCTGACAGCTAATTAAGAAAAAAAAATCAGTATAAAAAAATCTCAACAGATGGAGTTTTATTGAAAGCAGAGTTGTAATAATAGCTGTACCTATATTGTGCGCTTTTTATTGGCAGCCAGAGGCAGAAAAAATCACCTAACAGTTTGACAAGTGCACAAATCACAAAATTGATACTTTTTAGATGTTTTTTTACGTATTTTTTTTTTAATGAAATTTTGCTTTTTGTATGGAACTTTTTCTCTCGCCTTTGCTTAAGCGCCATCTATGAAGTCATCTGGAACTATTTCTATTTTTATTTGGGTCTCGGAAAATCCCTCATTGATCACTCACTATCAACAATATAAAAAATAGATAGAATAAACTCAATCGATGTTATTGTTCTTGCAATAGCAACAATAGTTCAACATTCAATCATTTCAATTAAATACTATCTATATATTACTATAGTCTAGAACCTAGACTAAATTAAGTTATATTAATTTTGTTTATTTTATTCTATCGATATTAGATTATCGATGGACAACAGACAACACTACTGCCTAATATTATATTCGAATTCGCCCAGCGCCCTTGGTTTTTCGGGACTTCGGGTTTTCTTTTTTCCTCTTACTCAAAATATTCAAATAAATATTTTCTTTCTATATTTCGCGAATTATTTGTCGGTTCGGTTTTGTTTGGCGTCAGGTTTCGTTACGAAAACATGCTTAGTAGTTTATATTATTCAGGTCAGTATCTTCATGCAATACTTCTTTCTCACTGCATTTCAAATTCATCTCTCTTTAGCAGCCTTAAAAATATACATGTCATAAAGTACTAATGTCTATTATGCAGACACGCAGAGAGTTAAACTAAGCAAAATTTACTCATCTTTCTCACTTCATCTTTCTACAGTTTAATTACAATTTGCAGAGCACTCCTAGAGCCTGTTAGACATGGCGACTTCAGGTTCAAATTTTCCGGAATCACCCTTGAGTAATACTCAGATCAAGACAGAACCAGACATCCAAGAAGGTATTCTGGTATTCTATAATAATAAGTTATGTGAATGAGTTTTTGATTATGGATGATCAGATTTGTGTGTTTGGAATACAGACAATTTTAAAAGCTAGTGGTTACTTATAAAACTAACAAGAAATGTGAAACATTGAAACACGGAGGGCTGTGAATGATGATATTGTAGTGGTCAATGATCTAACTTATTACTGCATTGGTCCTGGCTGTGAACACAATTGTTACAACCCACCACTCCGCATTAGGCCCAGTATTGGGTCATGGCCCATCCTCCCCAGCAATGGGGACATTAGTGGGCTGGTTATGATATTAAAGTGGAACATATTTGCAGATGGTCAACAATTGAAATTCGTAACTGAAATCAAGATAGAAATGGAATCAGTATACGATGATCCAATGAAAAGCAATACGTTTAAATGCACAGTGAAGGCAGAACCGTTGGATGAAGAAGAAATTGGACAAGAATGTATGTTACCATCCTAATTTTTATATCTTTAGTAGTTGAGTTTGTAGTTTTTTGTGAAACCTCCAGTAATGGAGAGGCACTTTAAGAAGAAGTAGTCGAGTGTTTTGTGTTGCCTGTATTGAAAGGACCAGTAGCAGATTTAGGGGGGAGCATGAGCAAGTCTTGGTCGGATGTCGATTTGTTGCACCCCCCCTCCCAACATGCATAGTCCGCTCCGCAACGGTTCTTGTTCCCCCGCCAGAAAAAATTCATGGATCCGCCTTTGGAAAGGACTCTACTTGTATAGACTCTAATGGCTTTGTAATCTATATAATATTAATCTGACCTATTTGTAAAAATTATAGCTAGAATCAAAATTCTAAAAACAAAAAAATATGTTGTTACACTCTCTCTCAATTAATAATAGTGGAATGTTACTTTCACTCTATACAAAATTCTACATAATTTACCACTGAAAATAGTAGGGAGCAGATAAAACGGGTTGGCTTTAGAATGGATTAAACTCAAAAGCGACCTTGATGAAAAAGGTAGTACAGGTTGCGAGGAGCGAAGCGACGAGCGTTAGGTTATATACAAACAAAATGCGCGAGGCGAGCGAGCGAGCGTGCCGCGGCAGCGGCCGCCTAAGATAAATATGCATTTCAGAATAAAAATGCATTTCAGAGTTTAAATTTTAGTAAATTTGTGAAAAGGAAAGAGAACTCAATCTGTTGTAATTTAAAAAATAATAAAATTTAGTTTAATCTCTTTTAAAGCAACCCTGTAAAACTGACCGAAGAATCCTATTGCAGGTGGTCAAGTTTATCTGCTATGATTATTATTTTATTATTATTTTGATATCATTCTATGTATTGATATTGTTTGTAGCTACATGCCAAACAACAGACGAGAATACAGTCGAAATCAAATGCGAGGTTGACGTTGATCCAGAATACAATCTCCCGTTGGCGAGCAATTACTTGGAACAGCAATTAAATGAAGATTCAGAACCAGACAAGGAACAAGAAGGTAAACTACATTATTGTATCTACACAATATCTTTTGCCCGTGGCTTCACTCGCGTGAATTTCCCACGGGAACAATGCTTTTTCCTGGGATAAAAGGTACCCCATGTCCTTCTCAGTACTTCTAACTGTATCTATGCGAAAATACAGGAAAATTGGTTCAGTAGATAAAGTGTGAAAAGGTAACAAACATAATTCAATCAAACTCACTTTTGCAATTACATATTAGTTAGGATTAAGATAGAATGTTTCATATTTTTGTGGTTTTGCCTCTTTTTTTTTCTACAATACTTTAATGATGATTCAATTAGGTAACAATTATTATTAGGTACTTACACATATAGTACAATTACAAATATAGATGGGTAACCAACCACCCAGGTCCAAAGCCGAGACTGGGTTAAAACCCAGATATCACCCACTTCAATTACTGAAATGGGTTTTAACCTGGATGGTTAACCATCTATGAATACAATTACATATTAACAGATGGCGCCATAAAATCAGGAGCAAAGGAATCGAAACAAGCTGAAGATAATTTAAACAACAAGAAACAACAAAAGTCAAGCAACAAAAAACAACAGAAGTCTCGGAAACCTACGAAGAAAGGTGAGCAGCATAGTTGTGAGAATTTTTACTTTTAAAAAACAAGACTTATTTACAAGCACAAACATTATTTTGAGTACTTCAGGATATGTATATTTTTTAGTTCTTTTTAATTAGTTTTAGTTCTTTAGTCTACTGATATTTCCCTTTTTATCCCGATGTAATATAATACCATAAAAAGTATTCAGGATATTAGAAAGTCAGTTCTTCATGAATGATTAGATGAAATGATGAAAAGATTTTTTGTTTTTTATGAGAGCATACAGTAGTGGCGTAGCGTGCCTTGTCGGGGCCCCGTATAAAAATTTTTTTGGAGGCCCTTATATGGAGGTAAAGATTTTTCACAAAAGAAAAAAAATATTGTGAGAAGAAATATTTATTTATCATATAATTTACCCATTTTACAAATAAAAATAGAATTTTAAATATTCACTCTCCTTGCCTTTTTTTCGGCAAACTGATTTATTAAATCATTTATGGCTGATGATGATTTTAGTTTTTCTAAAGTTTCTGCCTCTATGGACAATAGTGAGATGTCTGACAGCCGTTCTTGTCCCATCGAAGACTTTTGAACGCACGCTTAAGGCGGGAAAAAAAGGAATTGCTTTATAGAATTTTGTCATTTGTAAAATAAAATAAATTAGAAAGTTTTTATTCTTTTTCCTTACACACTTTGGGGGCCCCCGTGGCCCGGGGGCCCCGTATAATTGATACGGCTAATACGGCGGTAGCTACGCCTCTGGCATACAGTCTCATATATAAAAAGACAACCAGAGGATTTGCATAAACGAAACAAAATTCTCTTTCAGCTGTATAATATTTATTAAAGCGGTTATTCATTGAACTATTTGACGTGCAGGTGGTGCTAATCCGGACACAGGACAAGAGAAACGGAATCAAACTGACAAATCAAGAGAATCACACAGTGAAGGAAGCCACGAATGTAAATTTTGTCATAAAATTTTTGGTAGATTACCCAATTTGAAATTACATTTGAGAACTCATACTGGCGAGAAACCTTACGAATGTGCCGTTTGTAAAAGACGTTTTAGTGATAGGAGGAACTTACGAACGCACACGAGAAAACATACAGGCGAGAAACCATTCGAATGCGAAATTTGTCAAAGTAGGTTTTCTCGGAAGGCACACTTGCAACAGCATGAGAGAACACACACAGGCGAGAGACCCCACAAATGTTTTATTTGTCAAAATCGGTATAGTGAAAAGAGTTCTTTGCATAGACATTTTAAAGATAAACATATGGTTGGCGAGAAACCTGTTCGTAAACGTAGACAAACCCGCAAAAAGTATTCACGTAGTGCCTCAAATGAAGAATGTCCTACTTGAGATATATTTATAAAATTATTCATAAGAATTTTAAATCTAAATGCATTCCTAGACAAATAATACAAGTGCAAACTGAATGTAAGACTGAAATATTGAAATTAATTTAAAGAGATTTAATTTGGGTGAGGTTTGAGATAAAAAAATAGTTATTTTAAATAACGATAAAGCTTTTTGTATTAAATTTTTAAAATACTTCATCAATTTAATTGAATGAAACAGGCCACTCGATACTGTACGTGACGTAGGCTCAGGCATTTATAAAAAAAAATATTCAAAGAATTTTGATTCATTAAAAGATTTAAACATATGAATTTGCATTTCCTCAACAATGTTTTTAATGAATCGTTTTTATCGTTTTTACATTTTTATTATATGTAGATATGTTATTTTAACCGTCTTAATTAGGTTTTTATAATAAGACTTTGTCTTTGAGTGGTTTCAATCGAGTTAAGTGCAAATTACCGTGCAGGTGGCGTCGGTCCGAAATCAGGACCGAAAAGGAATCCGGAAAGAAACCCAAGTGGCAAGAAACCACGCAAACGAAGCGACCCAACCCGGCCCGGAGAGAAACCCCACAAATGCGACACATGTCATAAGCGCTTCACCGAACTATGTCATTTAATCGCTCATTACTCAGCCCATACCGAAGAAAAATTACACATATGCAATATCTGTCAAAGGGAATTTACTCGGCGAAGCAATTTGAAAACGCATTTGCGATTACACACAGGTGAATGTTTATACAAGTGTACTGTGTGCCAAAATAGATTTACTTCAAATAGTAAGTTAGAGTTACATTTGAAAAGGCATAGTGGTGAGAAACCATTCGAATGTGATCTCTGTAAAAGTAGCTTTGCTGATAAGTGTACGTTAAAAAGGCATATGAGGTCTCATACAGGCGAGAAACCGTTTGAATGTAATGATTGTCACGTTAGGTTTAGTGAAAGGACCAGTTTGCAATCACATTTGATTACACACACTGGTGAGAAACCATTTAAATGTAATGTTTGTAAGAAAAGATTTTCTCGTAAAGGTAATTTAAAGACTCATTTAAGAAGGCATACGGGCGAGAAACCCTTTGAATGTAGCGTTTGCCAAACTAAGTTCACTGAGAAAAGTACGTTGATAAGACATTTTAGAACTCATACCGGCGAGAAACCTTATGAATGTATTATTTGCCTATCTAGGTTCACATTGAAGACTAAGTTAAAAAGGCATTTGAAAAAACATACCTTAGATTAGGTAGCAGAAATTGTTCAATGTCATAGTCATCTTTTCGATTCTCGTTTTATATTTTGTAGCCTGGTAGTTTGCCTGGTTGCTGGGCAAACAAGTCTTCCTTTTTGTCTTCTTTAAATCAATATCGGTAGCAAGTTTCTCTCTTGGGTACAGAGAGAGATAGAGAAAATAGCGGACTTGAAATAGTCCGCCATTTAAAAAAATAAAAGTATAATTCAGTCAACAGTAATGTTATTATAGGATATGATAGGATTTAATACGTATTATTATTTAACTTCTAAAAATATGTATGTCAAGTCTGTAATAAAATACTACTATTTGAACCATCTAGCTATACAGGGTGTAAAATCACGTCCGACATAGCCGTTACGTATGCATAGGGTTTAATTAAAGTCACTTCAGAGTAAAAACTTGACCGGGAAAAATAATCAATAAATTAGATACTTACTTCTTACTTCCAACGGCGCTACAACCCTTTGTGGGTCTTGGCCTCTTCAACGAGTTTTCTCCACCTGTCACGCTCCTTTGCCACGTTCCTCCAGTTCTTAAATTTGCCCATCTTCTTGAGGTCTTCTGCAATACAGTCCATCCACCTCTTCCTTGGTCTGCCTCTGGGTCGTTTCTGCTGCGGCGTCCATCTTGACATGGCCTTAGGAGCTCTGTCTTCTGGCATGCGTTCTAGGTGTCCCGCCCATCTTAGTCGCTGCGCCTTACAGAACCTGACTATGGTTTCCTTCTCCACAAGTGCATCGAGTTCATGGTTCATTCGAGTTCGATAGGAGCCATCTGGCTCTCTGATTGGACCAGCAATATGACGGAGCACTTTTCTTTCAAAGGTTGCTAACTTGCTTTCGTCTTTTTGGGTCAAAGCCCAGGTCTCACAGGCGTAAGTGACAACCGGTCTTATTATGGAGCGGTAGATAGTTAGCTTTGACCGTATGCTGAGGAGCTTGCAGCTAAGCAGCTTCTTCAATGAGTAAAAGCATTTATTACCGGCTAATACTCTAGCCTTGATTTCGGTGTCCGTGTTGTTTTGGGCAGTTAGTATTGAACCTAAATATTTGAATTCGTCCACCTGTTGAATACTGCTGCTGTCCACTGCAATATCTTGTGTTTGCGCAAGTTGTTGCCGTGTCGTCGCAAGGTATTTCGTTTTGCCTATATTTATTTGTAGACCAAAGCCAGAAGCCTGCCTCTCTAGGTCAAGGAAATGGTCGACCATTCTATTCCTTGATCGGCTGGTGATGACAATATCATCGGCATATGCTGCAGCCTGTGAGGTGTTATAGTCGATCAGTCCACCACCAATTGTAAGATTACGAAAGACAGCCTCTAATACTAGGTTGAATATTATGGTGGACAGCGCGTCACCTTGCTTGACACCTGAGAGGATCGCGAAGGGAGAGGATAAGTCGTTTTGGATGGCAACGACTGCCGTGGAGTGACTGAGCGTCGTCTCGATTAGGCGAACTAGTTTGCTAGGTATTCCCAGCATTAGCATACTGTGGGATATCTGACTGCGGTCAACACTGTCGAAGGCCTGCTTAAAGTCCACGAATATATGGTGTAGATTGATGTTATATTCGTAGGCTTTCTCCAGCGTTTGACGCATGAGATGTATTTGGTCAGTTGTAGATCGGTCTGGTCTAAATCCACATTGGTATTCCCCCAGGATTTCCTCAGAATATACTTTCAGTCGCCTGTAAAGAATCCCTGAAAATACTTTGTACGCCGCCGATAGAACCGAGATCCCCCTGTAGTTGCTGCAAACAGTCTTGTCGCCTTTTTTGTGAACAGGTACGATAATGCCGAGATTCCATTCACTTGGCATCTGCTCGTCTGTCCACACCTTCAATATTAGACGATGCAGCCACTCTTCAAGCACAGGGCCGCCGTGTTTAAGCAGCTCTGATGTAAGTGAATCCAGCCCAGGCGCTTTGTTGTTTTTAAGCCCCTGCAGCACATTGATTACTTCATCCAGGGAAGGGGCTGTAGTTGTTGCTCAGCATCGAAGTAAATATCAGCACGATAAGGTATGTGATGACGAGTGTTCAATAGCTCATTGAAATGTTCCCGCCACCTTTCCAGTATGTCTGATTTTTCGGTGAGTAGCTTCCCTGTACCCGATTCTCGGCAGGATGAGATTCTTGGTTGGTATCCTTTCCTGAATCTGTGTGCGTTCTTGAAGAATATTCTGGAGTGATTCCGCTTATGCATATCTTCAAGTTCTTGTATTTCGTGGTTTTTAGACTCTCTTTTTTTTCGTTTTGCCATTTTCCGACATCTGTCCCTTTCCTGTTTGTATAATCTCTCGTTTTCTGCGCTATGATTTTGGATGAATTTCATACGAGCTTCATTTTTGATGTCCAATGCTTGCTCGAGTTCATCATCAAACCACTGCTCCTTTCGTGTCTTTTTCTCTCTCCTATTGTTTGTGTGGCCGCTTCTGTTATGGATGCTTTGAGAGCATGCCAGTCCCGCTCTATATCATCACTATGGGGTCGGTCACTGAGCCTTCTGGATAGTTCCTGCTGATAATGTAGCTTCACACTAAGGTGTTTTAGCTTTTCTGTGTCCCACTTTGGCCTTTTTTCGCCATTGGATAGTTGTGCGCAGCAGGTCCTATTCCTTACAGTTGACACCACCAAACAGTGGTCAGAGTCACAATTAGCACCTCTGTAGACTTTCACATCTTGCACATTAGATAGTCTGCGCTTAATGTGATCAATTTGGTTATATAAAGAAGTACCTGGTATTTTCCATGTGCCTTTGTGTATATTTTTATGTGGAAATTTAGTGCCACATACAAAAAGATTATTTGCGGCTGCAAAGTTACAAAGCAGCTCACCATTCTCGCTAGTTTCATCGTGGAGCGAGTGCTTTCCTATGACTTCCGCATATACATCTTCCTTACCTATTTTGGCATTGAAGTCTCCAATCAAAATTAGATTGTCATACTTCGGTATTTTGGCACACAGGTTTTGCAGGTCATTATAGAATAGGTCTTTGATGTCGTCCGACGCTTCTTCTGTTGGTGCGTATGCGCATACAAATGTGGTGTTATACATTTTCCCTTTTATGCGAATCTTGCATAGCCGTTCATTTACGGGCTCAAAGCCTAGTACACACCGTCTAAGGTTTTTATTAATCATAAAGCCAGTTCCATTGTGACCTTGTTTGTCTGGCCCACTGTAATAGAGTGAATATTTGTCTTTGTCAATGGAGCCCGCTCCTGACCATCTTATTTCTTGAAGAGCTATTAAATCCAATTTATACTTTTCCAGTTGTAATCCAACTTCCTCCATTTTCCCAGATTGTAGCATGGTTCGTACATTCCATGTTCCAATTCGTAGGCATTTCCGTTTGTCCATTATTCTTTGCAAAGGTCGTCGTGTTTTAATCGGTCCGGTTTCTTTCCTCGTTTTAGACTTCGTAACCTTCTGGGTTTTTACCATGTGGGGGGGTTAGCCCTACGATGAACCCTCCTCCTTTATCCGGGCTTGGGACCGGCAGCACTAGGTTGCAGCACAGGCGGAGTTAAATAAATTAGATATCAAAAAAAAATAATGAATAATCAAAATCAGTATCTAGCGAACCGCGGCCGCGGCGGTTTTGACGCAGAACGTCACTTTCGCAAAATGTCATCGTGAAAAATAGCACAATGTCA
Organism: Ephestia elutella; assembly: GCA_018467065.1. Taxonomy (NCBI): domain Eukaryota; kingdom Metazoa; phylum Arthropoda; class Insecta; order Lepidoptera; family Pyralidae; genus Ephestia; species Ephestia elutella. Next base: position 5,946,071 of record CM031574.1, on the reverse strand, counting down.
CTTTCGCAGAAATGTCACTTTCGCACAATGTCACTTTCTCAAAAATGTCATTTTAGCATAATGTCACTTTCGCAAAAATGACACTTTCGCAGAATGTCATTCAAGCGTTGAAGTTCTAAAAAAAATATCACAATAATACTATTATTTTTCAATCCACATGTAATACACATCAATATTTGCATAACTTACGAAATGTAATATTTTATATTTTTGCGACTTTCATATAAAATACATTATTATATTATGTATTTTATATGAAAGTCGCAAATATATATCAAGACATCATTATTATTTAAATAAAAGAAAGTATGTAGTAAGTTATGAGAATATTATATATTAATTTAACTATTATTAAAGATGTTGAGGAATTTTAAATATTTTTTCTTATTAATTACTTACCCGATTTCGTAGTGTTAGTATTAGGGATATCTCACATAATTTTCTGCGAAATTAACACTTTCTGCGAAAGTGACATTATGCTAATATGACATTTTTGAGAAATTGACATTGTGCGAAAGTGACTTTTTCGCGAAAGTGACATTGTGCTAAAGTGACCAAATTTTTCACGATGACATTTTGCGAAAGTGACGTTCTGCGTCAAAACCTTCTGAAAAATAATCTAATTTTTTTGATCTGAAGCACCGACTATAATAAATCTCTCAACTGTATGCTCTCTTCAATAAACCAATCACGTTGTTAATGTAAATACATAAAAATAAATAAAGTGCTATGGCATTATCTCTGGTGTTTTATTTCACTTCTAGCTTTCGCCCGCGTGATTTTAATTTTCTACCCAATTTACCCTCTTAGGGTAGGCATTTTCAAAATTCCTTTCTTAGTACTTACTTACCTACGCTTTAAAATAAACCTCTCTGCTTTCATGTTTCTACGTTCAGCATTTCTCCCGTCAAAGTTTGACTTTCGATCAAGGGCGGATCCGGTATTTTTATTTCTATGGGAAGGGCACCGTTTTCCGTTCTCGAGAATATTTCCGAGAAATTTTTAAGGAAGTTTCAGCTTGTTTGAAAATTTCGAGAACGGAACATCACTAATGGTGCCGAATTATTTTTTGGAAATAAACTTGTAAGAATTCATTTTAACAACTCTAATCTTAATTTCATATGTACTGTTATGGAAACTGCCTCCACAGTACATTATGTACACAAAATAGCAGTTGGGGAGTAGGGGGGGCTCGTGCCTCTAATTCAGGGTTTTTATATTTCTGGTCAGGCTTTATATGCGAAATTTCAGGACATGGGTTCAGTAGTTATAGCATGAAGAGGTAACAAACTCACTTTCGCATTTGTAATATTGTTATAGTTGGGATTTAGGGGTGTATTTCCAAAATTCCTTTCATAAGTCATTATTATATCAAGGCGTACGTATGTGCGTACGCTTATATATTTTTGTACAAATTGCAGCCCATTCTGATTCAGTCTGATTTTTGACAGAGTAGCCTATGTTTGACCTCTGGTAACTATATCCATACTAAATTTTATCAAAATCGGTCCAGCTGTTTCGCCGTGAAAGTATAATGGAGAGACTTTCGCATTTATAATAAGTTATTATTTTTATACTATGTACTGATTGGAAAGAGAAAGAAACCCAGGATTCCCTTTCACCCCCAAGAATTAAGGTCATTTTATTTCAAACCTACCTCTAAATTGTCCTTAAAATAAAACTACTTTGTAATTATCTTATTTATATCTTTATTCACAATATTTTACACAATGCAATATTTAAATACATTCTATACAATAAAACAATGTACATGTGTGAATCTGAACAAAAGTTTTATGAGTGACTCGCACCCCGGTTATCGTCAAAGATATGGTAAATGCATAGTATCAAAGTCAAAGTCAATTGTTTTTATTTAAATAGGCTTTAAATATAGCATTTTTAAATCGTCATATTCTTGTTTTTTAGTTAGTTGACATCATAAAATTATTTAAAGCTAAGGTTACCACCGCCTACAAAGTGCAAGTAAAGAAGAGGCGGCGCAACAAACTCCACTGCTGCATTTTCTCTAAAGACGTCACTTTACAACATATGTGTCTTACAATTTAAATGACTATCTATGTGGACGAATATACATTGAATTTTTATATGAAATGTCAGATTTATAAATTAATAAAATTAAAAATTAATAGTATAATATACTAACGTCCAGTATGAATACCTGCCTCCCGCTGAAAGCAACCTTACTCCCTGTCAGTTACCGGCTGAATGGGACGAATAGATTTATTTATTTCATACTAGCTTGCGCCCGCGAACTTCGCGTTTTACTATTGTTAATATATCAGATTCTAAGTGACGTATCAAGATGAAACCCACACCAGATTTTAAGTTAGACCTTCAACAATACATCAGTGAAAACCGCATCAAATTTGGTCCAGTAGTTTTTGCGTGATGCGCGTACAAACATACAGACAGAAAAAAATGTAGAAAAAATGGTTTTGGCTTCTATTGGCACTATAAAGACCCCTCAGAGTTTTTTCTTAAATAACACCTGTATACAGACACAGACCATTTACTTACAGTTTTATTATATAAATTGATATTTTTTTGAGTGTCAGAGGTCTATAAAAGGTGAAGTCGTAAGTGCTTCTGCAAAGTAAAATTTCGAGTGAACCCAGTCTGGCAAATATGACAAGTATGGTATTTCTCACCACTGTGCGACAGTATATGAGTCCGCAAGTTGCTTTTTTGAGAACACCGTTTGTGACAAATATCGCATTCATAAGGTTTCTCGCCTGTGTGTGTCATTAAATGCGTTTTCAAATTGATTGACCCCCTAAACCTACTATGGCAAATATGACATTCGTGTTTTTTCACTGGTTTCTCTATATGGATGTACTGGCCGGAATGGACGCCTCTATGTAATTTAAGCCTACTATTGCTTATAAACCGTTTCTGACAAACATCGCATTCGTATGGTTTCTCACCTGTATGAGTTTTCATATGACCTTGCAAGTGACCTTTTTGAGTGAACCGACTTTGACAGATACTACACTCGTATGGCCTTAAACCTGTGTGTATTCTCATATGCTTAACTAAATTAGCTTGTATTGAGAATCGTTTATCACACACAGTACATTTATATGGTTTCTCGCCTGTGTGAGTGCGTATATGTACACTTAAACTGCAGTATTCAGTGAACCGTTTATGACAAATTTTACACTGATAAGGTTTCTCGCCAGTGTGATATCTGAAATGTTTCAGCATACGGTCCTTTTTCTTATACCTCTGTCCGCAAACATTGCATTTGTAAGGTTTCTCGCCACCATGATAAGTTAAATCTGGTTTTAATGTACACTTTTGACTTTTGTCTTTAGATATTACTGGTTTTAAGTGTAACTTGTAGCTTGAACTTTCTTCGGATATTTTCCATTTCTTAGTCTCTGTAAAACAAGTATCATATAATTCGCATTTGATTTTAATACTATCATGGGTCCGGGACTTGTTTTTCGTGGGAATTTCGGGAAATCTCTTAGTGTTCCCCTACACTCCCTACATGCCAAATTTCAGCTTCCTACGCCCAGTAGTTTTCGCTGTGCGTTATCTGTCAGTCACTCAGTAACGGAACAATTTTATATACAATTGATTAAGATTAAGTTTACATTATGTATACTTTGTAAATTATTTATGTGCAATAAAGGAATTTGTATTTATACCTTCCTGTATACTGTCTTCATCTGTTGGCTCAGTCTTCACTATACACAGCTGTTCGCTCAGACCTGTCATTGGAATGTATTGTGTATCAGATCTCTCCAATTTGACGTCAGTCGCTAGTTTTGGCTGTAACGACGACTCTGAAAAGTACAAATATGTTCAGGCGCGCTCAGCTAACATGTCAGTATAAAGAATAATTGTTTAGCTGAAAAAAAAATATACCTACTAAATATTGATATCAAAAAATTTTGTATTTTTTTAAATATTATACTAGCTTTTGCCTGCGGCTTCGCTCGCGTGAATTTCCCACGGGAACAGTGCTTTATTCCCGGGATGAAAGGTACCCTATGTCCTTCTCAGTACTTCTAAGTATGTGTATGCGTAATTTCAGGAAGATTGGTTTAGTCGATAAAGCGTGTACGCTTACCAATATTTACCAATCTTCCTGACAAAACAACGAGGTAACAAACAAATAAACTCACTTTCGCATTTATAATATTAGTTAGGATTAAGATTTACCAAGATTTTAATTTATTTTATTTTTTCCGGAGTATACAAAAACTAATTTGGCGATCTTACCTTCTACGATATCAGTCTTCGATGGAGTATTGCATTCCGAGTTGGATTCAAATTCACATTTAACATCAACATTACATGTCACCACCTCTGATCTATGAATGGAACCTGGAATTGTAACCTATGAGATTTTCCATTAAAAATCCTTAATAATATAGAATTTGCATTTATTTGTGGAAATAAATAAGTTTAGGTACCTTCTTCAATGTTTGGCTCAATCTTTATGGCAACACTGTAGCCCGAGTTTCCTTGGATTTCGCATTTCTTATTATCAGGACCCACAGATGACTTCTCTGGAGAAACCTGGAATGATCAAAAATAAAATATAAATACTGATGTTTCTTTACATTTAATTTTTTTTAAAAGGCTTCGCAGTTGCGTGGAGCGACTATGCCAGCATCGTGGGGAACTTCGGAGTTGAAGAACATAATAAAAGCGGCATAGACGCGTTACTTTTTCGCTGCCTGACATAAGCCGCTTAGTACTCTGAAGATCCTTCTTCCACTCATACTATCTTTGATAACAGAACTATATTCTAAAACTATGGGCTCATGCGCAAAATGTCGCTTTCGCAAAATGTCCCCTAGTCGCAAAATGCCTCTTTCGCGAAATGTCGCTTTCGCAAAATGTCTCTTTCGCAGAATGTATCTTTAGCCATATGCATGCAATCAATCAAAAAACTAATCAAATGCATAATATCTCGATGTGAAATGATATATTATGATATATTAACTTGAATCTTGATTTTCAATTACAAACAGCTGTGTACGTACACTTATTTTTAGTAAGCACCAGAAAGGAAGACTTTTCATAAATTTTCATTACAAAAATATATACAGTACTTTGGCTCACCAAATTCTTGGACGTTGATACAGTATCTTCACTACCAGAGTGAACATCAGACTCGTCCAAGTCGGATATTAATCCATCTGGCAATGCATTAGCCCGCCGTTCCCTCAGGATCCTCGTGACTGTGGTCCGAGATATGCCAACGGCCTGCGCTGTCCTCCAACGAGCGTCTGTCAGTTTTTCTGCACGTTTATTAATCGCTTCTTTTTTCATGAAGTCATAGACTCTGGCAACAATCTGTCTTGCCTAAAAAAAAACCTTTCAGAGACACAAGGGGGCTTAGTTGTAAAATGATGGTCTAATTTAACCATTGAAGTGCTATCAAAATATGTTTTGGAGAAGTTGGAGCCCTAACATGAAAATTATAAGTTATAAGTATTGAATTTCAACACTGCATATAACATACTGAAAAATATGAATACCTAAACTTTTTTGGGGAGGGTAATAATGTGGATTGTCTTCACACACGTCATCAATGAGAGTGCTACCTGCCCTGCATCTGTTAGAATTTTCTTTGCAATAAGCAAATGGTGTACAAGAGAAGTAGCAAATTCATAAAGATTTTGTATAATTAAAACTTGCGACCTTTGATCACAGGCAGGTTACAACCACTAGACCATCAGTAAATAACAAATTATGTAAAGGCATTTACCTGGATTCTTAGAACCTGTGATTTCTTGGACATATTCGAAAAACAGAGCAACTTTCACAACCAGTCAGTCAAGATCAAATTCCCCTCAGCTTGCTATCCATATAGATAGGATGGAAAGCATTTGTGGATAGTTATATCTGTAAGAGAGAATCGCAATCTTGTTAGGACTAGTAAATGTTTGAAAAAGTTGATGTTCATAGCATTATAACTTACCAAATTACGAAAACCTTGCTAAACAATAAGTTAGTTAGACATACAGCTTTCAATCGTCTATTATGTGGACGAGCTACGATACGAACCACCAGCCAGAGTATATTTGCATGCTTTAGTCATTTTGATAAAACAAAGTCACAAAAAAACGATATATATTAATTTTTAACCTTAAAATAAAATTGTTTGCTTTTGTTTGCTCAACTCTTTCCTGCTGCGTGCGTGACAGTGACAGCCAAGGTACCTATGAACACGTGGTGACATTGATATACCCATGGAAGTAATATGTACAAGTACTTATTACTTCCATGGATATACCATATTTTTTTACACGACTGACCAAAAAAGGAGTGTTATGTTTTTTACACGACTGACCAAAAAAGGAGTGTTATGTTTTCAGGGTTCATGTATGTATGTAAGTTAAGTATGTATGTAAGTTTCTTTATTCCACCATAAGTCCTGAACGGCTTAACAGATTTTGATGTGAGAGGTATTTTTAGATTCCTTGCATTCCTCCGAGTGACATAGGCTATATGACGTCATCATAAAAATAAAATGGCGGATTATATACTTACGCGATAAACAGCTGACCGAAAAAAATAAATTTGATCAATCTTATCGAGTGTAGTATCAAATTGAAGGGCTTTGAAAGGCAATTTCAAAAATATATATAACTTATATGTTTGTATGTACTTTTAGTTGTATAAAATAGATAGTAAGATCAATGTTAGATCGTCAATGTACACAAAGGGCCCGGCCTTCGGCCTCGCCCCGCTCTTTGCCCACAAGCCCGAGCTCGGCCTTAGGCCTCGATTGCGTGGCTGACAGCCCTCGATTTAAACGCAGCTCGAGGTACCACGGTCACCCTCTACGATATCGATCTGACTATCGATCGGCAACGCTACTTTCGGCTATTGCAAGATCACTGGCGCAAACTCGAAATGTTACACGGAAATGTTACATTATCTATTATAGTTTCCGCGGGCGGTACTCCCTTTCTGCCAAGGTCTAAAGGAGTGAGGCCCCAGGCCGAGCTTCGTCTAAAGTATTTCATCTCAAACCTCCAGTAAACCAACCAACCCCCGGCCGCGCAATCAAGGCCACAGCCCGAGCTGCGTCCAGGCCAGGCCGAAGGCCGAGTTTTTCGTATACATGGATGACCTCATGATTTCATTTCAAACGGCTATTAACGTCGAGTGGCTGAGGGTCTCCTATGATGTTTATGGTCTCCTATGTCCTCCACTTTGGCGCTCCGTCATATATATATATTTAATTTCAAACCTCCAGTAAACCAGAAACCAGGGGCCCCGGAGGCCAATGCTTGCGCCCACAAGGCAACAGTCCAGGCCGAGCTTCGTCTAAACTACCAAACTACCACCCGGCTGTGGTCGTCGCCAGTTTTGGTATCGTTCCCGGTGCTGCCGCAGCTGCGTTTAAATCGAAGGATTAGATTTTCGTTCCCCAGCCGCATCGTCTTGTGAACAAAGTGTGCAGGACGAGACCTAAGGCCGAGCCCTTTGTATACATGAGTAGGGTAAAATTGGGGATCCTGGATCAACTTGCGGACCTCGCTCCGCTCGGTCCGCATGTTGACCCCAGGATCCCCAATTTTATTTGTTTAGGTTTAACCCCACTAATTATAAACTATTTTTATGATGAATTTGATTTTCATCTTATATCTAACTTTAGGAAATGTCTGTATAAAAGATGTCTGTATTAAATTCTGCCTAGGAATGTAAGATTGTTTTCGTACTACATCTATTTATTGAGTTAAAAATGGGTGAGACAAAATAAAATGCAAAATACATACTAATCATTTTTTTATTATCAATACACCAATTCCTTAAACATAATACATTTTTTAAAGCACATATTGATGGATGATTTGAACAACTAAATACATTGTTATTTGTTGAATATGCTTTATATAAATTATTAAAATTAGGACAACCCTTATCTTCTAAATTATAAATATTAGTTGCACCTGTTATGTCTTTTATCCAAGTCATTTTTTCAATACCTTTACAATAAACGATTTTATCTTTAAGATAATTTTGAACAATACTTTTGTGCTTCGTATATGGTATAAATCCTTCATCCCACCGTACTTTTCGATTTTGCTCTAACCAACACACGTTTCGTTTTTCAGCGCTAGTGAGATTGCGAAATGGGAACGGTGGTGATATTAAAAAAATTTAGCTTATTGGCATATATGACAGCAATTTCTTTTACAATAAATACGTTGTTGTCGATTTTAAAACCTTGAACATCCACGATAGCAAACATGTTTTAATAGTAAAAATATTTTCCAATTTAATAAAACAATAACTTAAGATAGTTTTCGGACAATATTACTTAAAGGCTTATATTCAATAAGTCTGTCATTAATTATTAAACAATAGGCACAGGTGTTATTCGGTATATCTTGAGAGGTTTCAATTTCCAATCGGACATCAACTGGACCTGTTTTTAAATTCTCGTTCTGTCTAGAACAATCGATTACAAATAACGGCGCCTTTTCTTTAAATTTGTATAGATCAAGCAAGGGGTCTGTAGGACGGTTATAAAACAACTGACGGAATTGAACATACATCTCATATAATATACTGTACTTCTCCTCATCAAACTTAACGTTGAGAGAATCATATGGATAATATTGAGAATTTAGGAATAATGTGACGTTAGTCAACGTGCAATGATCAAATATAGAACTGTCTGTCGTTTTACAATTTTTTCTATTTGTTTGCAAGCCAAAAATTACGTATCGCGGTTTTTCCAATTGAGATGTAGTCTTTACGGCCCACGAATGCTTTTTGTTGTTGGTAGTAATGGATATTCATATAAATCCCAGTTTCTGAATGCTATTTGAATAGGATTATCTTTTTCTAATTGCTTCAATAGTATTAGTCTCTGCTTATCAGAAACTTTGATATGAGGTACGCGCCATTGAATTCTGTGTATATTAATGTCTACAGTATCATTAGCGTCCATAACAATACTGTTTAGATTTGAACTAGTTCTATTAAATATAAGTTCATGCTTACAATTCATTACAATTTTGTTATAATCTTCTGCAAAGCCTAATATTTTATTTAATGGTATAAGAATGCTAAAATTGCCATTATTATTACTTTTATTCAAATCCTCGTCAGTTTTTCCATCCCCATGCAGCTGCTGCCTTACTCTCACAGCTACTCATTGATATGTATGATTTTAATGATGTAGTTATTCCAGCGTTTCTTATACGATCAATTTCTACACCATTTATTTCATATCTTATATCTTGGAAGAGAAATAATATAGCATTATTAGTAAACTTGACATTCTTTTTCTGAATTTTACCGCTGGCGTCCACATGACTCACTATAGCACTTCCTTCGATGTAAATAGAGCTGGCTGACGGTAATACATATATATCTTGATGATGGATCGGTATTCGTATTTCATCATTCGTATTAAAACTGTTATTATATGGATTGTAAGTATGTATTTCATAACTCTCAATTGAATTATCAAATTGAGTTGAATCATTTATGTTCAGGATAGTCATGTTTTAAAACCGAGTGCTTTTAGAAATTCTTTATTATTTTTATTAATTTTTTACGAGTCACAGCACGTCTAACTTGTTTCACTGCAGTCTTTGAAATAGATTTCTTAACTTTCTTTACTTGAAATTTATAAACGTTATTACAATTATTTTTATGAAAAACAATCATTTTATTTTTCTTAAATGAAGACACAATTGAATGTTTTCTCCGCGGAAATTAATACGTTTCCCATCTAAGTCCACCACTTTTACAGTTACAGATGAAATAATATTTTGAGTAATTGGAAAGTATATAACGTTATTTGGTATTTCGACAAATCTATGACTGGGTGGGATGTTTGGCACGAATTCGTAAATGATATGCGATGGAATACCATTAGTGTAAGACCCTTGTAGAAGATCACATTCGATCCTTATAACAGACACTGGTAGAATGTTGATTGGAGTCGTTGACTCATGCCATTTATTTGCTTCCAATTTCACTTTTGGAAAACCAAGTAAAGATCCTATACTATTTTCTACTCCAAAATCTACAACTTCACTACAGAATAAGAAACATGACATAGTATTATTATTCGGTTTTATTATTAGCTCACATTTATTTTTAATTCTGTCATTTAGATATTCATATAAATCTTGCAAATCATAAATTCCAGTTGGCACCTTAATTTTTTGTTTATTTTCTCCGTACACGAATAAATTATTGTAATCATTTATATTAGGTATAGAATTGAAAGAAGAAAAATATAATAAACCGCACTCGTATGCACCATCTAAAATAAGTGGAGGAATAAAATTCGTTTCCAAAACAGAGTTATTTCCAGTAATAGTGAGCGTAACAGACATTGTGATGAACTGACCTTTATTCTGAGTGCATCAATATTTATTTGTTGTTATGGTTGTGATGGTTCCAAAAATTATTAAGAAATCTTATACAAAGATGTCCACAATTAAATGGGTTATTTCCTTGGAAATTTGTATAGTTATAATTAAATTTAGATCCCATGTATTTCACAAATTCTCGAGGTGGTTTTAAGTCTCCATAACTATCAAAATATTCTATATAATCATTAAATTTTGCATAGGCTACCCAATGAGTACCAGGATTTTCAGATTTATCTAAATTGATAATACCACATTCTTTCTTAAATGGATGAATTGGTAATTCATTTCTCATATACACCCCTCTGAAAAATGGTATATTTTTGGAATGTTTTAAAATATCAAAGTTAGATAGTGCTCGATTCGGTAGCCTAATACTTAGTTTTTTTCAATCCTCGAGTATATTCCTAAACCTTGTCCATAAGGTTTAATGTGTAATCCGCTTCCAATACATAAAGATCTCAATTTTTCGTGAGATTCTTTTTGAAATAATTTCTTAGCAGACTTAATAGCATTGATCGCTTTTAATACACCTACTGGGCCGCCTGCTAAGCTTCCAGCAGCAGCAAGGCCTGCGAAAATTGGAATCAATGGTAATACCCCACCAGTCTTTGGCACTGGAATAACGCGAGGTACTTCAACAGGTAACTCCGATGCTAATTCTTTTGCGGCCGCAATAGCTAACTCAATTGCAGCTTTTTTACATTTTGGTTTTATATTACGTAGGTGCTTTTTTGTTTTAGAAATCATATTTTTAAAAACTTTGCTGAAACCAGCCCCAGAGGTTTTCGTTCTTGTCTTTACTGTCTTTGGAGATGCAGATTTAGATTTAAGAGACTTTTTCTTTGTTTTTTTTACTTTCGGCTCCATTGTGATTGTTAGGATATTTATTTTCCTCTACAAATTATTGGATGTAACCTCTACCTTCTCTCACACCTAAATGCAGAATGAAGATTATTTTTCTTTGAATAAATATATATGCTTAAACGACGCTTGATTTCTTTATCCAGCTATTTTCAGCTACAGGCAGACCTAACCATTTAACAAATAACAGATCCCTTTTCTTTTTCAAAACTTTTTCTACCAAATAAATATCAGGATGTTTAGTTTTTTGTAGTTCTTGCGTATAAAATGCGCCTAAAATCGGTCGCTGTCTAATATCTTTTAACAGATATGTAATAGGACTTGTGTTTTGCACCATAAATATTTTAAATATTTCTGTTGACCAATTTGGAGTATATCCTTTCTCAAATGTCCCTTTATATTTACTTATACGAACGCAGTCGCCAACTTTAAATCTTTGACGTTCTTTTTTAATGAAGATAGTTGCAAGGTTTTATATCTCTTTAATAATACATCTTTGTTATTTTTATTAACTTTATTTGGCGGCTGTTGAATTGTTCTGTGAAAAGTTGAGTTATATTCTTTAACAAGATTTTCTAGAATATGACCACTCCATTTATAATTGCCTTGTAAACTAAAATATTTGTAAATTTTATTTTTTATGGTTCTGATAAATCTTTCCACTATCGATGCTTTCTTCACGGAAAAAGTAGAATAATGATTTATATTATATTTTTCTACCAATTTTTTGAAATCCGAATTATAAAACTCCTTTCCTAAATCTGTTTGAAGATTTTTAGAACACGACCTTTTTCTAGTAATGTTCTAAAAGCTCTAGTTACACTTATTTTGTCTTTATTTTTGAGGGGATATGCCCAGGCATACTTTGAAAATGCATCGATTATTGTTAAAATGTATTTATAGTTTGAATTTTCGTTAGAATAAGATTGCATATCAATTAAATCGGCTTGCCACAAATCATCTATATCTTTGAGTATAACATGTCTTCGGGGAAAATTGTATCTTACTGGTTTATGTATTTCATTGACTACATCTGATTTACTCATTTTTTATGTATTTTTTGTTTTGCAACATCTAGATTCTTTTTTAAACTATTTATTTCAATATTTAACAATGCTGTTAAATCATCGAGAGTTTTGAATTTCTTTAAGAACCCGTTAGTTATGTTATCCACATACTCTTTAGTAGCACAATCATTTGGATCTACGGGCGCTCTAATATGTTTTATGATTTTATACTCCGCATCAAATATATTATTCAGTGAAGAACTGCGCATTTTTTGCCGTTTGTGAATATGATGACCGAATTTGTTGACATTCATGTTCAACGTCTATACTACAACTGATCTTAATTTAGACAAATCACTTTTTTATAATTCCAGCTTCTTTAAGTTCTTCAATTATTGAAATAATTTCATTGTCATGACTCGTGTTACCAGCATCTTTAGAAGCAATCAAAATTTTCAATCTATCAACCAATTCATTAGGATCATCCCAATAAATAAAATCGGTATTCTTTTTATACGATTTTAAAGTTAATAGATTACCACCTGTTTTATTTTCCTTGCAATTATTTTCAAAGATTAGTGGTTTAATAACGTGACAATATTTCATTCCTTTATCACCTTTGATCTGACCTGATGAATGATAATCTCTTTTGTGAACATTTGTAAAAGATAAAATATCTTTATATACTAATTTGTCTTTATCAGAAATAATTTTCAAATTGGGTTTACTTTGAAAAAGTAATTCTCTTAATCCTGGAGTTACTTCATAACTACTTTCTCCTATTTTAACCATCTCTATTTTATTGGAAGAATCATCAACAGCGTCTGTAAATGTAACCAACGTATTGCCTATCATCAATTTGCCGTTATCGTTGCGTACACCAAAAGGCACACATAATTCATTATTTTTAAGATCTAACGGAGTTTTAATATTCTCTGAAGTGATCGATGTCTTAATAGGGGATTTTATTTCCAATGGTTCATCCATTTCCTTTTGCTGTTTCATATTAAAATCTTCATTACCATAGTTTTCATAAGTATTTTCATATTTAACAGTTTGAGGTTGTGCCAATGATTGTATGGAATTTGTTACAGGTTTAAATAACTTGCAGCGTTGTAGTTCTAAGTCATCTTCTCTTTCTCGTAACCATTTTACTTTTTGTTTAATGGCTTTAACTGATTTAATTAAGTCATTTTTAACATTTCCATTCATTTTTGACATTCGCTTTGTCAACGTGAAAGTCAAAATTAAAGTAACCCGTGAAGCATTGTATTAGACATTATATAGGCATCTAATAATTAATCAAAATATACAAATATGTCAAAAGTTTTGCGATATCTGCCTTTGTTTAATTCACAATCTTTATTGATCAGCAAAAACATATACGGATCTTTCCATATATTAGAGCACAATTTTTGAATTCATGCCAGCTCATATCAGAATTAACATGCTCTTGATAAATATGTTTCAAGTTTATTTCATCTTGCTTAAAAACAATTAAGACATTAACATTGTCTCTAATTAATTGTTTTGGTATTTTTGAATATGTTTGAGACAAATAAAAGCAATCAATGCCCTTATGCCGCCCCATTGAAAAATAATTTCGAATATTTACTTGATTTTCACATATTACATCGTCAAATATAAAGACAGAATTTTTATGAACTTCATTTGGAGAAATAAGATCTTCATCATTTTTTAAAATAAATATTTTAACATCTGGAACAGATTGTAAAATATGATCTAAAAGTAAATACTTTGGTTGAAAAGTAGTTTTAGAATATAAATAAACATTTTGAAACTTAAGCCCATTTTCATGCAATAATAAGGAAATCATCACGTTTGTCTTGCCACAGTTGGAGGGTCCGCAAATAATACAGCGAATTGTATTCGGCAATAATTCTCCATGTCGTTTATAAGGTAATGTCTGTAGTTCAGAATCTATATGCGTTATCTCTAGAGACACGACCTGTTTGACCAACTTCATTATTGTCAATGTATACAAATATATATAATAATGGTTATATAATACATATAGATATATATATGTTAATTAATACAAAATATAAATAAATAAAAAAGTTATGATGAATCATTTAGGTATGTGATATCGATTTCTGTTGCATCGTCGTCGTGACGTGTCGAGATTCTGCGCCCATAAAAGGAATTGCATTCCAACGACGCTGCAGAGATCGAAATTAATCTTAAGTAAATTCATTATAGCTTTATCTTTGCGCCTGTTACGACACGTCGATTCTTCTGAAATAATTGGTGAGTTAAATTTATATTTCAATATTTATTAGAACATTTTAAAAACTTAGTGACTATCTTTGACAATCTATGCTGTGTATATTATAAAATATTTTTCTTTAATTATTTCAGATCATGTCCAACGCTGAGGAAACTCGTAGTTTCTAACCTTCCAGCTCGCACTATCAGCAATGAATATTTTTATGCACAAGATCTTTTACAAGATTTTGAAGACGAGCGCCTAAAAGATCTGCCTCCAAATAAACTAATGAATGCTGATGAACAGCAACTGAAGACAAAGAAACCTCAGAAAAAAAGGAAATTTCAGGATCTACAAGGCCCATCTTCTTCTTCATCATATATAATTCGCCAAGGAAGTGCTGTGAAGCGAGGACGTCATCTTATCAAAATTTACATATGTGAACTGAACGAGCAGGAAGAAAGTGAAAAATGTGAAAAAAGTGAAAATAATGACATTAGCATAAATGTAAGTGCGCAATATGTGGTCGACGACATTTATGATGATGTGATGGAGGCTGCTAATAAAGTTATTAAAAGAATAGGAGAAAGGCTGTACGAAGTGTATATATAATAATACGTATTCGTGTAATAGCATAATATAGTGTGTTCCTAAACAACAGTAAGTAATATTATTGAATTAAGCATTTTATATTTTAGATTAACTTTGTAACAGATATAGATGACATCATAATATTTCATGTTTTAATTAATTGTTATAAAACTGAATTTAAATATATATAATAAAATCAATGTAATAAATAAAAGATAAAACAAATATCAAGTAAAGAGTTATATAAAATTTTGTGTAACAAAAATATATAGGATCCTTAATGTGTAATATATGATTATGTATTATCCACATAAATATAAAAACAGCGCAAAGATAAAGCTATAATCATTGTAAACTAGCCACTACACATTATCACAAACTATGTACATATCATTGTAAACTATGTTATTTGTACAGTCAAGCGTCATAAGTGCAGTCAAACATCGAAGACCTTATGCCTAACCTTAATGATCATAATGCCTTGTAGATTCTGACTGCACTTTTGACTCTTGACTGTACCTAAGTAGATAGATAAGATATATCTGAATAAAAGCAATTTTATATTTATAAATAAATGCATTTAAACTTTTGTCAGTCTTATTACGACTCCAGCATCCTGCATATGCCTTTGCTTAATCTGAAAACATTCAAAGATAAAGTAATTTTTGTAATAGATTGATCAAGATAAAAAAAATATAGCAAGATATTAATTAAGCATAAACCTTTTTAAGTACAAGCTTCAAAGTAACATTGTTCGAAATATAACATGAATTCAACCATGAATGTAATTGTTGATGTTGAAGGCTTTATGAATGAGAAAAATCAGTTCATACCTAAAGAAATAGCAATTTTGTCGAAAGAGCATGTCATGATATTACTTTTAAAGGCTCCATATCCGTATTATAAGTTGACGAAAAAAGAACGTTCAAATGTTACATGGTTTGAAAGATTTAGAGAATTTTATTGGAATGAAGGTTTTATTCCATACAATCAATACAAGTATATTTTAAAAGAAAAAGATTTTTTTAAAAACAAAAATATATTAACTAAAGGCACTGAAAAAGTTATTTGGTTAAAAAATATGTTAGACACTGCTAATGTATATAATTTAGAAGACTTTGGCTGTCCTCATTTAGAAATATTGTATGATAGCTATTGTTCAAGCATTCAACGTTGTATCTATCATAAAGATATGTGTGCTTATAAAAATGCCCATTGTTTGTACACATGGTATAAAGATAATTATGATAAAATCAAAATAAATGTTTAATAAACTATAATGATGGTGTTTTATTTTCGATCGTGAAAAATGAATTCAAATCAAATTACGTCAATAAGCATGCTGTAACAGCACATCAGATGGCACTAGCACAGTATTAGCTCTTATTTATTGCAATGGCAGAATTACAGATAGAGCCTTTGCGAAAAAATAAGACTAATAAACTTACGTCACTAAGCATGCTGTAACAGCACGTCACATTGTACTAGCAGCGTACTAGTTTTAATTAATGCAATGGTACCGCTGATAACAGGTGGCGCTTTGCAAACAAATAAATTCGTACTAGCTTTTAATTAATGCAATGGTACCTGTGATAACAGATGGCGCTTTGCAAAGAAATAAATTCCAAAATGCAAAATTAGGTTATTATTGTTATGTTTCAATTTAAAGTATGACCTAATGATGTTGTTTTGCCTAGAAGCGGTCTGTATTTTGATTTTGGAATATAGAAATGAAATAAAATTATAAATTTGCAAATATCTTTATTTTATTAGAGTACACAAGCTGATAAGAAGGTACATATAAATAGAACAAAGTTACAATTTAAAAACTATACATATTGTTTTATTATCAATACCATGGGAAAAGAATGGGTTTTTAAAATATGGTTTTATAATGTCCCCAAGGTAAAGTGTTACAACCATCATCCATAATTTGCCTTTTATCATCATCTCTATTAAGCACAAGTTTGTTAATCTTTTGAGTAAAAATAATATGATTTTTAGATCTAATAATAAACATGTTTTCTCTAAGAGTCTTATTATCCATCAATGCTTTTTTATATTTATTTATGTCAAGTTTATTTGTAACAGATTTTTTAATTCCCTTTGCTTTTCTTATTAAATTACTCCTAGATTCTATACAGTACAATTTTGCTCTTAATCCAACGAATTCGGAAATAACATCACCGCCCATTTCATCTTTAAAAAATCCAGGTATTTTGCAATTTAATTTAGGCATATCAAAAAGCTCGTTATCAAAGTTACTCGTATCAAAGTACTTATTGTTATTTTTCATATCTTCATAAAAGTCTGCTGTATTGACCAGATACAAGAGACTATCTGTATCAGTATAACAAAGTTTAATAGAATCTTTGTATATACGTTTCATTACAGAATAATGAAAATGATATAAATGTCCTTTAGCTAATTCTAAAATTGAAAATCCTATGTAAATTGGTCGATCCAGCAAAATTTTTGTTAGTTCTAACTGAATAGCTATTAACGACTCAGAAATAATGGAAAAATTTTTAAAGTTAGGAGCACTTGTATATTTTTCTGCACCACAAACTTTATTAGTCTTATTTGATCTATCATTCCATGTGTTAACTAATTTTACGTCGACTTGTTTTCTTTTATTTTCTATAGTCTTTCCGAAAATTGAATTGTTCTGTTTTTTAAAAAGTCTTTCTCAAAATCTGACCCAGCTTTTTGTCTAAGTGTAGTATTTAATAATATATATGGTGCTAAAAATGCATATTGATCAAATGACAAAATCCTGTGAATGTTTAATAAAATGAGTCCATTTTTTAAACATTGCTTTAAATGCTTATAATGAATGACATACTTTCGTTTATCATACAAATTGGCTATTAATTTTAGATTTTTACTACCTGGTGGCGCAAACTTCTCAGCTGCAAATGGTAAATCTGAATGATCGTCATGTAATTTAGCAGGATAGTGTAAGTCTACTTCCAAAATATATCCAGTATTACTATCATTTGAAATATTCATTACATTAAACTCATCTATCTCTCTTTTGGTAAGAAATTTAAAGTTTCCAGTAGGTAATTTTTGCATCATAGCATAACCATATAAATTTACGCAATCAAGATAAACTAAGAAACTGTTAGGTTTATTGGTATCATAGTTTGATAAATATTTATTGTTTGCTCTAGCATATCTTAACGAACATTGAGCCAAACCTCCTCGGATTCCTTTTTCTAACATCTGATACATTTCTATATTTGAAATTAAATCTAATTCAATATTAGTGTACAGTAACATCGCATCCCAACTCAAAGAAGGTGATGACACATAATAACATGGGTCAAGGTTGTAATACTTCAAACTCATATCGCGAAATTTTTCAAAAACGTCACACAATAGTAGAACATCGCATTTGAGATATAAGTCTGTATATTCTCCTAAGTTGGATATATTAAAATCATTCCAAACTTGTAAAGCATGCTTGTAATCTTCATCAGAAACTGTTTGGGATGTAAGATTACTGTAAAATTTTGATTGGTCTGGTAACTTGTTTTCTTCATAACGATCCTCCGAGTCAATATAATCATAACAGTAGATACCTTTCTTTCTTACTAAATTAAATAAATGATCATCGAAAAAATGCTGTCGCAAATTTTTAAAATCATCTGATTGCATTGATTTAACCAAATTATCTAAACTTGAACTCAAAAAATTGAAAGAATCAATAAATTTTAATTGAGCCGAAGTATTTTGATCGATCGGAATAAATTTAGTAAATGAAATATATTTTTCCTTATTTTTAGGTATTAAATTTATTCGCCCGCAAGAAGTAGAAAGTTCCTTTATGAATAAATGACAGTCATAGCCTGAAAGGTTATGAAATATGATCGGTATATACGGACATTTTTTTGCATTTAAATTACACTGATTATGCGCAGGACCTCTATATTTTCCAGTAAAGTGATCATGATCTACCACTACAACATCAGTTTCATTAAACTCTTTCTTGCATAAATGACATTTTTTTATTTTCAAAAGATTCACGTTCGCTTTTAGTAATTACCAAAGGCTTTGATTCTAAAAGTAATCCGTAGAGCGTTTTGACATCTTTGCTAATTGATTTAATAAATTTTTTTGAACAATCTCGCCCTCTGTATGAAACGAATTTGTTTAGCTCAGGTCTAGAATGACTAAAAATATAGTATGCAAAAGAACTAGCCTCATGAATTTGAACATTTTCAACACATGCAGTCTTATCATTATCTGAATATTCTCGTAATAAACTCTCAAAATCACCGTATATTACAATTGGAATTTTTTGAGAATTACGATAATTAGAAAAACTTATTTGAATATTTTCTTCAGGTAGTACAGTTTGTACTCTTGCACAATCATGATTAGCTAGTTTTTCAGGTGAATCATAGTATATGAAACATTCTTCACATAAGTATATGCGTGACTTATGTTTGGTCAATTGTTTGCGCACAAGTTTGTCAAATTTTTTTATTAAACAATAATGATATTTATTATTTTTTTCGACACACAATAAGTTAGCATGCATTATTTTTCTTTTTATAGTTTTATACAATGGTCCAGTTACTTGATTTTTTTATCTAAACCGTAAATATTCACGCTCACATGTGTATTTATTTTTTCAAATAATTGAATATCCTCTAAAGTTGGAGGAAACGACATATTAGTTGTATTTAATACTTTTGAATAATGAGGATATGACGCTATTCTAGTAGGGTTATTTTTAGTTGGGTATAACTGCGCAACAATGCTCCATACGAAACAATGTTCATCAGTATTTTTTATATTCAGGCAAGATTTTGTTCTTTGAATAGTTTGCGGCAATGGTATGTACGTCCCGGCTTTCAAAGGATTATATTTTAAAATGTTTAATTCTATATGACTTATTGACTCGATAGTCCAGCCTGATTCACAGAGCTCGAACTCGGAACATTTATTTATTATTTTCTCAGAAAACATGTTATAAAAATTTACTAAATCTGTATTTTGATGAATAACTTCATATTTAGTGTTAAATGATTTAAGAGACGATTCACTATTTTTCGGTAAAGTATATAAAACATATAGCTCGAAATTGACTTTAACAGATGTATGTTGTGTTAACATTTTTTTTATCAGATACTGAGATGTGTGTGAGATATCATCTAAAAATATTTCAGGGGATATAGTAAAACTATGGGGACTGATTTGGTAAGTAACAATTTTGTTTTTAAAAGCGCAAGCTATTACGCGAACATTGTCGAATTCAGTTTGGAGTAAACAATTAGACTTGTGAATATTAGATCTTTTATGCGAGGAATGTTGTTTCACATGCATGTTACAGGGTTTGCAGAAGTACATTTTGCAAGATTGAAATTTTAACTTTACAGGTAATTAAGTATATTCTGTTTTATATTAGATTAATTAGATTAAATGTTTAAGTTTTATTTACGTTTTCTTGTTATTTAATAATTTTAGCAAATATAAAATGTTATTTATACCTACAATATTCTATTCCGAGAAAACAATATATTATTATTATTGTATTTACAAAAATTATGAGTATACGGTTAAATAAGCACATATTTAAGTTTATAACCAATAGGTACGCAAAAAACGGTCAGATCCTCATTTGGCGGGATACAAAATTGGTCGCGTATTACGGAAATCTTCTTTCACCATTGCCACCAACTGGGTAGCCGCCTTCCAAGTTGCTGAATTGTCAGGCACCGCCGTTTTAAAGCTTATTAGTGAATGCTTCCAACGGCTTTCAGCGGCGACGGACTCCAGCTCGTGGCAGTTCGAGATGCGGACTTCTATGTAATATCCGCCGCGCTTGGTGGGGTCACTTTGGTATGAGTACCCCGAAGCCATACGTCGCTGCAGGTAACTTTTCAAGGTCGGAGCACGTATAGTTTCATAGTCATCATCCTGAAACCAGTAATAAATAGGTACTTACACTTAAATAAAACATTACACATACATATATATTAAATCTCATCTTTATCAAGTTGGGATTGAATAGAAAAACCCAATACCTATAATCAGTTGACTAATACTTATCAAGATCGAGTTTAAATAATTCTAGCTGCGCCCCGGGGCTTCGCTCATGTGGTAATTTTGGCATAAAAAGCACCCTATATGCGATTCTCAGTATTTTTCTACCCGTGTACAAAATTTCATCGAAATCCGTCCAGTAGGTTTCATTCTAGCTTATGCCCGCAACTTCATCCGCGCGAAATTTATTGTTGTAAATATCTCAGGTTCTAAGCGACGTATCATAATGCGAAAACCTGCGCTAGATTTTAAATTCAAAATTTAACAATACACAGCAAAACCGTATCACTTTTCATCTAGTAGTTTTTGCGTGATACGCGTGCAAATATACAGACAAATAGATGAATAAAAATAATCAGACTCACCTCGGACGAATCATGTATGACTCGTTTGCGTTTCCTGCTGAAACCGTCAGGAAACTCTTCGGGAAGTAGCGGCCTGGTGCTGCCAGACGTTGCAGGCCCTCGCTCCGAGTCAGAGTCTGACTCAGCAAACTCTGGTTGTTTCTTCGCCTTCGGAGTTCGGCTGGCTTTCGGCTTGGAGGCTTTCGACTTGTTAGTCCTCTTCTTTGGCGCGGTAGATTGCCCTTCACCGTCCGAGTCAAAAGGATTGGAATACCTGAAATCATAATTTATGCATAAATTTACAGCGTAATCAGCGGGCTGGAGATATGACTTGTAATCCGCAGCCTGTATCTATTATTTATTCATTGTAGTTACAAATTAAAAAAAAAAAAATCTAATAGATACATACATACTTACTAGCTTCTTTGCTTGCTGGTATTACGGACACAGAACTGAACAGAGATGCAGCCGCGCGATGCACCCACCAAAAAAGAGTATGGCGAAAATATTCTTTGTCGACAAATATTTATAAAACTAAATTATAAGACCTTGTCCACAAGCAAGTCTCTTTCCTAGTTTAATATTTTACAATAATATATAATACAATGAACTTTTACAATAATGAATCTTATTTTTATTACACATATGATATACTATCGTTTAAACTGTGTGAACTTTAGAGACTCATAGATGAACGATACCTAATTTAGCTATCCCGGCGCCGCATTGTCGCTGCAATTCGAGATTCAATTTTAATATGGTCAACGTATGTACTTACGAGTAAATCTAATTGATGGAAAACGATTCAACTAAGAGAGGTCTTAAAATACTTATTTTAACATTGGTGAAGCCAGTGTGACGATTGTAAATTAAGGGCTAACTAGAAATCATAAAATTTCGTAAAACTAAAGTTAAAATCTTTTGTTGTGTATAGTAGCATATTGATGCGCGCATTTATTTTTACCCGACTGTGAGAAAAGGGGTTATGTTTTTCGCTCGTATCTTGTATTTATGTTTGTAATATTCTTTATTATTAAATATCTTTTAACGTTAACTTTCTTTTTATACAGGAAGGATTTTTTAGTTTTTAAAGAATTAGATAGGTACTAATACAGAGTTTTAATTGAGTAGCATACAGCTCCTTATTTGTCGCTGGATGACGGGCGATCGTGACGTGCTATGACGTGAACTCTGAGCGAGGTCGCGTCACAGTCACGTCACATGTGCAATTTTATCTCGTGCATTTAGTGCAAGGGAATACATGACTTATGTTTATAATATTTCATACCATCTATCAAGATTGTAATTGTGCTCATAAAGTAGCTTTTCTGCATCGCGATGTTAAAGTTTTTTGCTTGAGACGATATATATATAAAATTTTAGGCGATAATGTTGGGACTCCTAGTAGCGATGCTTTGTTATCTGTGGTGTTACGGCACATATTGGGGCACAGTTACATTGCAAAGCGAACAGAGCGAGTGAATGTTGCTAACGGTCGGAACTGCCCCCAATCAGATCCTGCCAGTGCGACCTCTTCCCTCTTCCCGAATAGAAATGAAATAACAAAAACAGCGGGAAGCGCGCTTGAGAGCCTCTCCTCCGAAACCGAAAGCCAAAATCGACCTCGAGGAAGGCTCGAAAAGCGCGCGCCCGTTTTGCTCTTCTATTTTTTTTTTAATTCTCGAAAACTGATTACAGTTATCGAGAATTACTGTTTCTTTATAGCTATTAGAACTTTTGTAGCTTTTTTGGAGCACCAATTTAGTTAATATGTTATGTTACACACTTGATAGAATTTAATACAGACATCTTTTATACAGACATTTCCTAAAATTAGATATAAGATGAAAGTCAAATACATCATAAAAATAATTTATAATTAGTGGGGTTAAACAAATATAATTGGGGATTCTGGTCATCATGTAGACCGAGCGAAGCGAGGTCACATGATGATCCAGAATCCCCAATTATACCCTACTTACATGGATGACTTTTATATTTCATCTCAAACCTACAGTAAACCAAGGACCCTCCCTCCCCCCGGCCGCGCAGTCAAGGCCACAGCCCGAGCTGCGACCATGCTAGACCGAAGGCCGACTCTTTCGTATACATGGACGACCTCATGATTTCACTGTGGTCGTCGCCCAGGGGCCATTGTAATATTTGGTCGAGCACGCCCCCCCTTATCTATCTTAGTTTCCGCGGGCGGTACTCCCTTTCTGTCTAGGCCTAATCCCAGCTCAGGTCACTTTGGTATATGTCCCGATGTTGCTGCAGCTGTGTTTAAATCGAAGGCTTAGCTTCCCTTCCCCCAGCCCGCACTGCCGTTTCGATAATAAAGTGCAGGACGAGACCTTAGCCTAAAGTCGAGCCCTCTGTATACAAGGACGACTTTTATATTTCATCTCAAACCATGGGCCCCCAGCCGCCCGAGCTGCGTACAGGCTGGGCCGAAAGCCGTGCCGGAGCACGGTCACGAGACGGATCTCGTGAGCATAAAGCGGGGCGAGGCCGAAGGCAGAGTCCTTCGTATACATGGACGATCTTCCGATTTCATCTTAAAGCCCCAATAACCAGCCGAGATACTGAGGCCGAAGGCCGATTCGCCTTGGCCCGCGAAGCCGATGGCCGAGTTCCGTGTATGAGAAGCCGAGAGGCGTAGCGAGTCCGAAGGCCGGGGCCCGCCTCCAGCCGGTGCAAGCGAGACCGAAGGCAGAGTTGCAGCTTCATAGCAAAGAGCTAAAGCGAAAATAGTCTTTCGGCTCTTCACCTAGTCTAAACCGACAACTCTTCTACGTAGATGACTTTTTACCTACCTCCAAAACTTTTCTTCAACATACTCGAAACTGCAAAAGTAAAATTGTCCTGCACAGCACGCTAGGTGCTTTAGCCTCGCCTCGCCTCTCGGCTTCATGTACGCAGCTCGCCCATCAGGCCTTCGGCCTCGGCCCCTCTGCTGGTTTGAGATGAAATGAGAAGGTCATTTATGTATACGAAGGGCTAGGCCTTCGGCCTTGTCACTCTCTCTGCTCACAAGACGGAGCTCGGCCTTCGGCCAAGCACAAGTTGTCAGTCGTGTTTTTTATTTTTTAATAATTAGCTTGTTAAATTACTTGCTTTTGAAATTCTAATGCTAAGGGCCCGCACTATCGCGCGAATTTCGCATCTCGACTATTCTCGACTCGATAAAACTTCGTCTTCGTTCTTTTAAGTCGTTCTTTGACTATATTTCGACCTACCATATATTATAAATCTATGCGTCCGACATGTATTGTATAATCAAAGTACCTACTTCGATCTTGCTCCTTTTTTAAGAACTTTGCTCGTAGGAGTCATTACGGTGGAATGAAACACGCGTAACGACTTTTTTGGCAATGTCACAGAAGTAAATTTTTTTTTTTAATATAAGTCTTACTATTATTATATGTCTGTGGGCAATGTTAACGGGTGTCGTACAAGGAGGTCAAGTCGATGGCTGAGGATAGGGAGGATAGGATCTCCAACGACAAGAACAGTGTTCTTAAATTTAAATTAATGAAAAATAACGAGTAAAGAAAGGTGTTGAGGCCATCAGCCTCCAATTTTTTATACTTTCCTTTTTCTCAACAAATTCGATGACGAGGCAACTTGATATCGCTGTCCCCTTTAGCGGGCAAATGAGGGAGCGAGATAGAATCTACTTGCCTTCCCGAAAGCGTCGCAGATTGTCACACTTTAGTCTCGAACCGTACATCATTGAGATCGTGCGTGTTTACGCGTCCATTGCCGTGCGCGCGCGCCGTTTTTGAGATTCACCGCAAGAACCAGGATCTTCCGAAGGAGCCACTTGTGTTCAGAAGAAATCTGGTGATCACCAGGAGAAGCTTTCAGCAGCGAGCAAGGTAAGCGATTGTCGAGCTCTGTCGAATTTGTTGAACTTCTACCTTTCATATATTCACATATAGGCCGTTTAACCGAGGTCTTCTCCGAGCCCAAGGTATAACTTTAAGGTCCTCATACCGCAAAAAGGAGTCAGTCTATTCTACACGACTGCCACTCCATAATTTGGTCCTTTACGAGCGGATTTGTCCAGCTTTTAATATTATATGTACTTTCGCCTCGGCGTTAGTGCCACGAACCGCCATCTTGTTAATTGCATTTTGCTAATTCACCTTCCATATACTTTCTTATAGTAATTTCCAATAATGGCTTCTAACAAACTCGAAGCCAAATTAAAACAACTCATTGCCAAAAAAGAAGCTATTTATGAACGAATTAATCGTTTATACGATATAAGCAAAGGCATTTCCAATTACGATTATCGTTCGAATGAGCCATTTCTAGCCCAATCTGAGACTATCAGCGAACTTTATGACAAATTTGAAGTAATCATAGAACATATTAATGAGTTGAACTTTGAACTGAAAGAAACCCCACCTGATTACGCGGCTTTAAACTCGTTCGAAGAATTATATTCAGCGATTAAATACAAACGTAATCTAATTTTAGCCAGAGATAAGACTAACGTTGGCGTGTCACTTAAGAAAGGCCCTATAAAATTACCACCTATACAGATACCTTCCTTTGATGGTAAAATTGAAAATTGGCCGATATTTTACGAAATATTTCGTAGTAATATTCACGAAAACGCAGATCTGACGGACTCGCAGCGTGTCCAATATCTCATGGGCAAACTTACCCACAGTGCTTTAAAATTAACTGCAGGTATTGTTCCCACGGGAGAAACTTATAATACAATTTGGGATTCTCTCGTTAAGAAGTACCAAGATAATCGCACTTTAGGTATTCATTATTTAAACAACATTTTGGACATTAAAAATTGTGTCAATAATACCGCTAGCTTAAACACTTTTATTGAAAAATATTCGGCGTCTATTGCAGCGCTCAAGCAGCTAAAGATACCTAAATTATTGGACTTTATGTTATCACATTGTGGTCTACGAAAGGTTGACTCTCAAACAGCCCAGCTATTCGAAACACATATTAGTGGAAAGGAATTGCCGTCTTATACAGAATTTATATCTTTTATACAAGATCATATAAAGGCACGCGAAAGATCACATACTAATAATTGTTCGCGGTTTGAAACGCGAGTGACAAATTCCACTAATACTTCAAAAACTTTCATATCAAATAGCGCGCCACGGTGTGAAATAGAAACGCCCTGCCCAATATGCGCAGGCGAAAAACATCCATTGGTTAGGTGTGAGCAATTTAAAAATATGAGTACACCGCAAATTCGTTTCGATTTTATTAAGTCAAAGCGTGCCTGTATTAACTGCTTAAGCCTAACCCACACATTGAATAAATGCAAGTCGCGTTCGACATGCAAGTTTTGTAAAAAACAGCACCATTCATTGTTGCATTTCTCTGAGAACAATAAGCAGGACTCAACGCCAAGCGACGGCAAACCGGTTTGTTATCTAGCAGACGCCACGCAGTCTGCGCGCACTCAGCCTTCGCCGCCAGTAGAAAATACCACTTCTGTGACGTTAAACACAGGAATGCGGAATTCAAATTATGTTTTATTGTCGACGGCTCAAGTGTATGCGACTCACAACAATGGTCATGACAAAATTGTGGTCAGGTGTTTGATAGATAGTGCGTCTTAGAATAATTTAATAACTTTGAATTGTTGTAAGCGCTTGAACTTACCTATAGTTAAGCTACATAACTCATCGTTACAGGGTGTTGGAATGTCCACGCAGCTAGTGCATGGTTATATACATATAACAATAGAATCGCGCGTTAACCCCGAAGATAAATATTATATTCATGCGTTAGTGGTAGATTGTATTACAGGTAAGCTACCCGCGAATTATATTGAATTAAATGACGACATGTCATATATAAATAAATTACCACTAGCCGATTTAACTTGGAATGTGCCGGGAAATATTGACATTATTCTCGGCGCGCAACTTTTTCCATATATTTATTTAGGTAATATGATTGAGTCGGGCAGTAGCGCCCCCCCAGCTGTCCTGACTAGCTTCGGTTACGTACTGATGGGAGGTGCGGCAGGTCATTGTGACTCGTTTTCTCAATCTTCCTCGTTTACCGCGCTGACTAATACTGACATTGAGTCGGGTTTACAGAAGTTCTTTGAATTGGAGGAAGTACCATTTTCACGGCTTATTAGTCCATCCGAAAAAGAGTGCGAAGACATTTTTTGTTCTTCCGTCACGTTTAAAGACAGTAGGTATTTTGTTGACCTACCCTTTTCGCGGAACCCCTCTGAGTTGGGTAATTCTCGTGCAGTCGCCCACCGCCGCCTGTTGGCCCTCGAACGTAATTTGCGCACGTACCAACCCTACGCGAAAATTATAATAAAACCATCACCGACTATATATCTCAGGGTTATTTATCGGAAGTACCTGATTCTGAATTAACAGAACAGGGCTATTACATACCGCACCATGCGGTCATTAGGCCCGACAAAGATAGTATTCGTGTGGTTTTGGACGCCAGCGCTAAGACGCACTCAGGGTTGTCACTCAATGACATTTTACATGTCGGGCCGAATTTACAGGCCGACTTATTTTTGTTATTACTTGATTTTCGTACGTTTCCCATAGCTATGACCGCAGATATTAAACAGATGTTTTTTAAGAATCGGTGTTAATCCGCATCACCGCGAATACTTGCGAATTTTATTCCGCTTCAATAAGAATGAGCCTATTCGCACCTTTAATTTCAACCGCGTGCCTTTTGGATTGGCGTCTAGCCCTTACTTAGCCATGCGCACACTACGCCATCTGGCGTGTGAGCATAGCGACCGCTTTCCGGACGCATCCAAATTGATAGAAACCCAGTTTTATATGGATGATTATGTTTATTCTGTTCCTGATGAACAAACCGCTATAAAGTTGTCACACAACTTAATTGATTTATTTAAATTAGGTTCCTTCGACCTTGTCAAATGGGCCAGCAATTCACCCGCTTTGTTAGAGACCCTCCCTGCGTCTCACCGCTTATCAGTTAATTTTTCTAGTATGGATAACAATATTAACAATTTTAAAATCCTTGGTTTAACCTGGGAGCCCGCTGAAGATACTTTTTCTTTGACAACCAGCCCAGTGGACAGTAAATGTACAAAACGCACCATTTTATCATTAATTGCTCGCTTATTCGACGTACTTCTGGCCTTGTAGCGCCGGTCGTTTTGTACGCTAAAATACTTATTAAAGAACTTTGGTTAGCCAAGATAGATTGGGATGAGGTACCTCCGCAGCCAATCATAGACCGCTTCACTGCTTTAGCACGGGATTTTCCCGCACTATCTGCTCTTAAAATCCCACGTCATGTTGGAGTTTTTGCAGAATCTGTCGTAAACATTGTGGCCTTTTGTGATGCTAGCTTTAGTGGCTATGGTTGCTGTGTATATTTACACATTTCTGATACTCAAGGTAATATAACGGTCCGCCTTCTTTGTGCGAAATCCAAGGTTTCCCCCGCTAAAGTAACAACACTAGCTCGGTTAGAACTCGTTGCTGCTTTGTTGCTGTCTAAACTTGTTAAGGTTGTCAGAGAGAAGCTTTCTGCCCGCATTCCGATTGCCGGTACTTATGCGTTTTCGGATTCCACTATTGCGCTCTCGTGGATCCATTCTGCCCCTCATAGGTGGTCTATATTTGTTAGCAACCGTATTGCAAAAATTCAGGAAAATTTACCTGCCGCTTGTTTTAATCACGTATCAGGGAAAGAGAATCCTAGCGATTGTCTTTCACGTGGCATGCTGCCTTCGGAGCTCTTAACTGTCCTCGTACAGATAGAATGTCTTTTGAACTCACGGCCTCTTAGTGTTTTATCATCTGATCCGCATCCTGACGTTCTCACGCCGGCTCATTTTTTAATGTCCAGTCCCATTACTTATTTACCTTCTTCTGAATTAACAGAGGAAAGTATGAATTTGACAAAGCGTAAAAAACTTTTGGATCAACTCGTGTTATCATATTGGAAAAAGTGGCGTATTGAATACCTGCATACGCTGCAAGTCCGTCAGAAATGGTGCACTCACGATCGTCCCATAGAGATAGGCACTGTCGTTCTCTTGGGTCAAGATAACGTACCGCCCTTGACTTGGCCATTGGGTGTCATAAAGGAGGTGTTTCCTGGATCGGATGGTATAATTCGTGTGGCTTTAGTCAAGACTGTGTCAGGCACATATAAGCGTCCTGTCACAAAGCTGTATCCTTTGCCTACCCAATAATCAACCGCAACTTAATCAAACCGCAATTTAATCAACCGCAATTTAATCAAACCGCAATTTAATTAAACCGCTTATTTACTCATAATTTCTACCGTAGATATCGATTCGCTGATATTCTCAGACCGCTATTACCTCTAATCTACCCTCCTAGCTTAATCTATCTTATCTTATCTAATCTATCCACCTAGCTTCTTGTCTATATTTTAATTTGAAAGCTCTGGACCTTTCAAGGCGGGGAGCTATGTTGAGGCCATCAGCCTCCAATTTTTTATACTTTCCTTTTTCTCAACAAATTCGATGACGAGGCAACTTGATATCGCTGTCCCCTTTAGCGGGCAAATGAGGGAGCGAGATAGAATCTACTTGCCTTCCCGAAAGCGTCGCAGATTGTCACACTTTAGTCTCGAACCGTACATCATTGAGATCGTGCGTGTTTACGCGTCCATTGCCGTGCGCGCGCGCCGTTTTTGAGATTCACCGCAAGAACCAGGATCTTCCGAAGGAGCCACTTGTGTTCAGAAGAAATCTGGTGATCACCAGGAGAAGCTTTCAGCAGCGAGCAAGGTAAGCGATTGTCGAGCTCTGTCGAATTTGTTGAACTTCTACCTTTCATATATTCACATATAGGCCGTTTAACCGAGGTCTTCTCCGAGCCCAAGGTATAACTTTAAGGTCCTCATACCGCAAAAAGGAGTCAGTCTATTCTACACGACTGCCACTCCAAAAGGTGTGATTTCAAATTGTCCTGTCAACCACCCCAAACAAGTTAAAAGCTTATATTAAATGAGAAACATTTCTAGATTTTAACAAGAGGTTGGTTGGGTTGGGTGTGTTCATTAAAATAAAAATATTTCAGACTAGCCGCGCCCCGATGCTTCGCTTTCGTGGGAATTTCGGGATAAAAAGTACCCTATGTGCTATTCCTGATATTTTTCTACCCGCATACAAAATTTCCAGTATTCCAGAAATCCGTCCAGTAGATTTTGAGTGA
Organism: Ephestia elutella; assembly: GCA_018467065.1. Classification (NCBI taxonomy): domain Eukaryota; kingdom Metazoa; phylum Arthropoda; class Insecta; order Lepidoptera; family Pyralidae; genus Ephestia; species Ephestia elutella. Next base: position 5,915,387 of record CM031574.1, on the reverse strand, counting down.
CTGCGTAACAAACATCCTCACAAACTCACATTCAAACTTTCGCATTTATAATATTACTAGCTGTCGCCCGCGGCTTCGCCCGCGTGAATTTCCCACGGGAACAGTGCTTTTTTCCCGGGATAAAAAGTAGCCTATGTGCTATTCCAGGTCATTATCTACCTCTGTACCAAATTTCATCGAAATCCGTCCAGTAGATTTTGCGTGATTAAGTAACAAACATCCTCACAAACTCACAAATTCACAAACTCACATCCAAACTTTCGCATTTATTATATGTATAGATTAGGATAGGATTTGTCAATTTTATTCTCAGATTTAATTATACAAAAAAAAAACTAAAATTTGAAAATTAGTCATAAATTCAAATTAGAATTTATCGTTGAAATTCTAAATTGTATAAATAGCGTAATATAATAGTTAGGTAATAAAAGTACTATATACGGACATAGGTATTTATTGGGAAAACAATATCCATCTTTTTTCATCGAAATACAACTATGCGTTAATGTACATAAACATAATATCTTGATATCTTGTATATATGTATAATGTAATAAATAACAATGTTCTTTCATAAAAATCATAGTAACAAGTAAAGCAAATAAAAAAGTGAGAAATTTATATTGCAATGATATCCCGCCAGGCGGCAACACTAACATAAGGAGTAAACAGAATATTTTGACATTGACAAGTCTTTCAAAGCATGGCAAATGACATTGACGTGTGCAGCATGGGAAATGGTGGTTTGTTTACTGCGTGTGCTAGTGACGCCATCTGCCTAGAGTTTTGCGTATTATTCTCTAATTCACCAGTATTGCAATAAAACTAAATCTTGCGTAAAATATAGCAATATATCAGATTTTTCATATATGTGGAAGTCTCGTCTGTTACGCTTTCACGAATAAACCGCTGGGCCGATTTTAATAAAATTTGGTATGGATATAGTTAAAGACCCGGAGTCAAATATAGGTCAATTTTTTTCCAAAAATCAACCCCCAATGAGCTGCAGTGGAGGGTAAAAATTTGTTTATAAGCGTACACACGCTTAGAATATATAAACTTTGCAACTTTGCGGGATGAAAGTTTATATGAAACATACTTTTTGTAGCAAGTTCACAATATTAGCTGCCATCTTGATGCAAGCTTCCATGTCTCAATAAAGCACTCTTTCGCGTAAACCTATTCTGACAAATCTTGCACTCATAAGGTTTTTCTCCATTATGCGACCTAAAATGTCTTTGCAAATTAATTTTCTGCGTGAACCGAGTTTGACAAATATTACATTCATATGGTTTTCCACCTGTGTGTGTTCTTATATGCATCTCTAAATGTGCTTTCTGTGCAAATTTTGTGTTACAAACATTACATCCATATGGTTTCTCGCCAGTATGTGTCCTTGTGTGTGCCTTTAGACTACTTATTCCGCTAAGATATTTGTGACATATTTTGCACTCGTGTTTTTTTGTGCATGTTTCTCTTTTGACTCGGCGCGGCTTACGTTTTTTACTACTGGGCTTGTCTTTTGTCTGTTTGCCTGAAAAGCACATAATTTATGTAAATATATATCAATAACACAATATTTATGTAATGCGGATATCGGATCTATTTGACATACATTTACGTGTCTATTTCGTGTGACGTTGGAAATGGAATGTTTCAACGGTCCCGATGTATTTATTCAATGGGTTGGATAGCACGAATTGAGTAGCATAGTGTAGTGTTTAATAATAAAAATATTGTTACGTACAAACTATTTTTTTTTTAGTTTCAGTTCATACTTATGAATTCTCACTATTTTAAACACTACCAGGGTCATATGCTAGGTAATTATTTTGTGCTATCCGCCCTATTAAAAAAACATGTTACCGGGGTTATTGAAACAATTTTTTCCAACAGCCCTGTTACCAGGGCGGGTTTACCGCCTGGGCCGTTGGTAATCACTTAATATCTCTAGTTATAAGCGACATATACGGCTACTGCCACTAGATGGCGGTAGTCGTAAAAGTCATGTCAGATGCCTTTAGGCGACTTGAATCTGACACCAGTGTTAGGAATAATATACTCGATAAGAAGAAGAAGCGACTTATCAAGATGAAACCTGCGCCATATTTTTATTCGGACCTTCAGCAATTGTGAGAACCACATCAAATTTCATTCAGTAGTTTTTGCGTCAGAAGCATACATACATCTTTCTTGATCTTTAAATCTACGTAACAGATTTAGATGCGGTTTTCACCAGCATTTAGATATTTTTTTCTGGAATATTTATAATAATATATACCCGTTGAAAGCGGGGCGTTAGTAAAAGAGTATTTCGTACCTCCATTTGTATCTTCATTCGCTATAAATTGCTGTTCCGTTGTATTGTTTGTCACATGGTCATCGGTCTTCATCTCAGTTACACATAGTGCTTGCGCTGTGCCTGAAAAAAAACAAATTGATTATGATATTTCAATAATCCTTATTTATTACTTTAGATTACTGTGTAATTAGCCTGTTTACAAATGTAAACCAAATGGTTGTCCTGCTATGTGTTCACGTTTTTTGGTTCCAGTCTAGAACATAATATTAATATAGTTTTACGTAAATACTGTATCGATTATAACCTGCTTTGCTAAGAATATATATCTGTGGTGTACACCTTAATTTGTCTGTCTATCACGCATTCACGGAGTCAAGCATAGGCTACTTTTTGGGAGCTCAAAGTTTATATGAAAAACATAAGATACTAGAATTTGCATGCGGCTTCGCCCGCGTGAATCTCCCGCGGGAACAGTGCTTTTCCCGGGATGAAAGGTACCCTCAGGTAGGTCGTCTGAAATTTCTTTCAATTCTTCCTTCTGTATGTGTATGCAACACATAGTAAGAAGTACTGAGAAGGAAGAATTGAAAGAAATTTCAGGAAGATTGGTTCAGTAGGTAAAGTGTGAAGTACAAACAAACTCACTTTAGGATTTATAATATTAGAGGATACTTTTACCGCGGGCGGAGCCGCGGACAAGAGCCAGTAAATAAATAAATTGACTCAGTTGTCCAACTATAATAGCAAGCAAATAGACTAAATCGAAATTATATTACCTTCTTCAAAATCATCATCGATCGGCTCGGCCTTGACAGACACATCACATTGAGGCTCACACTTGATATGAACATACATCATGTCTTCTTTTTGTTGGCAACCTGCAAAACAGTTCAAATTGTAAAAAAATTAAATTCTGTTTAATACCTAGAAAATGTAAATATCTAGGTAATGCATGAGTTTGAGATTATAAGATACTAGCTTTTGCCCGCGGCTTCGCCCGCGTGAACTTCCCACGGGAACAGTGATTTTTCCCGGGATGAAAGGTATCCTATGTCCTTCTCAGTACTTCTAACTATGTGTATGCGAAACTTCAGGAAGATTGGTTCAGTACATGAAGCGTGAAGAGGAAACAAACAAATAAACTCACTTTCAGATTTATAATATTGGTTAGGATGGTCAATCATGGCATGGATGACCAATAAACGGTGCAGATTTAACAATATGGCCTAATTTAGTTGGCCATTTATGAAATACGATGTCATCTTCTTATGATATGCAAATTTATAGCTATTATAGTTATAGATATTTTTAAGGCATGTAAAGTTAAAAAAAAATAATGTAATGCCATTAATTGAATAATGTGATCAAAGTCAAAGTCAATTATTTTTATTTATATAGGCTTAAAATAGCACTTATAAATCGTCACATTCTTGTTTTTTAGTTAGTTGACGTCATAAAATTACTTAAAGCTAAGGTTATCATCGCCTCCAAAGCGCAAGTGGAGAAGAGGCAGCGCAACAAACTCCACTGCTGCATTTTCTCCAAAGACGTCACTTTACAACATATGTCTTCCATACAATTAAATGACTGTGTTTGTGAACGAATATACGTTGAATATTTATATGAAATGTCAAATTTATAAATTAAAAAAATTATAAATTAATAAAATGTCACTGAAAAAGTAAAAGTACACAATGTACCTAGAGAGTAATATGACAGTCTTAGGAGGTCACTGTACCAGGCTCGGGCCACGCATTTTTGTCATTTTCATAAGATGTTATAATTAAAGAAGAATGTTTCCTACCTTCTTTTGTATCATCTTCCATAGGCTCTAACTTCACTCTACATAGCTGTTCCTGTTCCTGTGTGTCGTTTGTCACTGGATCGTCAGTCTTCATTTCTGTGACACAAAGTAATTGAGCTGTGCCTGGAAAATACAAAAAAATAAACCAATGTTACTGTACGAGACACATCGCAGTCAGCATTTTTCATTATTACGCCAACCATAGGTAAATTCGAACCAGTCCGTCATTAGCACTCATAACATTCATACCCATGTTGTTCTCTGTAATAAACCGTGTGTTTTAAACGTATTAACTCTTTATCATTTACAACATCATCTCAACATTTCCAAGGTGTACAGTCCCGGACTGTACATCTTTGTGGTCCTTGAGCCGGATATGAACCAGCGACCTAAATAATAGAACAATTTATTTTATTTCATTTACATAAAATTTACATGCATACATTAAACAAGAGTATGAAATATAGCCAGAAAAATGCCAATTACAAATCTTCGCATATGTTTTTTTTTAATGGATATCAAAACACCACTGCACTGGCCTTGAAAATGGACTCCTAAAGAGTTTGAAACTATAGTCGGCATTCATTCTTTTACTAGCTGCTCTCAGTAGAAATTTTAGGATAAACATTCCACGTACTTTTCAACCTGGATCAGACTTTGATTTTGCATGATTAAGTAACATACAACAGTACAACTCTAACCCAAATGTTCACATTTATAATTGACCGAGCAAGCGAAGCAAGTGAGGGCTATAATTCAAGTTGGGGCGAAAACACATTGTTTGTATGTTTGTTCCTCGATAACTCTCAAACCGTTGAATTAATTTCGATGATATTACGTGTAGCAACTATCTAAAGAATTTTTAAGTTTGTTGTTTAGCCATTTTTGAGATATACGCATAATTTGAAATAATAACCGCGAGGTCTAAGTTCATGGCGCACCACTAGTATTTAATAGTAGGAACGAAGGAGGATTTACACTTTAAACACATAAGAAGTAGGCAACAAAATGAACTAGAATACCTTCTTCAAAATCATCTTCCAATGGTTCAGCCTTGACGGCCACATGACATTCAGTCTCACATTTTATTTGGATGTGCGCCATGTCTTCTTTCTGCTGGGAACCTGCAATACACTTTGATCTTTAAGGTTTAAATTCATCACACTAAAAAGAGGAAGTGTTCGTAAGTTTGTTTGGGGTAATCTTCAGAACTAATGAACTGATTTCAAAAATCTTTCAACAATAGTAAGCTACACAATACTTGAGTGACATAGGCTACAACTTAGGTATGTGCCTTCCGAGCGAAGCCGGGGCGGGGCGCTAGTGTTTTAATGTTCATTATTTGTAGGTTTTGAAAGTACTAAATTCTATAAATTTCATATTTGCTTACATGTCAATGAAAAATAAATTAGTATTTACTTGTTACAGATCCATTTATGCTCTTAACCCTACGTGGGTTACGAAACTCGCTTTCTTCTGATGAGATTATAAGTGTTTAGTTCATAGAGCTAATAGTAATTCTGTGTGTTAAGTACGAACACATGATGTAGTCTTCTTTGTTAGTTGAGTAGCCACTGGTCAACTATGTGCTAGAAAGGCAGAACGAAAATTGGAGACTTTCAAAGTGATATCCATTAATTACTATGAGATATACATCATAAACTGCACTGCATACATTTTAGAACTCCGTTTATGTGGCATCAATAAGTTACTTGTACGCCATACACTGTATTATTTAGTTAAAGCTAGGAGAGCCACTTGTTTGAGCCCAAAAGCCTCCTTCCTCGTCAGAGGAGTATAGTATTCGTTGCCAAAAGCAAATTAAATAGGCGAAAGAATGCAACAAACACAGCAATGCAAGTTGTTGACTTGATTGAATGACAGTTTGACAGAAGACTGGCCCTTGGTGACTCTGACACTGACAGCGACACAGGCTGTGTTCCGTTACGAACAAATTTTTCTTTGTGTAAAATTGTCCGTTGTTTGCATGGAAAAAATAAGAACTTCGTCGGATCATACTTGTTATTCTAGTTCCAGGGAGAGCTGCAATAAATTTGTAATTTTACTCTACTCTAGGAGAAATAAATATTTATACACAGATATAGAAACATGTTCCTATATCCTGTGTATATTTTCATTGTAGTGCCTACTAGAAAAAAATTGCAACCAGGAAGGCAATTCTCGGGTCTGCGATATAATATCAATTTCGACATTTATCGAAAAAACATGGCGGATATCGATAAATATCGAAATTGCGTATTCTCGTGATTTCAAATGTGACATTTATCCAGCGTCAGCCCTCGATACGCATCGAGTGGTCGAGCGTGGCCGAAAACCTTATCGTGTGTGATATTTGTCGCTTCAAAGCTATTGAATAACATAATATTCGTACTTTACAAGACGCTTTGTATTTTTATTCAGCTATGGTTTAGTAAAATATTAATGCTGACGATTTTGTATTCAATTTTATTGGAAATCGTTGTTTATTTACATAAAATTATTTTATTGAAGCCTAATATAGAGGTTTGGATAGATACATACTTTGCTTTTTTCTGCCTCGAGTACCATACCTTATTTGTTTCTCAATTCAATTTCGTAAAGAAACAATATCATACTTATGAATATAATTGATACTCCGATAACAAATATCACATAACCTCACACACACAATAAACAAACAATGACAAGTATCCTCGCGTTCCGTTCTCTCCATCAACTCTAAAATATTTCATTTTTTTTGCAATTTATAAATTTGCATTGGAGCTTATTAAGTTACATAAAATAAAGTACTATAACTATTTTTACATAAATTCACTATTAAAACAATGGTTATACATAAAATATTTAATGAAACAAGTAAAACATAAATTTCTCGATTGTAGTTAAGTATAATCGAGAAAAAGGAACGTGTTTTCAATTAGAGAAGCCCTAGTTTTCGATATAATATCGAGTTTAATGTCGAATAGGTTCGAGAATACCATTTTGGAGGTTTTTGTGATAATTTTGTTCGATAAAAGAAGTTTGATATATTATCAAATTCGATAAAATATCGCAAACGCGAGAATTGGCCTCCAGGAACACAAAAGTGTCTACGCTATGGAGAACTACCTACTCCCAGTCTCCTAAAAATAGTCTGGACTCGGAATGCTACTGGAACAATAAATTATAATTACTGGAACATGGTTCTGAATTACTTAGTAGACAAAGTTAAAAATAAAACGATTGCCTATGATTTCTTTCTACTTTATTCGTTACCAACTATAATATACACATAGATTGTTACAATATTTTCACGTAAGTTCATGAACACTTGTGCAATGAATTAAATAAATTTATTTACACTTATGAGTACATAAAATTCCTTCCATTTTTCCATTAGTCTTGTTATTCTCAATTTTCATTTTGGTATTATTAATTACCACTTCTCTTGTTATTCTTCGTCTTAGTCTTGTTATTCTCCATTTTCGTTTTGTTATTCACCGTTTTAGTTTTGTTATTCTCCGTTTTAGTCTTGTTATTCTTATGCTTCAGTCGGATGTGTGTGTATCTGGCCCCGCTGTAGCTGAAGGTGTCTCCGCAGTACTGGCACACGAATGGTCTGATATTGTTGTGTGAGTTTATGTGCTCGCGCAGTGACATGATCGTCTGTGGTAGATTAAAAAAAAATTCAAATCAATCAATATTCTTTAGTTCGTTTTATAGTTTACTAGCTTTCGTCCGCGGCTTCGCCCGCGTGAATTTCCCACGGGAACCGTACCTTTTTCCGGGATGAAAGATACCCTATGTCCTTCTCCGTACTTCTAACTATGTGTATGCTAAATTTCAGAAAGATTGGTTCAGAAGATAAAGCGTGAAGAGGTAACAAACAAACAAAAAAACAAACCAACAAACACACAAACTCACTTTCACGTTTATAATATTAGTTAGGACTAGCTTTCGCCCGCGGCTTCGCTGCGTGAATTTTCCACGGGAACAGTGCTTTTTCCCGGGATGAAAGGTACCCTATGTCCTTCTCCGTACTTCCAGCTATGTGTATGCGAAGTTTCAGGAATATTGGTTCAGTAGAAAAAGCGTGAAGAGGTAACAAACAAACAAACCAACAAACTCACTTTCGCATTTATAATATTAGTAGTAGGATTCAGAAATTACACCTTTACAGGCACTTTTCTCAGCAATGACTATTGATATGACAAACTAATATTGCAAATGAGAAAGTTTGGATGTGAGTTTATTCACAAATAGAACGCTTTTCCGCAAAGATCACACATCTAGACTACTTTATCGACGCGCATTGTAAAGGCGAGCTGTTTTACCGACACTACCAATAAATATAATAACCACACTCACAAAGAACGCTTTCCCGCATTGATCGCACACTTTGTTCCGAGGTGGCTGGTGGTTCTCGTGCACTTTGCGCATGTGCAGCCTCAGCTGTGACGAGTACGAGAACTTCTGCAAATTAAAAAAAAAAACTTACCTATGGCAATGGCATTTTGTTTTAAATTATTGAAAACACCAACAGCCATAAAATCTATACAAATGATAGTATAACAAGATATAAAAAAAAGGAATGGCGGGCCTTTACAGGGCAAATAGACCCAATTTTTTTTCATATGTATTACAGACTTCAAATTTCACAGATGTATTGCTGAAAGGCTAAATTGAAATCTGGCTTTGTCATCCTTATACGCATAGAACAAGAGAAAATTAACAATAGTAAATACAATAGACGATATTATTATTATTATTTACCGAAGCGTATTGTTATGGTGGTGCTGTTTTACCAATACACTGTAAAAGGAGCTGTTTTATCGACATTTATTTACAAGCAATAGTAAATAAAACTCACTTTGGGACACTGATCGCAATTGTATATGTTGTTCTCCAAATGTGTCCTGTTGATGTGTCCTCTGAGGTAATTGGCGCACGAGAATTGCTTGTCACAGTGAGGGCATTTCCTGAAACCATTACCACAGAATTAATATAAGTACTACGTACAGTTTACGATTGTTTGATTGGTGACAGATCACTCACTGTAAATCGCTCTTGTCCACGTGTTTGGAGCTCCTTTCCAAGTGTACCTTGTAAGTGGCTATTTTTTTAAATTTGATGTCGCAAGTCACGCAATAAGCCGCGTCATCTTTATCTTCACTCTGAAAAAAAGACACAAAGTACAAGCCAATTATATAAAAAATCAAAAAAAACCGGCCAAGTGCGAGTCAAACTCGCGCACCGAGGGTTCGGTACACGCAAAGCATCTCACATTATAGCTCTAACTAAAAGACCAACTAGTTTCAAAAACAAACTTAATTTTGCAGTTCGATCCCTAAGATTCATACTGAATCCAGCGCAAAAATAAGTTTGTAACACTTTTTATTAGACTTCCAACAACATATTTACAATTTTCAGATCCTGTATGTCATACAGGATCTGAAAATTGTAAAATTTGGCAAAAATCAAGGTCTAACAGTACTCATACAGTGTATGAGTACTGTTAGACCTTGATTTTTGCCAAATTTCATAATTTTAGGTCAACGGGAAGTACCCCATAGGTTTTGATTGCTGCCTAAAATTGCAAAATATGCAAAAATCCGCTACATTTAAGGTAATATCTCTTGAACGCGTTGACGTATAATTTTGATTCTTTTTTTGCAGAAAAAGATCGTGGATCCGAGTATTCGATATTAATTTCAACTTGATACCTTTAAGCGTTCCTGAGAAAAAAAAGTTTGACAGACAGACGGACAACAAAGTGATCTTATAAGGATTCCGTTTTAACCTTTTGGGGTACGGATCCTTATAAACACGATTGACAACTCAAATAGCCTATGTCACTCGGATGAATGCAAAAAAAAAAATGATATTAATAAATTAATCTTAAAATATCTATCACATAAAAATCTGTTAAGCCGTTTAGGACTTATGGTTGAATAAAGAAACTGACATACATACATACATGAACCCTGAAAACATAACACTCCTTTTTTGGTCTGTCGTGTAAAAAATATATAAATATAGTAATTTTAAAAGCCATATAGCTTACATCCAGCGCGTGCGTCATCTTCTTGTGAGCCTGTAGCCGTTTCTCCCCGCTGTATGTCTTGTGACATATGTCGCACTGCACAGGCGGGCGGACCGTGTGGATCCTGGATGCAAACATATAGTGTCACGTCTCTATGCCTTACGGGGTAGACAGCCACTGGGAACGTTTCTCGCTGTAAGTCTTGTGACATATGTCGCACTGCACAGGCGGGCGGACCGTGTGGATCCTGGATGCAAACATATAGTGTCACGTCTCTATGCCTTACGGGGTAGACAGCCACTGGGAACGTTTCTCGCTGTAAGTCTTGTGACATATGTCGCACTGCACAGGCGGGCGGACCGTGTGGATCCTGGATGCAAACATATAGTGTCACGTCTCTATGCCTTACGGGGTAGACAGCCACTGGGAACGTTTCTCGCTGTAAGTCTTGTGACATATGTCGCACTGCACAGGCGGACGGACCGTGTGGATCCTGGATGCAAACATATAGTGTCACGTCTCTATGCCTTACGGGGTAGACAGCCACTGGGAACGTTTCTCGCTGTAAGTCTTGTGACATATGTCGCACTGCACAGGCGGGCGGACCGTGTGGATCCTGGATGCAAACATATAGTGTCACGTCTCTATGCCTTACGGGGTAGACAGCCACTGGGAACGTTTCTCGCTGTAAGTCTTGTGACATATGTCGCACTGCACAGGCGGACGGACCGTGTGGATCCTGGATGCAAACATATAGTGTCACGTCTCTATGCCTTACGGGGTAGACAGCCACTGGGAACGTTTCTCGCTGTAAGTCTTGTGACATATGTCGCACTGCACAGGCGGGCGGACCGTGTGGATCCTGGATGCAAACATATAGTGTCACGTCTCTATGCCTTACGGGGTAGACAGCCACTGGGAACGTTTCTCGCTGTAAGTCTTGTGACATATGTCGCACTGCACAGGCGGGCGGACCGTGTGGATCCTGGATGCAAACATATAGTGTCACGTCTCTATGCCTTACGGGGTAGACAGCCACTGGGAACGTTTCTCGCTGTAAGTCTTGTGACATATGTCGCACTGCACAGGCGGGCGGACCGTGTGGATCCTGGATGCAAACATATAGTGTCACGTCTCTATGCCTTACGGGGTAGACAGCCACTGGGAACGTTTCTCGCTGTAAGTCTTGTGACATATGTCGCACTGCACAGGCGGGCGGACCGTGTGGATCCTGGATGCAAACATATAGTGTCACGTCTCTATGCCTTACGGGGTAGACAGCCACTGGGAACGTTTCTCGCTGTAAGTCTTGTGACATATGTCGCACTGCACAGGCGGGCGGACCGTGTGGATCCTGGATGCAAACATATAGTGTCACGTCTCTATGCCTTACGGGGTAGACAGCCACTGGGAACGTTTCTCGCTGTAAGTCTTGTGACATATGTCGCACTGCACAGGCGGGCGGACCGTGTGGATCCTGGATGCAAACATATAGTGTCACGTCTCTATGCCTTACGGGGTAGACAGCCACTGGGAACGTTTCTCGCTGTAAGTCTTGTGACATATGTCGCACTGCACAGGCGGGCGGACCGTGTGGATCCTGGATGCAAACATATAGTGTCACGTCTCTATGCCTTACGGGGTAGACAGCCACTGGGAACGTTTCTCGCTGTAAGTCTTGTGACATATGTCGCACTGCACAGGCGGGCGGACCGTGTGGATCCTGGATGCAAACATATAGTGTCACGTCTCTATGCCTTACAGGGTAGACAGCCACTGGGAACTCATATATGACATACTAGCTTTTGCCCGCGGCTTCACACGCGTGAATCTCCCGAACAGTGCTTTTTCCAGGGATGAAAGGTAAGGTACCCTAGTACTTTCCTTTTATATATATATATATATATAACTCAAAGGTGACTAACTGGCTGACTGACATAGTGATCTATCAACGCACAGCCCAATCCACTGGACGGATCGGCTTGAAATTTGACATCATTCGTTGTTTGACATGCATCCGCTATGACGTAGGCATCCGCTAAGAAAGGATTAACGCGAGCGAAGCCGCGGGCAAAAGCTAGTTTGAACAATAAAATAGACTTAGACTCACTCCATATGTTTCTTCATGAGGCAAGTCCGAACCATTTTGTTGCAAATTGTACACGGCGCCCGGCGACTGTGCTGCCGCCGTTTGTGCAGCCCTAGGTCTTTCCTGGTGCTGGAATGATACATGTTTATTTATTTTTATTTTATTTCAATCGGAAAACATACAGTACAATATAACTTAATTACTAAAAATAAACATCTTAAAACACATTTATGAAGTTTTCGCATATTACTTATTATACTAGCCGCGTCCCCAGGCTTCGCTCCCGTGGAATTTCGGGATAAAAAGTACCCTATGTGGTATTCCCGGTATTTGTCTACCCGTGTACCAAATTTCATTGTAATCCATCTAGTAGATTTTGCGTGATTGAGACTCGACAAATTCACAAACTCACAATCAAACTTTCGCATTTATAATATTTAGGATTTTATTTTTATTTCAATCGGACAACATACAGTACAATATAACTTAATTACTAAAAATATAAACATCTTAAAACACAGTTATCAAGTAATATTACTATTAAATGCTCACTTTTCCCAAATGAAAATAATGCTTTCTAGAGTCAAGACTATGTCTACCCCGTCAGGGATAAGGACGTGACACAGTATCTACATACTATGCGATTTAAATGCTATCGAGTTTTGTAATTTTTGTCAAGTTGTCAACTTGTCATTTCAAAACCATTTCAAACCATTCGAAACAACTTCACTACATGTTAGTGTATATACATTTGTCAAAGAGACCAAGAGTCAAAGAAAAAACACACTAAAACACACTGAAAAAGAAGCGACACTTAAGCATGTGTGCCGTAAAATTGCTCATAGCTATGTGCGAGTGACTGAACCAACCTCCACCAAGATGTTTGTATCAATATGACTTTCGTCAGGGCTGCTAGAAATGACGCGGTCTATTACTCCCCATGTCAATCATGTCATGACCAGGTGGGCGCTATAAGTCATATACTATAGAATTTAGAGTATAGTCAAAATTTTTGCTATTGTTTATTGCTCATCAACCCTAGCGTTGAAAATCCGGCTCAAGGAGTTTTTTGCCTGTATGGTCACCGGCCCTACAGCTCTTACGTACAGGGAGTGAGTACGGGGGGTGTACCAGAAATTGAAGTTGTTTCAGCCCATTGAGTTTCGAATTTATTCCTTTACTACTAGAGTAATTGTTTAGAATGCCAAATCCTATTGTATTCTGCGTGAGCAGAAAATTCATAAACAAGATAAGAAACAAATGACAAAGATAGATGTATTAGTGATTGGCACAGCCGACACTTGCACATAAATTTATCATAATCAATAGATTCATTTAAATATGGAGTTCATTTGTTACATGTAAATAATTTAAAAGTGATGTATAAAGTTCATATTTACAAAATAAAAATACAAACAGGCCTCCAAATATTTTTTATTTATCTTCTATTTTATTATAATCGAAATTAGATTCTAAAAAAAACAGCATGATTAATGATTGAAAAGTTTATATGTCTCATCACTATCGAGATTTAACTTTGTCCAAAAAGATGCACCACGCGATGCACCGACGTGTCACGATTTGCGAATTGCACATAGGCTTGATCTATACTAAAGAAGCGGGATTCAATAATGCTAGGTTTTCAGCCCAACCCAAAGTGTAGATTCTAATCGAGACTGTACTCACGGGAAAGCTCTCACCGCACTTGTCACATTTGCTGCCGACATCGTGGTGGCGGCTGTCGTAGATGCCTCACAAACTGTTAAAGTGCGTCACGCATTCTTCTTTGCACAAGTTGCATTCGAATATCCTGGAAATACATCCGTACTAATTTATGAGGAAGAAAAGAAGAGAATATTATATGAAAGAAAATAATCAATCAGCAATTTTTTTTTTTTACGACTGACCAAAAGGGGAGTGTTATGTTTTTTAGGGTTCGTGAATGTTTTATTCCACCATAAGTCCTGAACGGCTTTACAGATTTTTTTGATGCGAGAGGTATTATTAGATTTCTGCTTGCATTCCTCCGAGTGTCATAGGCTATCGTATGAGTTATCTAGTCGTGTTGTTTTTTATTTTTTAATACCTAATTAGCTTTGTTATATTTTTTTTGACAGTACATAATCTATGTATGTACTGTGCATATTGTTAGTAAAAAAATACATATGAGAATATTTAAAAAGCCCACTCTGGCATGCTAGGCGACCACAGTTTACAGTTTAATGAGTTTCTTTCTTTTAGCATTTCTTCTCCCAAGCGGTGGTAGTTCGGAATGCTATTAGTTTGTGGCCTTAGCAGATATAATACGATATGATTATTTAATTCGTTTTAAAAGTGTAAAACTGCCTTTGAAGGCCAAGTTTAAATAAAATATTTGAGGAGGATGAGGAGTTTTGCCTCGGACCCTTTTTGAGCGGGACTAGCCGTCTGTCTATGATACATCAATGATACTCTATAAAGTAATTTACCTATAATGAGTAGTTGTATGTGACCTCACGGCCGCTTCGGTCTGGAATCTACGCTCGCAGATGCGGCAAGGGAACGCACCGGCCGACTAAAAATTTAAGACATAAATACATTTACATTTTTTTATATGACATTTTAGATTTTTCAGACTAGCTTTTCCCTCAGCTTCTCCCGCGTAAATATAGTTTTTCACCCATTCCACCCCTTTAGGGATGAAAGTTATTATGAAAATCACATTATATAATTTTTGGAATTTCTTGTCTGTCTGTCTGTCTGTATGTATGATCACGCTAATCTCCGAAAGTACTGAACCGATTTGAATGAAACTTTTTTTGTTGTTTAGCTATTAAGCCTGGGCAACATTTAGGCTATAATTGATTTTGAAAACTGGAACACCTGATGAAGAACCAAAACAGAACAGTTAAACTATAAGAAATATGGAAATGGTGCCTTAACAAATGTCGTTCAACCTGATGAGCATTTTCTGCTGACGTATAAAAATTGAAGATCTGGAACATCTGATGAAAAGCTCCAAGAGAGATTTTTTATCTAAGCGAAACTCACGCGGGCGAAGCCGCGGGCGACAGCTAGTAGTTACTATGTAAGCTGTACACACTCCTACTTACTTAAAGTGTAACTTAAATTTAGCTTAACATAATATATTTAGCTGTAGTTGTTTGTGTATATCATGCTGTATAATCACGCCTTTTTTACGTGTGGACCCTCGTCTCGCCCATCCAGCCACGGGAAGCCGGACGGGTATGTGGGACTCGAACCCACTAATACCACACGGTGTCAACGCCTACCTCATTTGTGCCGGGACCATGTGCTATTCTCGCTCCACAGCCCCGACTTGTATAAACACGCCTAGGCACACGGCGGGCGCTTCATAGAAACGGCGCGTCGAATATACCTACTACTACTACAAATGAAACTGTATATCCGTGAACACGTCAGTTACACGTCAATGTGTGCATTTTCATAGTCGAACGTCCCACAACCACACAAGAACGGGGGAGAAGTGCGGGAGGTGCGGGGGGGTGCCATATTGCGGGAGGGGCAGGGAGTTTCTTCTGTACGTAGTACTGATATTAATTCTGTGGCCTAGGATAACAAATTTGTTCATAAGCTATACCTATTTATCTGGTGTGTTTTCCCACACGAGTAGTTAAAAGGGTTTCCTAAATAATTAAAATTAAAAATTCTCAGCAAGCCTAGAATAAAACTCACCTCACTGTGAACATTCATGTGACTATCAAACTCGGCCTCCGTCTCATACATGATGAGACATTTGACACAAAACAATTTCTGGTCTCCCAATGTCTCCAATTTGCTTCTGAAATCCACCAATTCTAACGGAGTCAAATTTTTTAATGTGTAATTTAGATTTGGGTTTGCCACTGGCTGATAAACATCTTTAAAAACGTAGACAGGATCTGAGAATAATTAAAAAAATATTTTCCTTTAAATTAATTTTATTTTAAATATTTAAAAAATAAAAAAATATATACCTACTACAAATATTATAAATGTGAAAGTGAGGTTTTTGTTTTAACAGACGCTTAGGATTAGCTAGGATAGAATTATAAATCCCAAAGCTACAAACTACTAGCATTTTGGAACGACCACAGCTGAGAAGAATGCCGAAAGAAACGCATTAAACAGTCTTGGTTGCCAGAGGAGCTTTTTTTAGGATTCTCATGTGTATTTATTAACAACTAGCTTTCGCCCGCGGCTTCGCCCGCGTGAATTTCCCACGGGAACAGTGCTTTTTCCCGGGATGAAAGGTACCCTATGTCCTTCTCCGTACTTCCAGCTATGTGTATGCGAAATTTCAGGAAGATTGGATCAGTAGATAAAGCGTGAAGAGGTAACAAACAAACAAACCAACAAACATACAAACTCACTTTCACATTTATAATGTTAGTTAGGATAAGTACTTACATAGATTATGTACAGTCAAATATAAAATATAAAAAAAATTGGTGGAAGATTTTTTTTATTTATCAAATAAAAGTACAACACTATTCGAAGTAATTAGCAATAACATATATAAACCCTGAGGTTTGTCCTTATGTTACTATAATGTAAGTTCACATCTATACTATCATCAACTTAAAACAATATCAATATTTTAGGAACTAGATAAGTTTAAATTATTTAAAAAATAATTCTTCGATATATTAGAATAGTCCCTTACCTTTCTTACTTGGTGTTAGAGGTTCAACTATAAGCGTTTTGGGTTGAGGAGCGGTGGTCAGTCCAGGCTTGGGCAGGATTGGAACGAATCTGGGCATTGGAGCAGACTCCACGATTGGATTTATTTTTATTCTTTGTGCAGTTTGTGAAGTGTCAAATTCCATGTTCTCTGCAAAAAAACATTGTTGTAAAAACAAAATTCGTCACATTAGCTTCTGGCCGTGAGTTCTTTAGCGTGAAATTTCCAAACAGATACCTATTGTCTCATAGGTGTGACAGATTATAGTAAAAAAGTATGCACAAAAAAATGTACACAAAGAACATTATTCATAGACTAGATTTTGACTGCAGCTTCACCCGTGTGAATTTCCCACGGGAACAGTGCTTTTCCCAGTATGAAAGGTACCCTATGTGTGTGTAGTGTATGTGCAAAGTATTAATATGACGTGCTACGTCATATCCCCACTCGCCTACCATAGAACGAGGCGTCGTGCCGGAGCTCAGTCTATTCAGTACCGTCGTGGCGTACGGACGGGTGCCTATGTGCATGGAGTGTTATAGTGATTAGTGACTAGTTAGTAAGTACGGTGGATCATCAGTAAGTGCTGGTTGTGATGAACAGTTGCGTGCGAAGGCGGGGCACGTAACCTTGCCGTTATATGTATGTATTTACATTGACTTTCATCGAATACACAACACTATGTCTTCTTAGTACATCTATGTGTATCAAAATTTCAGGAAGATCGGTTCTGTAGATAAAGCATGAAGAGGTAACAAAGTCACTTTCGCATTTATAAAACAAGCCACTCCCCGGGGCTTCGCTCCCGTGGGAATTCTGGGATAAAAAGTACCCTATGTGCTATAACCGGTATCTCTCTAACCATATACCAAATTTCATCAAAATCCGTCCAGTAGATTTTGCATGGTTGAAGTGTCAAACATCCTCCCAAACTCACATCCAAACTTCCACTTTTAAAATGTTAGTAATGGTCCAAAGATAAGTCAACACGGAAGTTCCCTATGAGGCTGGCATATAGCCCGGGAAGTAGTGTCATAACGTGCAAATTTTGGTATCGGAAGAGTTCACTTGGCACAGGTTTTATATACATGAAGTTAAGCTAATTTAGCCTGGTAGCTGTAGTGAAACACACGCAGTTGGTTTGACACTGATTTATTAATAATATTATGACTACCTACATATAGTAAATAAAGTTGACCCATACATCTTGCACTATACTACTACATCTTTCCCCTTTTAAGGAGGAAAAAAAAAAAAAACATTATGAAAGAAAAACAAACCAAGAAAAAAACTATCTTAGCTATAAATGACAAGCTATATCTAAGTACATTATATATACTAGGTATATAAAGTTGTAATGCGTACAAAATTATTATTATTTGTTCACAATTTAGTCTATATTAGAAGAGCCAAAAACCTTCGACAACATTCGTGCTGCTCGTTCTCGGGACCTTTCTATGGGAACATTAGGCGGTGACGGCGACGGCGAGCTCGACACAACGGCTGTGTCAGCTGAGTGCTCGTCGCCAGGCGACATAAAATTATCAGAAACACTGCCGTCACCCGCCTGCTGCGCGCCTGCTGAGCATGTCGAGCTCGACGGCGTACTCACAGGTGTCAGTTCTCGTTGTGACCGGTCATCACAACTAAGTAAATTTTTACGCCTGCGGCTGCGTCTAGTAAGTACCCCCGATACGATAGGCGGACAAAACGATGCTAACTCCGGCCGTGATGATGAGTATTTACCGTAACGCTCATCAGAAACTGTACGCGTCGCTAGGTGACCTCGAGTACGACGATATTTATTTCCATCTGCATCCTTCACTACAAAAGAACGCGGCTCAGGAGCGCGAGCTACCACAGTAACCGGTTTCCTATTCCCATTGCAAACCAAAGTCGCCTTATCACCGACTGATACCTGCCCTAGCGGTCGCGCCGATTTATCATACTGTTGTTTGATAGAACATCTTTTGGCCATTAAGGTTTTGTAATTACGATTATTGTCGACAGGCTCTCGTAATAATTCTGTAGTAATCGGTAGTTTTGTCTTGAGCCGTCTACCCATTAGCATCTGGGCTGGCGAGTCTAACCCGTCTCGAGTAGTGGCTCTAAAAATTCAACAAACTCAAATAAAAATCCTGACCTGAATCTACACATTTTTTCAATAATTTTTTTATTGTTTGAACAGTTCTCTCGCTCTTTCCGTTCGATTGAGGGTAATGTGGCGACGACGTGACATGATTAATTTCCCATTCCCGTGTAAATTTTTAAAATCCTTAGAACTATAAGCGGGGCCATTGTCTGTCACTAGTTCAGCCGGGATGCCGTGCCGTGCAAACTGCGCTTTCATAAAATCAATAACCTGTTTACTGCCAATGCCAGTCAACTGTCCGACCTCCACAAAGTTAGAGAAGTAATCTACAAGTATGATGTACCTCTTTTTGCGATATTCAAATATATCAGAAGCTAGCTTGTGCCACGGCAATGCCGGCACCTCATGCTGCTGGAGCGGCTGCCGGCGCGGGCGCGGCGCGTGCAGCGCGCACGCCGCGCACTCGCGCGCCTCTCGCTCGACATCGGCCGCGAGCCCCGGCCAGAACATCACCTCGCGCGCCCGACGTTTACATCTTTCAATGCCCAAATGTCCTTCATGTACCCGTTTCAACATTTCTCCTCGCAAGCCGCGCGGAATAAATACACATTCACCTTTAAAAATCATACCATCAACAAACTGAAGTAATTCACGATATGGCCAGAATACGTTGATTTTCTCACTCACATTTCTTCTACTCTTCGGCCATCCATCTCTTATGTATTGTATCAATTGCTTACAATCACTATCTCTCTCAGTTTCTTTTTTAATTAGTTCCCTTTTTAGATCACTAAATGGTACATGTCGTAACATAAAACAAGTCTGCACCTCGACCTCCTCAGACACGCGATCATGCATTAATTCAGACAAAGGGGCCCTCGACAGTGTATCCGCAATATACATGTATTTTCCTGGTACATACACTACCTTAATATCAAACCCTTGGACTCGCATCATCATGCGCTGCAAACGGGCCGGCACCGATACTAGCGGCTTATTGAAAATGGCTTCTAGCGGCTTATGATCGCTTTGTACTATTGTATCTGACCTACCGTAAATATATTGTCTAAATCGCTCCACCGCAAAAACAATAGCCAGCATTTCCTTTTCTATCTGCGCGTACCTGGTCTGTGTGTCGGTGAAGCGTGAGCGACGCGAACTCCACCGGCCGGCCGCCCTGCAGCAGCACGGCGCCGAGCGCCACGCCGCTCGCGTCCACGGACAGCACCACGGGCGCCTGTGCCGAGTACAGCGCCAGCACCGGTGCGCTCGCAACCTTGCGTTTTAATTGTTCGACTGCCTCAGAATGACAAGTGTCCCACATCCATTCTACGTCTTTTTTCAGCAAACTTCTTAACACATTTACACATTCTGAACAATTTTGAATGAATTTTGATAGATAATTAATCATCCCTAAAAATCTCTCCAATGCCTTTCTATCAGTAGGTTGAGGCATGTCCACAATAGCCTTAACCTTCCTATGATCAGGTTTCATACCACTCGCATCAAATACATGGCCGAGATAAGTTATTTCCGGTACCCCAAATTGACATTTGTCTCGGTTAAATTTAATACCTATTTTTTGAGCACGTTGCAACAGAGCCTGTAACCTGTTATCATGCTTTTGTTGGGATCGGCCCCATACGATTACGTCATCAATAAAAAGACTCTACTCCGTCCAGGTCTTCCAGGTGTTGTCGAAGTTTCCCATGGAAAACTTCTGGTGCACAACTTAACTTATACCATACGGCAAGCGCAAAAATTGGTAGCTACCAAATGGCGTACTGAAGGTACACAGGTCGGCGCTAGCATCGTCTATTTCCACCATCCAAAACCCACAGCGTGCGTCGAGCACGCTGAACACGCGCGCGTCACGCAGCTTGACGGCCAGCTCGGGCACGGTGGGCAGTGAGAACTGCGCGCGTCGCACCGCGCGGTTCAGGGGTCGCGGGTCCAAGCACACACGAATGCTACCGTCCTTTTAGGCACTAATACAATGGCATTAACCCAATCGGTGGGGTGAGTGACCTTTCTCACGACACCAAGTCCTTCCATTCTCTGTAATTCCTTAAATAACTTATCTTTAAGTCCTAGTGGTATTTTTCTAGTAGGACACATTACAGGTTGAACACTTTTTATCAATTGAAATACTATATTTTCCTGGTAATTTACCTAGACCCTCAAACAAACTAGAATATTTGTCAATGTTTATAATGTCAACATGATTAATCAATTTTAATGTAATGCAAGCTTTTAATCCTAAAACATTTTGACAGTTTAAGTCTACAATCACAAACGGTAACAAATATGTTTTGTTATTGTAAATTAGATTCAAGTTTTCTACTCCAATAACAGGTAAACGATTACCTGTGAAGGAATGAACACGTTTCGTAAATGGTTTTAATTGATTAATACAATATCCCAAATTTAAAAATTCATCCTTTGATAGAACATTTATCATAGAACCTGTATCAATTTTAATAACTATTTGTTTACCATTACAAGTTACTGTTTCAATCCATTCATTAAAAGACTTACTGAGTTTACTGTCCTGTCCGCTAATAGTATCCACATAAAACATACCTTCACTATCACTTTCCGACTCGACACTTAAGTTTAACACTTTGCGCATCACTTCTCTACGCTCACAAACCCGCGAAAAATGACCTTTCTTGTCACACATAAAACACATCGCGTCTCGTGCCGGACACCGCTCGCCGCCCGCGCAGCGCAACCCCCGCAGCAGCTGCAGCGCGCGCCGGCCCCGGCCGCGGCGCGCTGGCGAGCGCCGGCCCCGCGGCCGCGCCGACCGCGCGTCGCCCGCCACGCTCGCTCGTCGCCGGCGCGGGCGCCGCCCGCACCGCGCGCATTCATTGCATTTACTTGCACACCCTCGGAACCACCTTCGATGCACAGGCCTTCCTCTTTAGAAATTTCTGCCGCCTGACAGATTTGTATTGCCTTTGATAATGTCAATTCGTCCGTGCGAAGTAATCGATCCCTGACTGTATTATTGGTAATCCCGCAAACAATTTTATCTCGTAAAAGACTTTCTTGAAGATCACCGAACTCGCAATATTGACTGTTAAGATTCCACAGTTTTAGTTAAGTTTGTTTTGATAATTAGTTCCGTGACTCGTCAATAGATGGCGCCACTATCATTTTACAAGTCGCTATGGTTTGTCGCAATTATTTAATGACCCTGTGTGGTTTTTATGACGTTTTGAACCCCAACCATTGTACTGGCAAATATATTGTTTTGCATCTCTTTCTTGGTATCATTACCTAAGGGTGTAATCAACAATAGACCTCCCCCGAATTTGTGCCGAGTTGTACAAAATTTGGTTCTTCGTTGCCGGATGTTTACCGGAAGGCGCACAAAAGTGGATGTGCATTTTTGAATCGTTATCAGCTGGGCAAGTGGATTGCTTGTGCAAACCAGCTTTGGGCATTGCATCAGTGCCGGCGGCAGATGGTCGACGGGCTGATACCAGTGATAAGCAGAGGAATTTCGAGAGGTGCGGGGGGAGCAGTGGCGGATGTCAACAATCGGTGTGGTGATATCAACAACAAGTAAGGTGACCAGCGGCGTGAATGTGAGTGATTTTGAACCTTATTTCAAGTTAGAAAGTGTCAGTGAAATTTGAACTTTATTCCCTTTAACAAGTTAACCTTTGAAGAATTCTCTAGTAGCGGTTTGTTTACATGGACTTAGAAAAATTTCGGACTCTTTTTCATTAACTCAGCCATTTTAACACATTGTTTACATAGACATAGAAAATTTTACTAACTTAGGATAATTTAGTTGTAAGAAAGTGGTTGAGACGGGGAATCCATGCCCGATTTTGCCTAGAAATTATTAGTGTCAAACACTTGTAAAATTTTCAGAAACTTTTTGCAACTTAGAAAAATTCTCAAATTTTATATTGGTTTAGTAGATTACTTGTTGAAGTGTTTATCGATTTGTTAACAGATTTGTAATATTTAAACATGGAGGAACTAATTGCATTACAGAATGATATTCATAATCGCATTTCAAAGGCATATAGTAATTTTAGAAAATCTCCTAAGGAGCGGATTACGCAAGCTTATGTTGAAACGCGGTTAGAAACATTAGAGGAATTTTGGTCTAACTGTAATGAGGCCCATCATAAAATTATTCAGTTATCACATGATAAAGGAAAAAAATGATAAATATTTTAAGGAGGATACTTTTGATGACATTGAGGAACTATATACAACCTATAAAGTTGAATTAAAACAAATATTATCTACCTATAAAGTGACTCAAAGACCTTCTTCAAATGTTGCACAATCTAGTAATAAGGCAAATGCAATCAAACTTCCAAAAATTGTTATACCGACATTTTCGGGATTATATTCCGAATGGACTACTTTTAGGGATCTTTACGTGTCTTTAATTCACACCAACTCAGAGTTGGATTCCGTCCAAAAGATGCATTATCTGAAGGGATATCTATCTGGCGAAGCAGAGCAACTCGTCAGACAGATACCTATAACGGAGTCCAACTATAAGAGATGTTGGAATTTACTGAACTCTCGGTATAATAACAAAAAGTTTTTGTGTAGCGCCATATTGAGGAAGCTTTTGAGTCAGCGAAATGTCACTATCGAGTCTCCAACGTTACTAAAAAATTTGATTGATAATACGGACGATTGTTTAAGCGCTTTATCAAACATAGGAGTCGATGTCAAGTCGTGGGATGTGCTTCTCATTCACTTACTGACACTCAAACTGGACGCTGAGTCTCGAAAGGAATGGGAGATTCATATCAGTAATGTAAATGGGTTAGATGAACTTCCTAAATTTTCCCAATTTAAAGATTTTATAACAAAAAGGTATCGAGCTCTTGAATTTTTGGAACCTAAATCGTCTATAGCGCATAAGCCTTCGAATGTACAATCAAATAATAAACTGTCAAATAAACCTAAGGTTTTTCACGCAGCTGAGTCGAAATGTATATTTTGTACTAACGATCATAAATTTAATACTTGTAAAGAATTTAGTAAAGAGGATGTAGATAACAGGAGAAAATTTATTGAACAAAATGGGTTATGTTTTAATTGTTTTGGTCACCACGCTGCTAAATTGTGTCAAAGTAATGGATCATGTCGTATATGTAAGCGCAAACATCACACTTTGCTTCACCCTAAGGGTGCTATTTCTATCGTGGGAGGTTCAGGTGGGTCTGCTAGTAATTCAATGTCTGCGGATTCAGACAATACTAAAAAGGTTTTCGCGTCTACTTCTGGAGAGGGTACTACGGGTTCGCCTACTAAAAATGAGGCTTCTTCATCTACAAGGATTGTAGATACTCCAGTTGTGACCTGCTATTCTGCTGGACAACTGCCTAGTCCAAACCAGGTGCTCCTAGCAACGGCTCTGGTACGGGCTGAGTCGTCCATCGGGGAATGTCATTTCATTAGGGCACTGCTTGACCAGGGATCTCAAGCGTCCTTCGTCACAGAGGCAGTTGCTCAGTATTTAGGTACTCGGAAGATACCTGTACAGGGACATTTCTCAGGCTTGGAGGGTAACAAAAACGTGTCGGTCAAATATATGGTACAATTTGATATACGGCCAAGATTTGATTGTAATACAAAAATTACAATACAAGCGTACGTGCTTAACTCAATCACTACTTTCCTTCCTAGCAGGAAAGTAGTTGCATTGGACTGGATTGAACTAAACAAAATCTGTTTAGCTGACCCTCAATACCACACGCCTAATAAGATTGACATCTTATTAGGTGCTGAGGTATACGGGCAAATACTTAAAGATGGGATAAAAACGGGGCCTAAGGGTACCCCCATCGCCCAAAATACTTCGTTAGGTTGGATTTTGTCAGGTATTGTGCCAGACACTCAAGGTAAAAATTTCGTCTCTATGCATACATGCATGAAGACAACGAAGTATTAAAGCGATTTTGGGAGATGGAAGCGGATCCCAAGGAACGATCAAGGATTTTATCACCGGCAGAGCAGCGGTGCGAGGATTACTTTGCAGCTACAACCACACGAGATCGGGATGGCCGATATGTGGTCAAGTTGCCCTTTAAAGAAGGATCGAGATCCTGAATTTGATTCTAAAGCTATTGCAACAAAAAGATTAAATTCGTTGTATTCAAAATTTGATAAAAATGAAAATTTCAGATAGGGATTACTCGAAGGTAATACAAGAGTATCAAAAACTTGGATTTGTGGAGATAGTACCTAAGGCAGACAGGGAGAAACGGGAATCTTTCTATCTTCCACATCATGCAGTTATTAGAACTGATAAAGAAACAACAAAGTTAAGGGTAGTTTTTGATGCATCCTGTAAGGATAAAAATGGAATTTCTTTAAATGGAACTCTCATGGTTGGTCCTACACTCCAACCAGAACTGAGACATTTGATTATGAGATGGAGAACGTACCCTATCTGTCTATCTGCTGACATAATAAAAATGTACCTACAGGTAAAGGTTTCTAAGGAGGATGCAGATTACCAAAGGTTCCTGTGGGATGAAAAATGGAGTATGGATACGGAGAATGGAAGTAACAAGCAGGATAATAAATCAAAGAAACAGGTACAAGAATATCGTATATTAAGAGTGACGTTTGGTACTGCAGCCGCTCCATATTTGGCAGTGAAAGCTTTACAGCAGGTTGCTCACGACGAGGGTGCTCTGTATCCGGAAACAGCTGAAAAAATAAAAACAGATTACTACATGGATGATCTGCTAACAGGATGTCAGACAATAGAGGAAGGAAGAAAAATCTACAAGGAAATGAATGAGTTACTACAAAAGGGTGGATTTCAGTTACAAAAGTGGACAACAAATAATGAGGATTTATTGGAAAACTTAAGGGAAGAGGAAGAAGGAAAGGAATAAGGAAATGGAGTTAGTCTAAAAACGGATGAAATGGTAAAATTGTTAGGACTTACCTGGAACCGCAGAACCGATGACTTCCAATACACGGTGAATCTTCCTCCGCAACTCGGACCTGTAACAAAAAGAAAGGTATTATCAGACAGTTCACGACTCTATGATCCCTTGGGATGGCTAGCTCCAAGCGTTATAACAGCAAAAATATTCATGCAGAAATTGTGGCTAGCAAGTATAGGCTGGGACGAGGAACTACCAAGCCATTTGTTAGCAGAGTGGAAAATTTATCGTGAAGATCTGCAGAATCTTACTAAATTTGTTTTACCTCGTTGGGTAAGCACGAGAAGTGATGACAAGCT
The DNA here is from genome assembly GCA_018467065.1 of Ephestia elutella. Lineage (NCBI taxonomy): Eukaryota > Metazoa > Arthropoda > Insecta > Lepidoptera > Pyralidae > Ephestia > Ephestia elutella. The sequence continues at coordinate 5,889,145 of CM031574.1, read as the reverse complement.
TGTGGAACTTCATGGCTTTGCAGATGCGTCTAGTGCTGCATACAGTGCAGTAGTCTATTTGCGTGTCATAGATTTAAATGACAATGTGCACGTCAGATTGGTTGCCTGCAAAACAAGAGTGGCTCCGATTAAACAGTTATCGATCCCGAGATTAGAGTTATGTGGAGCTACACTGCTAAGTAAACTACTGAAGGAAGTATCTGAAGTTCTGAACATCGACAGGTCACACATACATGCATGGTCTGATTCTGAGGTAGTGTTGGCTTGGTTGAGTGGACATCCTAGCAGGTGGCAAACGTTTGTAGGGAATCGTGTGTCGGATATTCTTCAAGTTTTAAATGGAGATCAGTGGTCTCATGTTTCATCATCTCAAAACCCCGCCGATTGTGCATCGAGGGGTTTGAATCCATCTGATCTCATGGAACATTCGCTGTGGCTTCAGGGTCCTGCAATGCTACAAGAGAAGAGTGTTAAATACAATAAGCCGAAAATAAGAGAGACAAATCTGGAAAAGCGGAAAGTAGTGCATTTTACCGAAGCTGACAATTCTTTATTCCTGAAGTACTCATCGTTTACTAAGCTTGTGAGAGTGGTGGCTTACTGCAGGCGTTTCTTAAGACTCACAAATAGAGGTCCTTCTACAAGCTGCAGCACTTATCTTACCTCTCAGGAACTTAAAGAGGCAACAGACACCTGCATAAAACAGTGTCAACGAGAGCATTTTGAAGAGGAATTTACGTTTTTGGAGAAAGGTCAGCCTAATAAAATCAGAGGTCCTTTAAAACCGCTAAATGCATTTATTGATAGCAATGGTTTGTTGCGAGTTGGTGGGCGCTTGGAAAACTCTAAGTTAAGTGAAAGTCAGAAACATCCAATTCTTTTGCCTAAAAAATCACATCTCACTAATTTAATTGTTTCTGACGCTCATTTCAAGACTCTGCATGGAGGCCCCCAGCTCATGCTATCATATTTGCAATCCAAATATTGGATTTTGGGAGCCAAATTATTGGTTAAGTCCTATGTGCGAAAGTGCATAACATGTTTCAAACATCAACGATGACTCCTCTGATGGGTCAATTACCTGCTGCCAGAGTTACACCTTGTAAACCATTCACTTGTAGTGGGGTTGATTACGCTGGTCCGATTAATGTGCGGACTACTAAAGGTCGTGGTTATAAGGCGTACAAGGGGTATATTTGTTTATTTATATGTATGTCAACACGGGCCATACATATTGAAGTTGTCAGTGATCTGACAACTCAAGGTTTTCTGGCAGCCTTCAAAAGGTTTGTTAGTCGGCGTGGAGTTTGTACGGACATCTGGAGCGATAATGGCACTAATTTTGTCGGTGCGTCTCGGGAATTGCCAAATCTTTTCAATTCGGAGAAATCTGGTATGGCACATGATATTGCCGAGTCGCTAGCTACCAATGGGACGTCGTGGCATTTTATACCTCCCCACTCTCCAAATTTTGGGGGCCTGTGGGAGGCCGGTGTTAAATCGGTCAAGGTTCACCTGAAAAAGGTGATAGGCGATCTCACTCTAACATTTGAAGAGCTATCTACAGTCCTAGCTCAAATCGAAGCGTGCCTGAATTCAAGGCCTTTAACACGTCTTGATTCAAATACTAATGTTATCGAAGTCTTAACGCCGGGTCATTTCTTGGTGGGCGGTCCTTTGGTTACCCCTCCAGACAGTAATTTTGAAACGTCCAACATTACAAGCCTTCGTCGGTGGCAACTAACGCAGAAGGTTACACAACAGTTCTGGCGACGATGGTCACAGGACTACTTAACTAAATATTTATATAGGTATAAGTGGTCTTACCAGACACCTGAGCCTCAAATCGGGGACGTTATTTTGGTAAAGGAAAGCGACTTACCTCCATGTAAATGGCTTCTTGGTCGCGTGGTGGCTAAACATCCAGGTTCCGATGGAATCACACGAGTTGTGTCGTTAAAGGTTAAAAATTCTATTATCAAACGACCGGTGTCGAAACTTTGTGTGCTCCCATTAGCAGAATAGAGGTCATATTAATTTAGTTCATAATTTAAGATATCTTATGTTTATTTGTATTTTAATTTCTGGTTATCCCACCCACCTTTGGTTTGTATAAAGAACAATCACTGTTGTTCTTGGTGGGCGGAATGTTAAGATTCCACAGTTTTAGTTAAGTTTGTTTTGATAATTAGTTCCGTGACTCGTCAATAGATGGCGCCACTATCATTTTACAAGTCGCTATGGTTTGTCGCAATTATTTAATGACCCTGTGTGGTTTTTATGACGTTTTGAACCCCAACCATTGTACTGGCAAATATATTGTTTTGCATCTCTTTCTTGGTATCATTACCTAAGGGTGTAATCAACAATAGACCTCCCCAGAATTTGTGCCGAGTTGTACATTGACTCAACAGTCTTAAGGCGGTTACGTATTCGTCTATAGACTCCTGTTCCTCCTGACTTCGTGTAAAGAACTTGAAACGTCTCACTGTAATATTGGGCTTAGTACCAAAATGGTTTTCGAATTTTTGTAATAAACATTTGATGTCGTCCTCACTTTCGCCAGATTGAAACGTAAACGTAGTATAGACCTCGTACCCCGCCGGTCCAATGAGGTTAACCAACAAGCTAGCCTGTACTTCCTTAGGCTCTTTGCTCACTCCAGATGCTTTTAAGAACACTTCGAATAACTTCCGCCATTTTCGCCACGCCTCGGACCGCGTAGCTGGACCGCCTTCGAGTGACAATTCTGCTGGAGGACGCGCGTGTTCCATATTCCAATTTGCAAATTACGATGCTACACACCACAAACGAATATTAATACGACTAATCACTTAAAATCACGCGAATAATCAATTTTAATTGATAGCACCGCTGCCACCATGTAGTGAAACACACGCAGTTGGTTTGACACTGATTTATTAATAATATTATGACTACCTACATATAGTAAATAAAGTTGACCCATACATCTTGCACTATACTACTACAGTAGCCACCTGGTAGCCATCCAGGTGGGTACCCCCTGGTGGGTAGGTAGGGGGGGCATTCAAAGGTACACGCCGCCGCGCTTTAGTTAAAAAATCATATCAGCTTCTATTTACCTACCACCTCGAGTTTGGTGTCATTTTCTAGTAAATCAGGCATGAGGAATTCATTTTTGAGACATTTAGTATATAGTTTAATAGAAAAAAAGGAAAATATTGACGAAAATATCAAAATCGGTTTGTTATTTTTTTTATTCAACTGTCAATATTTTGTTTCTAGGACTTTTTTATGACGTGAAGAAAATCGCGCCCTAGGTCACAATAAAGCATAGATATTCAGCGAGACTGTAATGTCAAAGAAAGAAGAGGCAGAGCGACAACAAGAAGCTCTGTCGGCCGGGCCGGAGAAGAAGGGCCTATGCCCATCTTATGCCCCCCTGATAATGGCTGGCGATGGACCTGGTAATCGGTCCATCGTCTTTAATCAAAACTATTATTTAAGGCAGGCGGAGTAATTATACTCGATGCAGGGTGACCTTTGAAGGTCACTGCCGTGGCTGGAGAGTGTGGAAGATTGGTGGTAACTCCACCGTTCCCACCTCTTCAGTATTGGTATGTAGAGGCACCGGGGTGTTTTTAGTGGGTCCAAGTCCCACATGCCGCTTCACTGCTCGACTGTCGAGAAGTGAAGCGGTATGCGAAGGCATTTTCACCACATTGACAAAATTTTGCACTTTAAAGTGAAATATTTCATATACGGATCCCTAAATCAAAATATTATGTTCACACACTTATAATATTTTTGAAAAACCTATCAATGACCCCACACGATGGTATAATCGAGATAAAAAAAATCATCCCCACATTAGCTGTAAGGGAGCCGCCCTAAAAAATTTTTTTTTCATGATTTTATTCTACATTTCTATCCGCGTAATTAATATGTATATCTATACTAAATTACAACTTGTTAGCATTAAAAGTCTCTGAGCTAAGCCTTGGACAGACAAACGGGCAGCCAAACGGACAGACATGACGAAACTATAAGGGTTCCATGTTTACTTCAGAACCCTAAAAATACTATTATTTATTCATCAGACCATAAGAGACAGTCAATAACTAAGTAAAGTACATATTCTGTATATTTTACATATAAAACCAAATTAATATGTCAACAAAAGGATGAGAAACTAGACGATTGGAAAAGGGAAGCCACCGCCGCGTACCATTTCCGATTTTTTTCAGAAACATCTATGATAACTTTATATATTAAAGTATATATTTTTTAAAAGCTAGATAAATATTCTTTAATATAGTATTTTTTTATTTGCACAAAATTCAAGATTTTCAAAAATATTGACAGTTGAATAAAAAAAATAACAAACCGATTTTGATATTTTCGTCAATATTTTCCTTTTTTTCTAAACTATATACTAAATGTCTCAATAAAACTTTTTTCCAAAAAAAATGAACCGACTTCCATCATAAAACTTAAAATCAAACAATAAAGAAAAATGTATTAGCATGCTACCTACTGAATGAGGTGAAGTCGGTGCCAAGTGCAGGAGTAAGGGTGTTATGTTATTGTTTTAGATAGGCATTTTATATATGTGTATATATATATGATTCTAATGTTAATTTAGATTATTTAATTTTTTCGGCACCGACTTCACCTCATTCAGTAGGTAGCATGCTAATACATTTTTCTTTATTGTTTGATTTTAAGTTTTATGATGGAAGTCGGTTCATTTTTTTTGGAAAAAAGTTTTATTTTATCATTTTTAGTGCTTCTACACCTATTTTCTTTAATAAAAACTTAAACTTTTCTTCTGGCCGAAAATAAAGAATTAAGAACTCGAAACTTTTTATGTCAGTTTGATTTGAAATGTCAAAACATGTCAAATTGTCTATTATTCTTGGCACATAAATATACCAAGAGCCCGCGACGACCAAACCTTCCTTATTTTAAAAATGCTGAAAGTTTCTCTGCGTGGTATACAGGGTTACAGGTAATTAGATGCGAATCTCTCAGGGGGTTGTAGGTAGTGTTATTTGGATTAACTTAAACCTATATAATGGATTATCTAAAAAGTTGTCCGTTTTCGAGATATGTGATATTTTAATGTTTTTTTTTCCAGTTAAGTTTCAATCTTTTTTTAAGAAAAATGTATTCGTCAGAATCAGTTTATTTTTACAGTTTATGAAGGGTGATAAGTTTAAGTCAATCCAAATAATACTACCTATAACCCCCTGAGAGATTCGCATCTAATTACCAGTAACCCTGTATACGGGAAAAAAATATTGGTATAAATATAGGTATGAAGTTTGGATCTTAGTTGCTTATACAGGTAATATGGCTAGCAAGGATGATTTTATTGGTAAAAAAGTACCTTGGAGCTTCCCAAAGTTACATTAAATTCAGATTTTTTAATAAACCAAATATAACTATAATTTAGTAAAGTTACAATGTCTAGCAGGGGTTTATATCTGCACCAATTGCCTGGTAATGGATGGCGTGATTTGTAATATTATTCGGAATAAAATTTTTAAAAAACCCTTACTTGACGAAATAGAGCTACCACTTTATATGTTATTGCTACAAATTATCTGCCTAAGTAATCATGATCCAACTTTTGTAGTCGCTAATCGCTATTTCTATGTTGGGGACATACTCAGAAAATCTTGAGTTTTAATAAAATAAGCAAGGGCATGTTGTCGCGGGCTTTTGCTCTATAATGCAATGTTGATATTTAAATATTTTGTTAGGTATCTTTATAATTACCGAACAGATTCTAACGTGGTTAAAATTGGACCAACTTGGGAATACACCCATTCGAATAAAAAAACAATTTTGGCAATCAGTCCACAATTGGAGGAGAAATCGGCGAACATACATAAAAAAAAAACATACATACATCGAAACATATAACCTCCTCCTTTTTTGGGAAGTCGGTTGAAAATTAATACCTCATGCCTGATTTACTAGAAAATGACACCAAACTCGAGGTGGTAGGTAAGTAGAAGCTGATATGATTTTTTAACTGAAGCGCGGCGGCGTGTACCTTTGAATGCCCCCTACCTACCCACCAAGGAGGGCGGATGGCTACCGGGCTAAATTAGCTTAAATTTATGTATATAACATCTGTGCCAAGTGAATTCTTCCGATACCAAAATTTGCAGGTTCCATACATTGGATGACACTACTTATAGTCGCATCACGCGACTGCAGCCTCAACAAAAAAAAAAAATATATATATATATATACTAATATATACTACTAATAGGAAGTTGGGATTACCTTTCTTTATGTCGCTTAAAGTTTCATCATCAGAGCTGCTATAGTACTCTTCTTTCATGCAATCATTGTTCACATCCTCAGCGGGTTGGTTGTCATTGCCACCATTGTCACTGTCAATGAACTCTGGTTTTATGTCTATCTCATCATTGAGATTTTCATTTAAAACTTGAGGGGGAATATCTGTAATGCTAATCATCCCCTGGCCTATATTTGTCAGAGGCGTATTTGCCTAAAAATATAAAATTGATTGATACTTAATTTTTTATTAAAAACTTTATTGCACAAAACTACAAAAATAATGAACAAATAACTTACAAGTCCATAGAATTTTGAGAAATACAGTTGACAGCCCCCTCTATTTTTATAATATTTTTTTATATTACAGGATGACTGAAGCCTACCTGTTTAAAGATAACATACATCCAAACTTATAAACATTACCTCTTACCTCTAAAAAATAATAATAAATGCCTGGACCAATCAGACATTGATGTTTATTATATGTATTTGTTGTAAAATATAGTACCGTAGAGTTAATATACCAAAACACACGACTCAAACTTACTTTGGGACTAACTCAATCTGTGTGATTTGTCAGCATATTTATTTCCTGTGCATGTTTAGAATTTCAACAGATTTTAACCACTATACATATAGCAATGTTTCAAATTCATTATCATTTATTAGTCTTATAAATTTTACATTCCCCGAGGCCATAGCTGAGTTTTGCATTTGTGTGAGTCATCATCTGCCTTACCTTATCCCATCATCAGGGGTCGGTGCAAAATGTCCTTTCTCTCCACAATTTTTCTATCCTTAGCCATAGTTTTATCTACTCCCAATACCTTCATATCCTCTCCAACACAATCCATCCATCTCTTTTTAGGCCTTCTTTAAGGGAGCCCTTGCATTTGTGTGTGTCCCAAATATTAAGTGCACAGCAGATTGCGCAGGACAAGTGTCATCTCACATCACGCTGGTTGTCAAAATGTTGTATAAACACTGTCTTTTCTGTGTGATTTGTCCCTATATATTTATTTCCGAGCCCTGCCCCGGCTTCGCTTGGTACGTACATAAATTGTAGCCTATGTCACTCCAAGTATAATGTAGCTTTCTATTGGTGAAAGAATTTTTAAAATTGGTTCAGTATTTCCGAAGAATCCCCTACAAACAAACTTACAAACACCTCTTTATAATGTTAATGTGATATTATTTCATATTTTACACTATTTGTGTGCACTTCCACAAATGCAACGCTCAGCCTATGCCTTGCGCGCTGTACTTACCGTTTCACTGCCATTCAACACTGCTTGGGCTTTCAGAGCTTTACTTCTAAACAGCTTAGCTTTTCTCATTATTCTGTTGCACTCCCAACACAAAGCAAAAGCACCAGCTTCTGAAAGCTAAAAATTAGCAAACATTATTTCGCTAGCTTTTGCCCGAGGCTTCACCGTCAAAATTCGTTCAATTTTACGCACTTCCTTAGGACCGATGGCCCATAATTTGCGCCACCATTGCTGGTTAATACGGATCTAAAAGATGCTGATAAACCCAAAGAGTACATAGGTAATCACTACGTTTTAAATATACTTACGAATTATAAGGTCGAAACGTACCTGTAGTAATGTTAAAGAAGCAAAAAATGTTAAATCCTTTATAGGATAAAGATTTCTATCAGAACTCAAACACACCAAACAAAACGGATGCATCTTTACAAATTCCATTACAAATAATTTATTAACTAATTTCACTCATTTGCAGGCGATAAAAATTACTGATATGAAATGAAGAGGAGAGTACATATGTAAACTTTATAATTATTTAAAATTCTTCAAATGATGAGAAACCCGAGAAACCTGATATGTACAATAAATATCCTGATGATAACCCTGATAATAAACACAACAAAACAATGAATGTCATTCAATACGTCAACGTCAAGCATACGTCAAGTCAACAACATAGAAATAGTAATCTGACTGAGCTGCTGAGGAATATGTCAAAACGTCCGTCGTGTCTTGTCGTGGCCATTGCCGCATTCTGTCACTGTCATGTCAAAGACATCAATCAAACAAACAAAATCAAATCAAATCAACAACAACAAAATAAAGCGAGTTTTAAGCGAGCATCACAGAGTACCTTTTCAGTGTGACCGTTTTTGGTATTTTCAGTACTAATTTAGTATAATTGGGGCGTCTCAGAATGATGTTAGTATAATTTTAGTACTTAACCAAATTTTAGTATAATATTGGTAGAATTTTAACTATTTTGTCTATTTTGGTATTTGTTTTTGGTATTTTCGCGTGTTTTCACGTAAAAACCCCTCCCACCCTCCTTCCGAAAATTTCTTGCGTTGAAAATTTTGGAATTCCTCGGGGTTTTTAAGAAATTTTTCCGTTCTCGTGAATATTTCCAAGAAAGTTTCCCCTTTTTCCTTGAAACACATCACTACCCGTACGCTTCCTTCTTTTGCTCCTCCGCACAATTGTCCCGTACGCGTCCGTTTTTTTTGCTCGTCCGGTAAAATTTTGAAAAGATTATTCGGATTTGTTATTGAAATGTGTGTTTTATGTAGCATATTTCTGAAAAAAATGTTAGTACAATTTTGGTATTTTTGAATTTTGCTTTTTAGTATTTTTTAGTACTGACAGCACTATGTTCTGGTATTTTGTCAAATTTTAAAACGGTCACACTGTACCTTTTATTATGCGAGCATTCTTGACTTGTGATCCTACCTAGCTAAAAAGTGCTTTCTCCCGACGTTTTTCACGAAAAACTTTTACCACGAGCTCCAGCAAATTCTATGTGTGTGAACCTCCTGGTCCAAGTAGTTCACGTGATATTGATCTACTTGTAAATGTACAAAATACAATAGATTCCCCAAAAAGTAAGACTAGTTGAACGACTTTAGCGCCCATGACCTTATGGTGGATACCTACGGATTGACACAATTAAGGTTTTATATTCGGTTTTTAGGTGCTGAAATGCCTCCTAGTTATACAATGGCGGCGTGCCGCTTATGTCTCGCGGCGGACGTGCGGTTGCTGACGATATCCAGCTCTCTGCAGCTCGTTTTTGAAAACCTGACTAAAACTACTGTAAGTAACAACTTATCAGGCTCTAGGTCTTACCAGGAGCACAGAATTAACATAAGTACTGCGTACAGAAAGGGTTGCCCCTCCCGCAATATGGAACCACCCTGCACCACTCGCACTTCTCCGCCGTTCTTGTGTGTATAAGGACGCTATGACTATAAAAACGCACACATTGACGTGTTACTGACGTGTTCACTGATGTACAGTTTCATTTGTAGTAGGTATATTTGATGGGCCATTTCTATGAAGCGCCCGCCCTGTTCTAAACCTACCTGTTAAAACAGCCACTTTGATATTTAAAAAGAACCTAATACCTACCACTTATAAGTGTCATGTCCTATACCTGAGGGTACTTCTAAAACAACTAGTCTGGTTTTATGTCAGGTGAGTTAACACGCGGTTCTCCCGAAATTCCCGATTATATGTGATACATAATAGTGGCGACGAGAAAAACTTGTGAAAAGTGTAAAAATAATTGTGGTAATTACATAATATATATAATTTTTGGAAAACAAAGTGTAAAAGTGTTGAAAAAATGGTGATTAAATTCAGTGAATTTGATGTGGCACATGGCTGCTGGGAAAACTACATTACAAGGTTTGCATTTTGTTTAGAAGCAAATGAAGTGACAGAGGATGCTAAGAAAAAGGCGAATCTACTAGCGGTATGTGGTCCGGATTTATTTGATTTAATTTCTTCATTGATAGCTCCAAAGAAAATAAGTGAGGTTACTTTTTCTACTATAAAGACCTATTTAGATAATCATTTTCACCCCCACTTAATGAAATTGTGGAATCTTTTAAATTTCATAATAGAAATCAAGAAAGAAGGGGAAAAAGTAAGAGATTATATTGCTAACTTGAGGAAATTGTCAATCCACTGTAATTTCAAAGATATTGAACGCACTTTGCGTGACCGATTAGTATGTGGAATCCGTGACAAAGAGGTCCAAAGGAAGATGTTACAACAATCTAATTTAACATTTACATCAGCATGTGAGATGGCCTTGTCACATGAATCGGCCAATAGTGATGATAGCTAGAAGTTACTTCTGGTGGCCAGCTATTGACAGACACATTGAAGATCTGATTAAGGGATGTCATATTTGTGCGGAAAATAGAAGTATGCCAACGAAAGTTACACATCACTGGATAAGACCAAACAAACCTTGGTCTAGATTACACATAGATTATGCTGGACCTTTTCAGGGAAAAACTTTTCTTATATTAATAGATTCATTTTCTAAATGGCCAGAAGTAAAGATAGTTCCAGATATGAGTAGTTCTACACTAATAAAAATATTGAGAGAAATATTTGCTGAACAAGGTTTACCGGATACAATTGTAAGTGATAATGGCAGAAGTTATGTCTCAGAAGAATTTCAAACTTACTGTAAAAACAATGGTATCAGACACGTGTTAGTAGCACCATACCATCCGGCATCAAACGGACAAGCGGAAAGAACAGTACAGACAATAAAAAATAAGTTGCGAAAATTATCAGCTGTACCATGGCAGATAAGACTTCCCAAGATATTATATGGCTTACGTACAACACCAAACAGTGTTAATGAGGAAACACCAGCTGAATTATTAAATAACAGACGTTTCCGTACTAAATTTGACTACCTGAATCCACTTTCATTGAAAGATAACCCACAGTTACAGGAATTAGAGAATAATGAAAACACAAAAGTGAGAAATTTTGAAGTGGGTCAAACGGTTTATATAAAGAATTATACTAAAGGACTTCGGTGGCTGAAAGGAGTGGTTGATAAAAAGTTAGGAGTTTGTAGATATCTGGTAAAATGGAACGATAAACTGTTGAAGAGGCATATCAATCAGATGCATAGCTTTGGGGGGGAAAAGGAAGAGTTAGAACATAAAATAGTTCAACCAAGAAAAAGTCAACCAAGTCTGGTTGATGAGGATGATGAAGACGACGTATTATTACCGTCACCATCTAAATGGGCTGATATAATTGGAGTATCAGGACCACAGGAGATAGTGATACATCAACCTTCACAAGAGACGCCTAGAACGAAAGTAAACAAAAGATGTTTATCTGAATCACCTCCACAACCAGTTAACAAGAGAATGGCGTGCAATACTGAAGAGTATGGAATTGATAGTGAGGATGATTTGGAAGATTCCCAGCAGTCACTTGTAGGGAAAGACACTAATAGTGAGAGTGATTAAAATAAATAATTACAAAGAAAAGACTAGAACATAGATTAGGATATTTAGTTATAGTGTGAGTGTTAGTATCTAAGGACAATTATAGTGATAAAGGAAGAAGATTACGAGCCATCTCGGGGGAAAGGCATGTCATGTCCTATACCTGAGGGTACTTCTAAAACAACTAGTCTGGTTTTATGTCAGGTGAGTTAACACGCGGTTCTCCCGAAATTCCCGATTATATGTGATACATAATAATAAGGTTTATTTTTAAATACTGAGGTAATGAGAAATGGATTGTATTCAGATTCACTAAAATGGCCGTTTTAACCCTCCAGATAGTCTATTCATCATGAAGTGTGTTGGCAACATCCCTTCCTTTCTATAATAGGTTCAATTACAAGGTACAGGCGAGGGCAGATAAATCTAACTTTCAAATACTTTCAATTCAATTTTTCAATTTATTCATCTATACATATAATAAAACAGTAAAAATATTTTGTCTGTACATTTAATATTTTTGACTGAAATGGATAGAGAGAGACCTAAAAAGAACAATAGAAAGCAAAAAAATTTTTTTGGAATTTCTTGTCTGTCTGTCTGTCTGTCTGTCTGTCTGTCTGTCTGTATGTATGTACGCGTTTCACGCAAAAACTACTGGACGGATTTGAATGAAACTTTTTTTGTTGAATAGCTATTAAGCCTGGGCAACATATAGGCTATAATTCATTTTGAAAACTGGAACACCTGATGAAGAACCATAACGGAACAGCTAAACTATAAGTAATATGGAAATGGTGCCTTAACAAAAATCGTTCAACCTGATGAGCATTTTCTGCCGACGTATAAAAATTAAAGATCTGGAACATCTGATGAAAAGCTCCAAGAGACCAGCTACACTATAACATATATGGAAATGGCGCCTTAGCAAAAATCGTTCAACCTGATGAGCATTTTCTGCTGACGTATAAAAATTGAAGATCTGGAACACCTGATGAAAAGCTCCAAGAGAGATTTTTCATCTAAGCGAAACTCACGCGGGCGAAGCCGCGGGCGACAGCTAGTTTAATATAAATTGTGTTTGAATTACATTACACTTTACATATCTATAAAAAATTAATACATTATTATATTGAGATAGGATTCGGTGAGGTAGAGGGTCAGTTTTATCTGCCCCCAACCACAGGGTTGGCGCTTTATAGAAACAGGGCATCAGATATACCTACTACGACTACAAATGAAACTCTATATCCGTGAACACGTCAGTAACACGTCAATGTGTGCGTTTTCATAGTCATAGTGTCATAGCGTCCCAATACACACAAGAACGGGGGGGGGGGGTGCTATATTATGCGAGGGGCAGGGAGTTTACTTTCTGTACATAGTACTTATATTAATTCTGTGCCTCAAGTGTACAGTTAAGGGTCATAAGTGCAGTCATACCTCTTAGACTTCATTGCTTAGCCTTAAAGATCATATTGCCCTGTAGAATCTTGATTGTACATTTACTACCTATCCTTTCTTTTTTAGTTGTATTCCTCATGACTGAGGGTCGTGGTCATTATATGGAATGAAACACAACAACTATCTTGGCAACGTTAATGGAGTGGTTTTAATTGCCTTATCCATTTCATAAACTAGCTGATACTGACCAGAGTGCAGGTTTCCTCATGATGTTTTCCTTCTCTAGACGCAAGTGGTGGTTGATGGAACTCCATACATGAGTCTGATTGGTGAACAAACTCATGTAGGGGCAGGATTCGAACCTGGGATCTTTGGAGCCACAGGCGGGCGCCCTACCATTCGGCCACCACCACATTAACTATACCAGTTCAATTTAATAGTCACCATCACACAAAGTCAAAGTATATTACAATTTCATGTTTGAAATCTTTCAGCTTCACACTGCAGTCGGGAAACCGGTTTTAGCCTGTTATATCTGCTATGCTCAGCTTAGCAAGTGTCACAAGTTGCTGGTGACGTCAGCCAAGGCGGATGATTTGCTGAATTCCATATTGAAGGCAAAATCGAAGGTTTTAAACTTTTTCTTTTATTCAGCTGGATGACATTGAATGTTATCTGCGGAGTGGAAGCGAGCTTCTCTCGACAGAGACTTGTGGAAAGAGAAAGGGGAGGCCTTTGCCCAGCAGTGGGACAGTTTAATAGGCTAGTAAAATATCTGCCACTAGGTCCCCCCCACTGCTTCTTTATTTCTTTCTTGTTATATTTTATTGTGTTTCACACTCGTCATAATATGGCATTATGCTGAGTGGGGTACATTTTTGTGATGTCCTTTGGTTTTAGTCTTACTACCTAATTAATAAATTATAATTTATTAATAAAAAAATAATGAAAACTTACATAAAAAATTTGATAAATGTGTGTGTTAAATGTTTTGAAATTAAAAATTTGTTTTTTTTTTTGAGTAAATCTAGACCCTACAAATGTGCTAATAGTTTATCAGCACCAAATCAAACAAACAAACCAAAACAAATTTTAGATAGCTGCTATGTACATAATAAAAACAATAACATCATTACAGTGTACACAATAAAGCAATGTTATTGGCATTCCATAAAATATGTAGGTAATACAGAAAAACATATGAGAAATATACTTTCAGATCACTCAAACATCAATGTCCCAGATCGACCGTCAAGCCAACAGCCTATGTGGATCCCTTAGCTTCTCCAAACCGGAATGCTTTGCTACGGTACCAGCGCCTGTCAAGATTGACATTGAGTCAGACGCAGAAAATGGCAACACTGAGATGGATAATGAGGAATGTTATGATGCAGACTCGAGTTTACCGCAGCAAAATTATATTAAGACAGAAATGGAGATAAAAAAAAAAGAAAGAGAGGCAGGTATGTTCGACTACATGTAGATATTCATATTTACAGATTAATTGGGTAAATGAATTTTATATCTCTTTTTATTAGGTTTTCAAAATTGACATTAACAAGCATTTTACTTGTAAGTAATCTAAATTTTCCAAAGTTTTAGGTGAATTACATCGAGATAGCAAATGCTTTGACGAGATAACAAAGCAAAAGCAAAAATAGTCTTTCGGCTCTCCACCTTGTCTACCGACAACTCTTTTATGTAGATGAATTTTTGCCTACCTCCAACTTTTCTTGAACAAACTCGAAACTGCAAAAGTAAATTTGCCCTGAACAGCGCGCGAAGTGCTTGCACCTCGAGCCCCACGTGACCTCTAGTTATTATACATTGCTATGTTTTATTTAGCTTTAACTGTCTTTTACACCTGAGAACGAAATGTCAAAAATATTAATGAAATGTCAAAATAGCACGTTTGGTAATTGTACAAATTTGTGCTTGCAGATTTTCATCAGCTAGAAGATGTGGACACTGTTGAAAATACGGGATGTGCTAATGAAGACGTCAACACAATTCTAACACAGGACAGCGATGCGTCAAACTCGAAAGAAGGCAATGTTGTGGAGGGTATGTAGTAGGGATAACATTAAATTTCGTTAATTTTACATGAGAGACTAAAAAATAAGTGTTATGTTTTCAGGGTTCATGTATGTGTGTATGTAAGTTTCTTTATTCCACCATAAGTCCTGAACGGCTTTTGGTGTGAGAGATATTTTTAGATTGCTTGCATTCCTCCGAGTGACATAGGTTATGTGAGTTGTCAGTCCTGTTTTTTATTTTTTATTAATCAGCTTGATTTTCTACTGGACACTTAAAACTGCGTTAACACGATCCGAGTTTACTTGGACCGAGTGGCTAGTTTTAACTAAAATAGGTTTAGACTTTTGTTTTTTTTTATGATTAAAGAGGAAATCTTGTAAGAAATATCAATGCAATAGTGTCCAATTAAGTCAGTGTCATCTGTCATTCTTTGACAGACTTGTCAATGTCAAAATACTCTATTTACTCCTGATGCTGGATCTGCCTACTGGCGCGATATCATTGCCTACTATTCTATAAAAAAAAAATAACATCTTTATTGACCAGATTCTTTTATTTATACACAGATGTCGCTGTGATCGCTCAACCAACAGAAACAGAAAAACCAAACCAACCAGAAGAGACACCAACCAACACACAACCCCAGTTCAGACGATTAGAACTTAATCCGGTTGGCGAAGGACCACACCAATGCCAATTATGCAAACGGCGATTCAAGAAAGCTGCCAAAATGGTAGTGCATTACAGAACCCATACATACGATAAACGCTTTGAGTGTGACATATGTCAGAAACGTTTCCACGAAAAGGCTCAATTAGTGATCCATTTAAGAACCCACACGGGGGATAGGCCTTTCGAATGCGACTATTGTCAGAAGCGATTTGGGACGAAATCAACGTTAATCGGACATCTCAGAATCCATGCAATCGTAAAACCATTCGCCTGTAAACTTTGTCAGTTCAGGACTTGTTTTAAAAAATCTTTAAAAACACACGAGAAAAATCACGCCACTTTACCGTTTAAATGTACTATCTGTCATAATAGGTTTTATAAACAAATTGACTTACGAAATCACGTCAAAACTCATATAGGTGAGAAACGGTTTGAATGTGACATCTGTCATCGTCGTTTTGACACTAAGCCCTTATTGAGGAAACATATGCTGACTCACGCAATCGAGAAACCTCATGTATGTCATGTGTGTAATCATGGGGTTACCCAGAAACGCGAATTGGAACTTCATTTAAGAACCCACACAGGCGAGAAACCGTACGAATGTGGAGTGTGCAAGAGTCGTTTTCACCGAAAATGCAACTTTGTAGATCATTTAAAAACGCACACTGTTAGAAAAAAGCATAAATGTGATTATTGTGAGAAACTCTTTGTCTTAAAGTTTTCTTTAAAAAAACATTTGAGACTTCACACGGGCGATTTTCCTTATGAATGCGATATATGTGCGCGTCGCTTTCACATCAGGAAATTATTAGTGAACCATTTAATTGGTCATTTAAGTGAGAAATACGAATGTCACGTGTGCAAACTTCGTTATATGAGTAAGAGTCTTTTGGAAAGTCACTTAAAATCTCACGTTGACAGGCCTTATAAGTGTGATGTTTGCTCGCGAAGTTTCACTGCAAAGTATCGCCTTGAAGTACATGTCAAAACTCATGGCATAACCGGCAGAACTCACAATGTTGACAGGCCTTTCAAATGTGACATATGCGATCGTCAATTTATTCGAAAATTCCATTTTGAAAGTCATATTAGGATTCATACAGGCGAGAAACCATTTGAATGTGATGTATGTAACAATAGGTTTAGGGAGAAAAGTCATTTGGTAAGACACAAGCAGATTCATAGTGCGAAGAAGCCTTACGCTTGCTTTGTTTGCCCCAGTCGGTTTAATGTGAAGGCCAATTTCGACAGACATTTAAAAAGTCACACTGACGTTAAGTGTTATGCATGTGACGTATGTCAAACCAGGTTCAGTACACATGACAATTTGCTGAGACATTTGAGGACGCACACTGGCGAGAAACCCTTCGAATGTGACATATGTCAACGTAGATTCTCACAGAAGGCTCACCTGACAAGACACAAAAAAAGAAATACCTGTCAAGAAACTAAAAAACACACAGTTAAGATGTAAATGGGCGATTTTCAAAACATCTCAATAGGTGGCGTTTTATGAAATCCGAGCCGTAATAAAGGCTGTACCTCGCTTTTTCTTGACAACTAGTGGCAGAAAAAATCACCTAAGTTTGACAGTTGTACAAATCCGATATTTTTTTAGATGTTAGTTTTATTTCAAAGAAATGTCAATCCCGTGCATTGTTGCTTTCTGTATGGACTCGCCTTTTACTAAGCGCCATCTATGACTAGATCACAAGTCTGGACCTAGTTATTTTTAAATGTGGGTCTCGGAAAATCGCCTCTTAGGTAACATGATCTCTTTTATTCATTAAAATAAAATTTATCTATAGTACAACTATCTTTTGCCCGTGGCTTTGCCATGAAAATTATACACCAAAACCTTCCTCATTGACTCACCTCGTCTATTGGTGAATATACCCATAAAAATTAGTTTTTGAGTTTATCAAGGCGGACAATACATACATGTGCGCGTCACATGTACGTATTGTACGAAGCCGCGGGAATGAGCTTGTTAACAATAGGATTGTTCTAATATAATAAATGCGAAAGTTTGGATGTGAGTTTGTGAGGATGTTTGTTACTCAATCACTCAAAATCTACTGGACGGATTTCGATGAAAGGTATACGGGTAGAAAAATATCGGGAATAACACATAGGGTACTTTGTATCCCAAAATTCTCACGGGAGCAAAGCCTCTGGGCGTTGCTAGTACCTATAGAATATTTTTTAAGTACAGTCAGGCAGAGAAACCTGGCCCTTGATTCTACAAATTACAAACGAAGATGTCGTGCCTCAGTTGTGTCTCAAAAGCCAAAGAAATCGTAATAAAACATAGAAGTCTTACAGAGATCTTGTCACTTTATTTCAATTTCTTTAGCTCTTGTGACACGACATCGACGTTTGTAATTAGTGGAATCAGCCCCCTGACCATCCCTCCCGAATCCTATGACGACCTCCGTGGCCTAACGGTCAACACGCCGGACTGCCACAACGGAGGTTCTGGGTTCGATCCCCGGTCGGGTCAATATGGAAAATGATCTTTTTCAGATTGACCTGGGTCTTGGATGTTTATCTATACATATACGTATATGTTATAAAATGTGGTATCGTTGAGATTAGTATCCCATAATACAAGTCTTGAACTTACTTTGGGGCTAGCTTAATCTGTGTGATTTGTCCGTATATATTTATTTATTTACTAGCTGTCGCCCGCGGCTTCGCCCGCGTGAGTTTCGCTTAGATGAAAAATCTCTTGGAGCTTTTCATCAGATGTTCCAGATCTTCAATTTTTATACGTCAGCAGAAAATGCTCATCAGGTTGAACGATTTTTGCTAAGGCGCCATTTCCATATATGTTATAGTGTAGCTGGTCTCTTGGAGCTTTTCATCAGATGTTCCAGATCTTCAATTTTTATACGTCGGCAGAAAATGCTCATCAGGTTGAACGATTTTTGTTAAGGCACCATTTCCATATTACTTATAGTTTAGCTGTTCCGTTATGGTTCTTCATCAGGTGTTCCAGTTTTCAAAATGAATTATAGCCTATATGTTGCCCAGGCTTAATAGCTATACAACAAAAAAAGTTTCATTCAAATCCGTCCACTAGTTTTTGCGTGAAACGCGTACATACATACAGACAGACAGACAGACAGACAGACAGACAAGAAATTCCAAAAATTTTTTTTTGCTTTCTATTGTTCTTTTTAGGTCTCCCTCTATCCATTTCAGTCAAAAATATTAAATGTACAGACAAAATATTTTTACTGTTTTATTATATGTATAGATATAGATGAATATCTCAGGGGGATCCTTTTATTTCTGATAAGAGTAATAATCATAATATGGTTTGTCATAGGGCCTTTCTCATAATTTTTTTATCATAATATTTTATTCAAATAATGTTTATTGTAATATTTGTGTAGGCATAATCATAGATTGTCATACAGATTTTTTTTATAAAATGGTTTATCATAATGGATTTGACATAATTGTTATGGTCATAAATATAGTTTATTTTCTGAATCTGAAAAAATAAGACATTATGAACAATTTGATATTTGATTATACCTATTTCACATTAAGTTGACACAAACACTAGTATAGGTTAGGCTGCGTCGTCGGCCTATGCCGCGAACATAAACAACAAACAAACAAAAACTTAACAAATCTTACCTTTCCTCTGAGTGCATCCGTACATTATGAGTTCTCTTTTCTATATACATTATGAGTATTACTATTATGATTAAATTATATTATGATTATGTATGTTTATGACAATTTGTATTTATTACAAAACAATTATGTAAAAAAAAATATGAAAAAAAATATTTTAATTTATATTAATTAAATTTTTAATATTTTTTATCGAAGTAAAGAAATTTGGCTTTTCCCGCGTATATTGCACAGAAACCTTCCCCATAACACATCCCGTCTTAAAAAGTAGTTTTTGAGTTTCTTGTGAACAGTCAGACGCTTCGGGTGACTGATTGATTTATTGTACTTAGATTTAATTTGTACTCAATTAACTATATTTTTTTAAACTGTATTTTGGGATATAAATAAAGATATTTTAAATGGTATTCTTGTTTATTTACTACTAGTGCGGCTTGGGCTTAGCTCCGGTCGGTGGCATAATAAATATATATTCGCCCACGTGATTTTCCCATGGGGACAGTGCTTTTTCCCGGGATGAAAGATACCCTACCTATGTCCTTTTTAGGTGCTTCTAACTATGTGCGTGTAAAATTTTAGGAGGACTGTTTTAGTCGATAAAGCCTGAAGAGGTAACAAATAAACAAACGCGGATTTCCCACGGGAACAGTGATATCTACCCTGTAAACTAGTGATTCTGTAAGAACAGTAGACCTCGCGAGCCCTTCCACGAAATAACTGATATTTTTACCGTGGCTTAGAAGAGTTTTATAACCAACCTACCAATGCTGGAAAGAAAGTAAAAAGTCTCATATTTTACCCATAAGCCCAAACATGTTCTTGTGGTTGGTCAATACCACAAAAAAATTGACTGAAACCTGCTTTTTCGCCTTGAATAATATAAATAATTTTAAAAAACTACTTAAACTTACGAAAAAATAACAATAGCGAATTTGCGAGTATTAAAAGCTTTGCTGCGCCATCTATTGATTTTTTTGTGAACTATCATAAGAGAATTTAAAATATATGGATTTCTGCGGTTTTACTGAATTTCACTATGTTGTTCAGACAAAAAAGTTGCGTCTTAATAAGAATAACAAAAAACGTCTAATGACATTTTGAATTTTTTTTAAATAGCTGAGATATGAGGTTTTTTTTTATATTTCCGCCATTCTTTAAAATTTCGAAAAACTGGCTCGACTAAAAAATTACGGAACCGGCTCATCAAATTCAATGAGAATCGGTTCAGAAATGCGACCTGTAGACGATAACATCAGGACAGACAAAAGAATTTTCGGCTAGTGGAAACTGAGACGCTTCGCTCGCTGCGCTCGCTCGGTCAATAATTCTATGGGTGCCTCAGAGTGAAAAAAATCACTATTTTAGGTACCGTGGTTCCTTGTACCCTACAAAGGTAACAAAACGCGGAGTCCGTATGACTATGACTAATGGCGTATCTACACCACAGAAATATTTTTTTTTTTCTATTATTATATGTCTGTGATCTACACATGGCCGGCTACCATGCCACCGGCAATACTGTGCCAGACTTCGAGCAATAAAATTGGAGGAGTCTTTGCATGCATAGGGCAACGCGGACTTCAGTTCCCGCGTGGAAGTCCTTGTTGCTCGAAAGCCGCCGCGCCGGCTTTGCCCACAGAAATATATTTTTTTTAAAGAATATTTAAGCCTGCTGTGGCTTCCCGGCGTCATCGTCAGGTGGGGGGCTTTTTCTCTGGCCTAATCCTAATATTATAAATGCGAAACTGAGTTTGTTTATTTGTTACCTCTTCACGCTCTATCTCCTGAACCAATCTTCCTGAAATTTCGCATACACACACATGATACAATGATACACATAGTTCGAAGTACTGAGAACATAGAAGTAAGACTCTTCCTACTTTTATGACTGAGAAGGACATAGGGTACCTTTCATCCTGGAAAAAGCACGCAACCTTCGAGCAACAGGAGTCCGTGTTGCTCTATGCACGCAACACTTTGCTTTTTATAAAATACCTACAAAACTTTAAACGGTTTCTATGGGAAATTCACGCGGGCAAAAGCTAATACATAATTTAATGATAGTATGGCAACAAATGTCAAAGTCAAGTCAACTAGGTAATTTGACTTTTGGTATAAGCCGGACGCACACGCGTTGCAGGACTATCGATAGTTTGACTATCAGTCGATAGTCAATAGTTTGCAATACAATGAGGGATTTTCCGAGACCCAAATTAAAAAAATACGCTTAACAAAAAGCAATAATTCACGGAGTTGGCATTAAAAGAAATAAAACTTAGTAAAAAAAAACAACTAAAAAGTATCAATATTGTGATTTGTGCAACTGTTAAACTGTTACGTGATTTTTTTCTGCCTCTGGTTGACAAGAAAAAGCGCACCATATAGGTTCAGTCATAATTACGAGTACCTATTACGACTCGGCTTTCATAAAACGCTATCTATTGTGACTTTTTTATACTGTTTTTTCTTTATTTAGCTGTCAGAAAATGGCTCATTGATGGATGATACACAAAACTATCGATAACAACACCCAATATTGCTGCAACACTAATTACTATGGATGGAAATGATAACACCTCAAAGAGTATATAATCACTACGTTTTATAACACCTCTAGAAATGGCCTAAAAAGGGGCTTGGCTTGGCTAGCTAAGGATTTTAGGAATTTATGAGAAATACCAGTAAATAAACTTTATGTAGACAGTGAGTGAATTACCATTCGAATAAGTAACAAGAGAAGTCAAAGGATTCTATTTCAGCTCAGTGTAATTTTTATATACAATGGCTCCAGACACAACTATGTGCCGCATATGCCTGGCATTGGAAGTGCGGCTGTTTCCGATAACGGGCCCTTTGCAGCCGGTGTTTGAAACCTTAACCAAAACTGCAGTAAGTACTTACAACCGCTAGCTCTAGATCAATTACAATAAAATGTCTTCTTTTATCTGCATCATCGCCTCTTGGTGGACTGATGAGAAAAGCATGTCCGCCATACATGTTTTTGTGAAGGAGAAATAATACAAATTAAACAACAATTTCAATAGCCTTTTGTGCTGACTTATTCAGCACGTTCTCGTGACACAGGCCTACAAGTTCCCCCGACAATCTAATAATCTAAAAGTTAGACTGTCTAGAACAATTACAATTCAACTTTGTAAAATGTTTAGGTGTGTACTTTTTTGTCAAAGATATTTCACCTTTTAGATGCTTAGATTACTAGTTTCTGCCCTGAGCTTTGCTCTCAATAAATTTGTGAAGAGGAGAGAGAACTCAATCAGTTATGATTGAAAAACTATAAAAATCATTTTAATCTATTCTAAAGCAACCCTAAATTTGATTTTCTACATGCAGTGGTTTCGTCTCCATTGATATACCAATCAGTCAGTATCCACTTTTATATAGTAAACATATATATTTTTGGCAAATTGCAGCTTCATACTCCTGACAGAAGGCCAGTGGTTGTATGTTGTATCTGCTACTCTCAACTCAAGAAGAGCGGTAAGCTGATGGCAGCCTCTGCTGTAGCGGAGAATGTGCTGACTGCGCTACTCAATACACATTCTAAGGTAACTATAATTACAGGGCGGGCGCTTCATAGAAACGGCGCGTCAAATATGCCTACTACTACTACAAATGAAACTGTATATCCGTGAACGCGTCAGTAACACGTCAATGTGTGCGTTTTCATAGTCGAACGTCCCACAGTTACACAAGAACGGGGGAGAAGTGCGGAAGGAGCGGGGGGGTGCCATATTGCGGGAGGGGCAGGGAGTTTCCTTTCTGTACGTAGTACTAATATTAATTCTGTGCTATAATTACAATTTTTCTGTATTTTAAATTTTGTTGATTCTCCCTTCTGTGGCGTTCCCCTAGGGGAGATTCAGGAATGTTGCTATTGGCAGTAGCTCCCCTGAATGGGGAGGCAAAGCCCCTCCATTAATTCAATAATTTTATGGTTTCTTCTACACATTGGTCTTTTTGCAAGAAGTTAGGGAGGCTTTGCCCAGCAGTGGGGCACGAAAAGCTAAAAAAAATAATTTCTGTAAGTCTGCCCTAATTCATGACTTTCCCCCATTACTCACATTGTCAAACTTGTTTCCTTACAGAAAAGTAAAAAAAAAGTAATATCGCAGGCTGAAAGGTGCGCTCTTGGTCTTGTAACACTAGTAACCTCTAACACCGAATGTTTTGATAGTCCAATGAAGGCCCCTGTTGTTCCTGATATCAAAACTGAGTTGGACGATGACAAAAATGAGATAGATGACGTGGAATATGAAGGTATGTCGTAGTCTGTTCTCTTATATAATCTATCGTAGTAATAATTTACTACCAGTCCTAATTATGCAACAAAAATTTGTATGTGAGTTTTTGTGTTTATTTTATTTCTTTAAGTTTTATATTGCACAAGATACAATTCATACATTACTATTTTTGTATTAGTACTATGAATTGTGATCTACTTGTACTATGAACTTATTCTTACTTGCAATCTATGAAAGTACAATGGGTGGACTTAATGCTATAAACATTCTCTACCAGTAAACCTGTGTTTGTTATAATCACGCAAAAATTGTATTTAGTTTACATTGTTTGGCCGTAGATTATTTAATTATTAAATAAAAGGTATTATAGTTACACTAGCTGTTGCCCGCGGCTTCGCCCGCGTGAGTTTCGCTTTGATGAAAACTCTTTTTGTGTTCCAAACTGTAGTAAACTAAACTCCAGTACTCAAAATTTCCAGTGTCCTGCGGGAATATATTAGGTATTTGTAGTACAGTCGCAGTGTTAAAAGTGATATTTCATTCAAAAAACGATCTTCCTCTGCTCGTTATCTACAATTTCTTGTGTACCACCACTCCCACCCTCAGTCCTTGTTTGTCCTATCCCGTGTCTTATCTATTTATACCTACGTCAGTGGAAAATGCTCATCAGGTTAAACGACTTTTGCTAAGGCCCTATTTCCATTTATTTTTTAGAGTAGCTGGTCTCTTAGAGTTCTTCATCAGATGATCCTGATCTTCGATTATTATACGTCAATAGAAAATGCTCGTCAGATTGATAAACTTTTGCAAAGGGACCATTTCCATATTTCTTATAGTTTATCTGTTCTGTTAAGGTTCTTTATCAGGTGTTCCAGTTTTCAAAATCAATTATAGCCTATGTTGCCCAGGCTTAATAGCTATACAACAAAAAGTTTCATTCAAATCTGTCCAGTAGTTTTTGCGTGAAACGTGTTCATACATACAGACAGACAGACAGACAGATAGACAAGAAATTCCAAAAAAATATTTTTTGCTTTCTATTATTCTTTTTAAGTGTCCCTCTATCCATTTCAGTCAAAAATACTAAATGTACAGACAAAATATTTTTACTGTTTTATTATATGTATAGATATAGATGAAAGTATGTAAAAATTAATGAGAAGTGTTTTTGCAGGTCCTTCAGGGGATGATGAGATGGATATTGATTCTGAGGATGACAAAAGTGAACAAATTCAAAGAGATTCCAACATAAAAGAGGAAGACAGTGAAGACAGTGAAGGTATACTAATTTCTATCCAAGATCTTGTAATGCTGGGTCCAAAAATATCTTCTACTAGCTTTGCCCCGTAACTTTGTTCCTGTGGGAACAGTGGCGTAACAATAGGGCGGCAGGGCTGGCAAAATGCCATGGGCCATGAGGGAGGCCGTGAGCTCAAAAATAGTTTTTTACATTGTACCTGAGTATTTTATTTTATTTGAAAAGTATATGTATTTTCATAAGTTCTGCTTAAAATCCAAAGTGAGACAACTGAAGACCATAATACAATTTCAAGTTAATCATTAAGCATAACTGGTGCAGAAGGCAACATGAAACCACTGCACTACAATTCCCTAGTAATTTAACATGCAAAGGTCAAATAAAAATATGGCCCCGAGTGCCCGGCGTCCCTTGAATGGGACAGGGGTGCAAAGAATCTGAGCTGTTCCACAGAGCTAAGGACAAGAAAGACTTGAGCATGTTAATCGCTAACCTTCACTAGTTGGAGAGGCACCTTTAGAAGAAGATTAAGCATTTCAACCAACCTAAACAAAAAGATATTGATTCATTTTTAGAAACCTTTTAAACTTTTAAACATTTAAGGCCCCCCCCCCCCCCCCCCCATTTAAACATCAAAAGAATTTTCCACAGACCCCAGATGGTATAGTTTTCGGGAAAACCTCTCTTAGTGCTACCCTATAGTCCCCGAGGAACCTACATGTTAAGGGCTCTCAGTAAGTGAAAACGGCAATATTGGCTGTTTTCTATAAGCTGCTGTTTAAAGAATTGAAGAGTTTTCGCCCTGAAATTTCTGATATGTAATGTATTGTAGAACGTATGTTTAAAGGGAGGACTGTTTCCAAAACACGATGGGAAAAATTTTGCTCGATAGAAAACAATCCTGAAGTTACCTCTAAAATTTCATATGAATGCAGATAACATCCGTGTTTTATAATAAAAAATGTTTTAAAATCACCAACACAAAGGTATTTTACCTTTTCGGTTTCGTGACTGATTTACATTTTTGAAAAACTAAACATTTCTATTAACTTTTTGATAAAAATGTGAATGGCGCGCAACCGGGACGTCTCTCCCCGCCTCAGCCGCTTCATATAAATTTTCGCTGACCGCCTAACCCCCCTTAAATTTCAGCTTCCTACGCCTAGTAGTTTCGGCTGTGCGCATAATTTATTATTGTTAATATCTCAGGTTCTAAGTGACGTATCAAAATTAAACCTACGCCAGATTTTTAGTTAGACCTATAATCCAACAGAGAAGCCCGCTACAAATTTGGTCCAGTAGTTTTTGCGTGATGCGCATACAAACATACAGACGGAAAGACAGACAAAATTCTAGAAAAAATAGTTTTGGCTTCTATTGGTCGTATGAAGACCCCTCGTAGTTTTTTTTTCATAACTATCTTGTATGTACAGACACAAACCAGTTACAATTTTAATACTAGTATCATCATCAATATTACAGAGGAAGTGTTTGTAAGTTTGTTTGCTGGGGGTTATCTTCGGAACTACTGAACCGATTTCAAAAATTCTTTCACCAATAGAAAGCTAAGCTATACCTGAGTGACATAGGATACAATTTATGTATGTACTTCCTGAGCGAAGCCGGGGCGGGGCTAGGGTTGCCAGGTCGCCAAACCTAATAGCCGGACAGACCAGCCAGTTTGGCCGGACATTTGGGTAGAAAGGCCGGACACCCTACATTATTGAGGATTTTGTCTCAGTATAAATAGGTATGGCACTCTCGTCTCCTGCGCTCGGCCACGCTCAGCGCTCGCTTGTTTGCGAAATGTAAAAAGCCTAACAAAAGCCGGACAAGCCAGACACCGTTTATTTTGGCCGGACACGTATTCAAAAAGTCTACCAATGTCCGGCTTTATCCGGACGCCTGGCAACGCTAGGCGGGGCGCTAGTATAATACGTATTGATGATGATGTCTACTGCAGATGACACCAATATCGACGGCGAGGATGACACAGACCCTTTTGCTGAGCTGCCGGAAGAAGAGGAGGTGGATAAAGTGAAAATTATTGTGGAAGGTAAGTCATTTGTTTTATTGCTTTTCTAAAAAAAATTGAAACTGTGCGTACAATATAAGTTGAGTCTTAAGGTTGAGGCTTATTACATCTGTCAATTAGTATTAAAATAGTGGGTACTAAAATTCATTACCGGATTACAAAGCATTCTTTACCGGATCTATCAAGGGGAGTGCTCTGAGGAATTGTTCGACGTAATACCTGCCGCAGAATTTCACCACCGTACCATCAGTCACAGGTTGAAATTTCATCCATACCATCTGGATGACTGGCTGTCAACCACCATACGTTTTAAAAGACACTTTTTCCGAGTCGTAATAATGGCTGAACCTATATTGTGCGTTATTTCTTATCAAACAGAGGCAGAAAAAAAATCACAACAGTTTGACAGTTGCACAAATCACAATATTGATACTTTTTAGATTTTTTTTTATTAGATTTTGTTTTTAAAAAATGCCAATCCCGTGAATTTTTGCTTTTTATATGGACTCTCCTTTTACTTAAGCGCCATCTATGAAGTTATCTGGAACAATTTTTTTTTAAACTTGGGTCTCGGGAAATATATGTATGAAGTATAGTGTTACGGTCTTGTTACTTACTTCGATGGCTCGACGACCCAAAGAGGATCTTGGCCTCCGATACTAGAAGCTTCCATTCCTTCCTGTTCTGCGCTACTTCCTGCTAGTCGGCTCTTAACTTACTAAATCTCATATAAACCAGGAAAGTGTACAAGTATTAGAATTATTAGATTAGATTACCTATAGCTTTAATATTTGTTGTTGCCTAATTTGTCTTTTAATATTTGTTTGCATGTGTGTGTCGCGGCACACCGAAAACCATTGAGCTAGAATAATACATGCTTTATTTTAAAAGAAAAAGACATTCACAGATGTCATCGCTACAACACAAACACCGGAGATTGTCAAACAAACTGAAGATCAACCTGGAGATTCAACAAGTACTGAGAGAAAGCGTCGCGAGTCGCAACAAGACAAGACACAATCAAGAACACAGACAGGTCAGTGAACCTACCAATGTACCTGTAACCACAGAATACTACTTACTACTAATATTATAAATGCGAAGTTTGATGTGAGTTTGTGAGTTTATGAGGATGTTCGTTGCTCAATCCCGCAAAGTCTACTGGACAGATTTTGATGAAATTTGTTAAACGGGTAGAAAAATACCGGGAATAGCACATAGGGTACTATTTATCCCGAAATCCCGAAATGGCGCAGCTAGTAAGTTATAGTACTAAAGTAAAGAACGACCACTCACCGTTACAACTCTCATGTTATACTATTATCATTAGAGTTCGGATATTCCAGTGCATATTTATCTAAACTTCGTGAAGTACGTATATTATGATACGATAAGCTGACATTTGTGTTTTAAGGATTTATTATACGACAGTTGCATAAATAACTATTATACAGCTCATCAGAAACCATTAGAATGTAATATTTGTAATCGGTAATATAACAAAACTAATGTACCACTTAGGACGACATACAGTCGAGAAACCGTTTGAATATGACGTTTGTTACAATCGGTTTCGTCGAAAGTCGGTGAGAAACCATTTAAATGTGAGACATGTCAACTTAGGTTTCGTCGAAAGGAAGATTCAATATTTCACCACAGAATAAGTAATAGTACTAACGTACAGAACGGCCCCTCACCGCCCCGCACCCATTTCAAATACCGCACCCCACCCCGCACTTCCTTGTAGACATCACTGTCACTTGTACGAGGGCTGGCGCGTAATCGGTGCACGTTTCGCGCCATTTTGCTTGATAACCAGGACACGCAAGCAGCCCTACTAAACGCGCACGCACACATTTGCGTGTGTACGTTATTTGCCTATGGAGTAGTAAATTTGCGAGCGTTGTATGAAGTGTCCGGGGTGTAACTTCACTAAAGAGCACACATGCGAGAAACCTTTTGTATGTGACATATGTCAACATAGGTTTCGTCGAAAGAAAGATTAAATATTTCACATAAGGCCCCACAACACAAATGAGAGTACACAGGCGAGAAATCTTTAGAATGTAATATATGTCAACATAGGTTTCGTCGAAAGGAAGATTCAATGCTTCACTCAAGGGCTCCCATACTGTACACAGGCGAGAAACTTTTGAATTTGGGATATGTCAACATAGGTTTCGTCGAAAGGAAGATTTAATACTTCACTTTGAATCAAAGCAGCAGACCAAAAGAAATCAAAACACCTGCTTAAATTGAGCAGGAATAACATTAGAATCATCGTTGGAATCCTCACAGGACACTGATGATCCTATCTGTCCCAGCTGCTTGGAAGAAGAGGAAACTAGCTTTCACCTAGTAGCAGAATGTCCCGCATACGCTGCTGCGAGGAGAGAAGAAATGGGCTATCTGAAAATGATCTGAGCGACATTACAGTACGTTATTAAAATTCTGCAAAGTAACAGGTAGATTCAGTGGGTCGCCACCGAGCGACGTAAGTTTCCAGGTAACTCAAAACCCTACACGAGTCTCGGGGGATTGGGTGAAATGGTCCCAGAATGAGTGGACTGATCACCCGTCTGGTGCTTGCGCTGGCGTACCCCAAAAAGTAAATAAATAATACTTCACTTGAGGGCTCATATATGAGAGCACACAGGTGAGAAACCTTTTAATGTGAGGTATGTCAACATAGGTTTTGTCCCTAAGGGAAACTGGTCTGCTCGGTTTTCAAGTATCGAGGCTGTATTTTTATCTCGGTTTAAATTATTTTTGTTTGTTTTTAACCATTTCATTGTAGTTACTCCATCTCAAACATATCATGCTTCATTATATTTGTTTCTTATATTTTATTTTTGTCTAAAACTGACGACTTACTTTACTGACCCCCTGAAATAGGATTCTGTATGGTAAAGGGGTCAGTTTTATCTGTTGTTGACTGTACATAATCTCTGTTTGTATAAAGATAAAAACTAGCCCCTCTGGCATGTAAGACTGTTTCATGAGTTTCTTTCGGCATTTCTTCTCAGCAGTGGTCGTTTCGAAATGCTAGTAGTTTGTAGCTTTGAGACATAATACACTAATTAGTTTTCGACTTGAAAAAGTGCCTTCTTTGAAGGCCAAGTTTGATAAAGAATTTTTGATTTTTGAAAGTAAGATTTAATACGTCATTCAAGGACTCATTTAAGAGATCACACAGGCGAGAAACCGATTAAATTGTATAACATGTTATCGTTGAACTGATAAGAATAATTTATTATGCTATGCACACGGGCGAAAACGGTTAAAATATAACTTTTGTCACAATCACTTCAGGCAGAAAAGTGCTTTTGTACTTCATTTAAGGACTCACATTGGCGAGAAACCATTAAAATAGAACGTTTGTGATTATCAGTGTATTCAAAAAGGTGATTGATTAAAGAATTTGAGAATTCACACTAGTGAGAAACCATTTAAATGTCGTTACATTCAAATTCGATTCCGATTATAATAATATTATATAATAGCAGCCCGCCCGGCTTCGCACGGGTTGCTTGTTTCATTTGTTTTTTATAGCGGCTACAGACTCACGCGAGAAGTCTTGCCGAGAAATTGCGCGAGAACCAAGAATGCATCTACACTCATGCAACCTTCTCATTTGCATTCTCGATCGTTTTCCGGAATGGACGACGACAGTGCAGCGGCTTTGGTTTTGTGTGCATTGGCATATAATAATCTTGTGAATTCTAAAATTATAAATCAAATTAGAAAGAAAAGAAGACCACAGACAGTAGATGGTAGAACTGTAGGTACCTACACGACAACACAATCAATGCCACGGTCGCACTGAGACTGAGACCGAACAAGAATGTAATACCGTTCTCTTTTCTCGCCCGAGAAACCCTTTGAAGCGGGCAAAAATACCGACACCGTTCGGAGAACAGGCGAGCGCGAGAATGAGACGGCGAGAATGCGATCAAACTCACGCTTCTCTGGTGTTCTCGAGGGTTGAGTCTGGAGGCGGCATTACATGTAATTTACGTTTTCACCTACCTCTTACGAATACTGCGTTATAAATAAACTAGCTTTTGCCCGCGGTATCGCCCGCGTGAATTTCGCACGGAAACAGTGCTATTTACAGGGATGTAAGGTACTCTATTCCATTCTCACTACTTCTTACTATGTGTATGAAGATTGGTTCAGCAGATAAAGCGTGAAGAGGTAACAAACAAAAAAACTTTCGCTTTTATAATATTAGATAGGATACGAAAACGCGCTCGCATATTTACGCACATCTCTTTCTTGTCGAGAATGTCTGGTGTCAGATCTTCACCAAGTCGCCTAAAGGCATTTGATATGCATTACTTGACAACTGCTGCCATTTAGCAGTAGTTGTTGTATATACTAGTTAACTAATCAGTCAGCTAGTGTTTCACGCACGGCATACATTGTGATCAAAATTTACTATTAAACCTTATCTGCAAATAGAATGTTTCTTCCGATTTGACGTTTGTGAAAACACTAAAATATATTCCTCTGTAATTTGAATTATCAAATGCAATTCGGTTTTTAACGGAAAAAGATATCCACAGATATCGTCGCTACTACAGAAACTTCGGAAGCTGTTAAAAGTCAGTCTGAAGCGGGTACAACGAACCAGTTGCAGTGCGAGTCGCTGCCGGAGTCGACACCGACCGGCCAGGGACGCCACCAATGCAATATTTGTCAGCGACGTTTCAAAAAACCTGCATTAATGAAAAGACATTACAAAATTCACACCGGTGAAAAACCATATATATGTGTCATGTGTCCATATAGGTTTGCGGAGAAAGGTTCTTTATTACAGCATTTAACAGTTCACACAGATGTGAGACCTTTCGAATGTGATGTATGTCACCAGAGGTTTCGTCGAAAGGCACATTTAACACGTCATTCGAGGACTCACTCTGGTGAGAAACCGTTCGAATGTAACTATTGTCAAAACCGGTTTGTTCAAGAATATAATTTAACTAAGCATTTGAGAACTCACACGGGCGAGAAACCCTACGAATGTGGCGACTGTAAGCGTCGGTTTAGTTACAGATATAGTTTAATGAAGCATATGATAACGCACACCGGAGAGAAACCCTATGAATGTGACATTTGTCACCATCGATTTGCTCAAAAGTATGATTTGATACGACACAGTAAAATTCACAACAAAATTCCGAAATAGAATGACTGCCCTTGATTTATCCTAACCTAATCCTGACTAATATTATAAATGCGAAAGTGAGGTTGTATATTTGTCAATAAATTCTCACTAGTTCGATCATCGAACTGATTAGTAGAACTAGTGAGAATGAACCTACCTCTTCACGCTTTTCTACTGAACCGATCGTCATAAAATTTTACATAAACATAGTCAGGGGTCCAGAGAAGGACATCCTAACTAATATTTTAAATGCGAAAGTAAGTTTGTTTATTTGTTTGTTTTGTTACCTCTTCACGCTTTATCTACGGAGCCGATCGTCATAAAATCTATACATATAATAAAACAGTAAAAATATTTTGTCTGTACATTTAGTATTTTTGACTGAAATGGATAGAGGGACTTACTTAAAAAGAACAATAGAAAGCAAAAATTTTTTTTTGGAATTTCTTGTCTGTCTGTCTGTCTGTATGTATGTACGCGTTTCACGCAAAAACTACTAGACGGATTTGAATGAAACTTTTTTGTTGTATAGCTATTAAGTCTGGGCAACATATAGGCTATA
Organism: Ephestia elutella; assembly: GCA_018467065.1. NCBI lineage: Eukaryota > Metazoa > Arthropoda > Insecta > Lepidoptera > Pyralidae > Ephestia > Ephestia elutella. The sequence goes on along the minus strand of CM031574.1, from coordinate 5,856,537 downwards.
ATTGATTTTGAAAACTGGAACACCTGATGAAGAACCATAACAGAACAGCTAAACTATAAGAACTATGGAAATGGTGCCTTAACAAAAGTCATTCAACCTGATGAGCATTTTCTACTGACGTATAAAAATTGAAGATCTGGAACATCTGATGAAGAACTGCAAGAGACCAGCTACACTATAACATATATGCAAATGGCGCCTTAGTAAAAGTCGTTCAACCTACTGAGCATTTTCTGCTGACGTATAAAAATTGAAGATCTGGAACATCTGATGAAAAGCTCCAAGAGACCAGCTACACTATAACATATATGCAAATGGCGCCTTAGCAAAAATCGTTCAACCTGATGAGCATTTTCTGCTGACGTACAAAAATTGAAGATCTAGAACATCTGATGAATAACTCCAAGAGGTCAGCTACCCTATAACGTATATGGAAAAGGCGCCTTAGCAAAACTTGATTAATCTGATGAGCATTTTCTGTAGACGTATAAAAATCGAAGATCCGAAACATCTGAAACAGTTTGGAACACAAAAAGAGACTTTTTATCTAAGCGAAACTCACGCGGGCGAAGCCGCGGGCAACAGCTAGTTTTACATAAACATAGTCAGAGGTCCAGAGAAGGACATAGGCTATCAATCATCCCGGAAAAAAGTACGGTTCCCGAGGGATCGACATTAGCGCGAGCTAGTTAAATAAATATTTTTTAAGTATTTACTTTAAACGACAAAAAAAAAAACAAAAGATCGCACACATTTTTTTTTAATAACGTTGGGCAGCAAACGAGCACCTGATAGTAAGTAATCACCGCTGCCCATAGACAACTGCAACACTAGGGATATCGCAGGAGTGTTGCCGGCGCTTTCAAGAAGACGTCGACTTGGTTTTTGAAAATTCCAATGTCGTATACGTGGCAAGAAGTGTCATGAAATGTACGGTGGTTTATTTATAGCCAGTTATCAAGATGGTTTGGATGAAAGGACAATGCAACCAATTAGCCCAAAAAATGAAACTCGTGCATAATTGAGACTGATGCCAAACGCTAGTCCTAATCATTCATAATAACTTTTACTATAGGGCCAAATAAATTGCTCGCCTCGTTCGCTCTTAGCGGTTGCTTCCCATAGATATAAAGCTACAAAACCATGTATAGATATATTTTTCCGGTCGTTGAATACAACGTTTAAACAAAAAAAAAAACTCTTCACAGATGTCGTCGATGCGTCAAAAACTTTAGAAGAAGTTAAAAGAAAACAGTTTGAAGCGAGTACAGATAACAAGAATCAACGCGAGTCTCGGACAGAGCCAAGGGCCCCGACTAGTCAGGGACCCCACCAATGTAATATTTGTCAACGACGTTTTAAGACAAAGGCAAACATGATAAGGCATTATAAAACTCACACCGGTGATAAATCATTTCAACGTGATATATGTCATAATCGGCATTATGATAATACTATTTCAATGTATCACTTAAGAGATCACACAGGCATGAAACCGTTTGAATGTGCGGTTTGTCACAATCGGTTTAGTCGGAAAAGTTATTTGGCAAAGCATTTAAGAACTCACACAAGCGAGAAACCTTTTGAATGTGATGCATGTCCACAAAAGTTTCGTCAAAAGGCACATTTAACACGTCATTCAAGGACTCACTCTGGTGAGAAACCGTTTGAATGTGATATATGTCAACATAAGTTTTATCGAAAGGAACATTTAACAAGTCACTCAAGGATTCATTCTGACGAAAAACCGTTTGAATGTTATGTATGTTAACAAAGGTTCCGTCGAAAGGCAAATTTAATACGTCACTCAAGGATTCATTCTGGCGAGAAACCGTTTGAATGTCATATATGTCTAAAGAGTTTTCGTCTAAAGGAATATTTAACAATTCACTCAAGGATTCACTCTGGTGAGAAATTGTTTAAATGTCACATCTGTCAGCACCTGTTTAGCCAAAAGAGTGAATTAGTAAAGCATTTAAGCATTCACATGAGCGTGAAACCATTTGAGTGTAGCCAGTGTCGGCGTAGGTTTAGTCTAAAATCTTATTTATTAAAGCATTTGAAAACTCACACTGGGAAGAAACCTTACGAGTGTGACACTTGTCACCGTCGATTTGCTCTAAAGAGTGCTTTAATTCGGCACATTAAAATTCACGCCAAAATTCTGAAATGAAATGACTGCCTTTGATTTATTATGATGAAATTTAAAGTAAACATAAAATTCACAAGTACTAGCTTTTGTCGCGACAAAAGTTAGCCGATGTCACTCTTAAGCACTTCAATTCAACCACTTTAATCCATTGCTCCGTTTCAAAGTTAAAGAAGGATAAAGAAACAAACAATTACACTTTCACTTAATAATAGCATAGCTTATGTATATGATTCATACAGTCGCCTCTACGCGGGGCAATCGTGAGGGGTGTGATAATATTGTGGATTAGGCTATATAAGAGTGCGCCTTACGTAGGCAGCGCCCCCAATCGTGTTTTAAAAACATTAGCATCCATAGAGCAATTCTTTGTATGACCGACGACGTTAAAATATCAACCTAATCAGCTGTTCCAAACCATTTTACAGTACCTACTCGCCCAAAATGTATGAAACGGCTGATATTTTTTATTATGTTATTTTAGTTTTTAATTTAATATGTTTTTACTCATATTTCAATGTAGAACTAGCGTTATTATTTTAGATATTATAAAAAAAAATCAAATTAAACAAATGAGATGTTTTTTGTTTTAAGTTTATAAATTACTAGCTGTTACCCGCGGCTTCGCCCGCGGCAAAAAAGGATTAATCATTATCCCGCCTCTGTGAAACTGTTGATTGAGCGCGAGTTAGCACTTTATTTACGATGGAGCGAGTTGAAAAATAGGTAAAATATCAAATAGGCAAAATTACAAATTCATAGGCAAATACCGTTTATACACTCGCATATATATGTGTGCATGAAATTTAGTAAGGCTGCTTATATGCGTGTCGTGATTTTTAATCAAAATGGCGCGAAAACTTCATCGTTACCGCGCATAGAAAGATATATTGATAAAGATATAAAATAATAAAAAAACGTGCCAATTTTCACTCGAGGGATTTTGTAATGGCGGACAGATTATTACTTAACTAGCTTTTGCCCGCGGCTTCGCCCGCGTGAATTTCCCACGGGAACAGTGCTTTTTCCCGGGATAAAAAGTAGCCTATGTGCTATTCCAGGTCATTATTTACCTCTGTACCAAATTTCATCGAAATCCGTCCTGTAGATTTTGCGTGATTGAGTAACAAACATCCTCACAAACTCACATCCAAACTTTCGCATTTATAATATTAGTATGGAATATGGATTTATTATTATGTCGCTGTTTTTTACAATACAGATTATTTTAAGAACACCACAATATAAAGGATTTCTATAAATAAACTCTCACTGACAGATCTACCATCGAAAGGAATACAGAGAGGGCTCCTGTAATGGCGGATCAAATCGGCCGCAAAGTAGTTATACGAATTAGTATGAGGACGAGTAGGTATTTCCACCTCGATGTTTACGCGCCAGCCCTCGTTAAAGTGTCAGTTCTTTAGGCGCGATTGGTCCAATCACGAGTTTGAACCAACCGCGAATTGAACCATTCGCGAACTGGACCAATCGCGAATTGGACCAACCGTGAATTGGTGAACTGGACAAAATCCGAATTGGACCAATCGCGCCTAAAGGACTTATTTTCTGCCTTCAAGTCTTTCCGGGCGGTAATAGAAAAAAATAACCTGAACCTAACTTCGTTTCCCCCTCAAAGTCTTTCCAGGCGGTCTTAAAAAAAAACCGACACCTAACTACTACTACATGATCTTAGCTTCTCAATATACAAAGTTTAATACTTAAAAAGTTTACAATTTCGGAAACATTGTTTATTTTTAGACCAATCGCGTATTGGACCAACTGCGAATTGAACCAACCGCGAATTTAACCAACCGCGAATTGGACATTTTTTTTAACTTTGGACCAGTCGTGCCTAAACCATGTCAGTGATGTCTACTGCGAAGTGCTGGGCGGGGTGGGGTGCGGTATTTGAAATGAGTGCGGGGCGGTGACTGACCGATATGTACGTTAGTACTACTTTCTATTCTGTGGCGCTACTGTTTCCGCTACACTATATGGTATACATAAACATTTATAAAAATATTACTCTTAAGAACATTCTTCGCGAAAAAATACTGAAAGAACTTGTCCGCGCTAAAGTGCCATCTCGTGGCAGGCCATGAGAACTAAAGACAAGTATTTAATTAAAGCGCCATCTAATGACAAATTAGATGTTATGAAAAAATGTAGTGTACCTCATACGGCTATGTCGCACGCCCCGCCTCCGCACGCAATGCACATCATAACCAACTCACTGATATCCTTCACACACATAATATATAGAAGTTTGAGCAGAGTGCCATTAGTCCATGCACTCAGCAACGGTCCGCACACCTCGACGTATCCGGACATACTGCCGGCCGGTGTAACGGCCCATTTTATATGGAAGTAGTGGGGAGGCTGTCGTAACGTCACTTTGACGTAACGTCATTTTGACATGACGTCTATTTTGTCAAATAATAGATGGCGTTACTATAATTGGTATCCCATGCCCACGGGAATATTTTTTTCCGGGATAAAAAGTAGCCTATGTGCTATTCCAGGTCATTATCTACCTCTGTACCAAATTTCATCGAAATCCGTCCAGTAGATTTTGCGTGATTGAGTAACAAACATCCTCACAAACTCACATCCAAACTTTCGCATTTATATTATTAGTAAAGTAATAAGTAATATTAGTTATTAGTATTAGTATGGATTATTGACGTTGAAAATTGTAATACCTTCGCTTCGAAACAATTTTTGGAACGACTTTTCTTCAAGGTAAAGGCTAATCTTAACTAATATTATAAATGCGAAAGTGAGTTTGTTTATTTGATACCTCTTCATGCTTCATCTACTGAACCGATCTTCATAAAATTTTACATTAACATAGTCAGGGGTCCAGAGAAGGACATAGGCTATCATTTAGCTTGAAAAAAATTACGGTTTCCGAGGGATCGACATAAGCGTGGGCTAGTTAAATAAGTATTTTTTAAGTATTTACTTTAAACGACAAAAAAAAATCAAATCGCACACTTTTTATTTATGACGTAGAGCGGCAAACTAGCACCTGATAGTAAGTAATTACCGCTGCCCATAGACAACTGCAATACCAGGGGTATCGCAGGAGTGTTGCCGGCCTTTCAAGAAGACGTCGACTTGTTTTTCAACCGACTTCCCAAAAAAGGAGGAGGTTATATGTTTCGATGTATGTATGTTTTTTTTTTATGTATGTTCGCCGATTTCTCGGCCTATAGTGGACTGATTTCCGAAATTATTGTTATATTCGAAATAGTTTATTCCCAAGTTGGTCCCATTTTAACCACGTCAGAATCTGTTCGGTAATTTTAAAGATACCTAACAAAATATAAAAATTCAAACATTGGATTATAGAGCAAAAGCCCGCGACAGCATGCCCTTCTTTATTTTATGAAAACTCAAGATTCTTTATGCATGTCCCCAACACAGAAATAGTGATAAGGGACTATAAAAGTTGGATCATGATTGCTTAGATAGATAATTTGTAGCAATTATATTTGAAGTGGTAGCTTAATTTGGGTCTCTAATGATTCTTATAAAAATATTTGTTATAATATAGTTTGAAATAATGTTTTTTCACATAATCATAATTAACATAAATTAAAATTAAAATAAATTTTTTTCACATAATTTTTTTAACATAATTGTTTTGTAATAAATACAAATTGTCATAAACATAAATAATCATAATATAATTTAATTATAATAGTAATACTCGTAAAGTACAGAGAAAAGAGAACTCATAATGTGCGGATGTACTCAGAGAACTTTGTTTTCTTGTTGTTTATGTTCGCGGCATAGGGGTGGCCCAAGGGCCACCCCTGCCGCACCCTAACCTATACTAGTGTCTTTGTCAACTTAATGTGAAATAGGTATAATCAAATATCACATTTTCAGACTCGAATCAGGAAACCATCAACAAAATAAAAAATAAAGTATGTTTATGACTACAACAATTATGACAAATCCATTATGATAAACCATTTTATAAGAAAATTCAGTATGACAATCTATAATTATGCCTACACAAATATTATTACAATAAACATTATTTAAATAAAATATTATGATAAAAAAATTATGAGAAAGGCCTTATGACAAACCATATTATGATTATTAACCTTATGAGAAATAAAAGGATCCCGCTTAATTTCCTTAAAGTAAGAGTTTTTAAGATTTTATTCCGAATAATATGAGAAATCATGCCATAAATTGCCAAGCCATTAGTGCAGATACAAACCCCTGCCAGACATTGTAACTTTACTAAATTATAGTCATGTTTGTTTTATTATAATAGCTGAATTTAATAATACTTTGAGAGGTCCCCAAAGGTGCTTTCGACCTATAAAATTCACTTTTGCTATCCATATTACCTGCATAAGCAACTAAGATTAAAACTTCATGAGTAGTCACTAATATTTTTTACACTTGGATATAAGTGAAATTTGACACTGAGAAACATTCAGCATTTTTGAAATAAGGCAGGTTGGTCGTCGCGGACTTTTGGTCTATTTATGTGCCAAAAACTTCGTGGGATTTTGACAAGTTCTGACATTTCAATCAATCTGACATAAAACGTTTCGATTTCTTAAATTTTGGCCAGTGAAAAAATAAGTTTAAGTTTTCATGACAACAAAATTGCGCCAAGTGCACTAAAAATGATAAAATAAAATTTTTTTACCAAAAAAATGAACCGACTTCCATTGTAAAACTTAAAAACATGAAATAACTTAATAGGCAGATCAAAAAGAAAAATGTATTGGCACGCTACCTACTGAATGAGGTGAAGTCGGTGCCAAATTAAAAATTAAATCATCTAAATTAACATTAGAATCATGTGTAATTAAAATGCTTAATATCCTTACACCTTGCACTTGGCACCGACTTCACCTCATTCAGTAGGTAGCGTGCCAATACATTTTTCTTTTTGATCTGCCTATTAAGTTATTTCATGTTTTTAAGTTTTACAATGGAAGTCGGTTCATTTTTTTGGGAAAAAAATTTTATTGAAGATTCCAATGTCGTATCGTACCTTGGCAGAGGACGCTACCGTCGCGCTGCAAACAGCTGTTTTTACCGGGTCCAGAGTTATTTATTGCTAAAAATACTTTAAGCGCTATTTAGTTCTAAAAATATATCTAGTTAGAAAAATTAATTAGTATTGTTCAAGAGGAGACAACTAGTAAAACTCAACATAACAACGAATTAACAAAAGTAAATAGTGAACGAGAAGCAGTCACTTTATCAGTGCAGAAGAACAAGAAAAAGGAAGGATTGCATTAAAATCATATCAAAGCCAGTTAACAGATGGAAAAAAGGATTAAATTAAGTGTAAAATAGTAAGTGCAGAAAAATTTATATCGACATAATCTAACTTAAATTCGATAGTCATCACCAGTAGTTACATAGAAGAGCATAACAACTAACGCCATCTCTTGATGAATAGCACAAACTATTTACATACCACTTAACTGGCACCTGGAGAAAATACAAACTTATAGAACTAACGCCATCTAATAGCGAACGGCAATAAAATGGAGGATATAACAAATATTTTAAAATCAATACAAATGAATATAGCAGATCAGAAAAAAGAAATAAAAGAAATGGAAGCAAATATTACAAATAGTATTAACAAGACAATTAGCGAAAATTTCAAAAGATTAGAGCTAAAATACAATCAACTAAATAAATCAACTACAAAATCAAGAAAAAGTTATAGATCAAATTGAAAGACATAATAGAAGGACAAACTTAGTATTTTTCGGCATAGGAGAATGCGAAAAAAGCTATAAGGATCTAGAAAATAAAATTATTGATTGCATTAACAAAAATAATATCAACTGTGAAAGAAATGAAATTGAATCAGTAAAGCGACTAGGAAAAAAGGGAGAGAAGCCCAGACCAATTACAGTTACTTTCACTACTATGGGGAAAAAAAAATTACTCTTACAAAACAAAACAAAATTTGAACATTCTACAATTTACTTTAAAGAAGATTATCCAAGAAAAGTTTTAGAGAAAAGAAAACAATTGCAGTTGGAAGCACAAACATATAAAGCAGAAGGTAAAAAAGTTATTATAAAATACGACAAACTCATAGTTATAAACAAAGACAAACACAATAGTAAGAGCAACCAACAACAACCAAAGAAAAGAAGTCTTCACCTATCTCCTAATAATAAAAATAATCAGGACAACCAAGTCACGAAGAAAAACAAGACACAAATTTTTCATGAAACCGCTAAAAATGCCGGATACAAGTTCAATCTCTACGAATCAAGCTCCTTCACCAAGATTATAGCAACTAACGAAACCCTCTCCACCACACCACCCAACACGGCCGGTCACCGCGGGGACGAAAACCGACAATCGGTTTTCGTTTGACTACAACCCTCCAATAAAAACTGAAAGGACAACATACGAAAAGAAAAATCAAAATTATGATAGAAAAACTTGGATACAATTGGAGGAGGCCTCTACCCTAAAAAGGGGTTCTCATTCGAGAAAAAAGAAGAAAAAAAAGAAAGAACAAACAATAATTCAAAATAAGTAGATAAATATAATAATTAGATTAAATAATAACTAATAAATATTTATTCATGAATTAATAATATAATAAAAAATAAAATAAAATTAGTGTTATTGTAATTGAAATGAATATGATAAAATTAATACAATGATTAAAGTGTCTTTGATAAAATAATAATTGTTACTAAGCGTAATTACTTGAATAAATTGATATCAATGTTTATATTTCTTTAAAACAAGAATTATCATTTAATTATAAAAATATTGATATGATATTTGCATGTGATAAAATCTATGTATGTACCGTACCTACTTAGCATGAAATGAGAAATTAATAAAGGCTTTTTTATTTATTTTATTATTTTTATTTATTTATCGTACCTTGGTCATACGTGGCAAGAAGTGTCATTTAAAACGTACTGTGGTTTATAGCCAGTTATCAAGATGGTTTGGATAAAATTTTAATTTATGATGGGTGGAACGGTGGTAAAATTCTGCGGCGGGTATTAGGTAAAACAATATCTCGGAACACTCCCCCTGATAAATGCGGTAGAGAATGCATATGGATCCAACACCCTACGCAGAGCCAGGGGATAGAGGCGGCCGACGAGATTCTCGACACCATACATGTACGACAGATTCCGTGATACCAACTAATTCGGCCTCGCTCCCAGCGGTTGGTCCCTATATATATATAAAGCTAAAATACAAGTAAAGATATTTTTCTGTTGATACAGATAGCTAGCTAAAAAATCGGCAAAGTACGAGTCGGAATCGCACACGTAGGATTCCGTGCTACCAAACGATATCAAATTTAATTATAAATTCGGTGCTCGTCCTCGCTCTTAGCGGTTGGTTCCCATAGATATAAAGCTACAAAACCAGTATAGATATATTTTTCCGGTCGTTGAATACAACGTTTAAACAAAAAAACTATTCACAGATGTCGTCGGTGCATCAGAAACTTTAGAAGAAGTTAAAAGAAAACAGTTTGAAGCGGGTACAATTAACAAGAATCAACGCGAGTCACGGACAGAGCCAAGAAAGCCGACTGGTCAGGGACCCCATCAATGTAATATTTGTCAACGGCGTTTTAAGACAAAGGCAAATATGATAAGGCATTATAAAACTCACACCGGTGATAAATCATTTCAACGTGATATATGTCATAATAATCGGTATTATGATAATACTACTTTAATGTATCACTTAAGAGATAACACAGGCGTGAAACCGTTTAAATGTGAGGTTTGTCTCAATCGGTTTAGTCGGAAAGCTGATTTGACATTGCATTAAAGAACTCACACAGGCGAGAAACCTTTTGAATGTGATGTATGTCGACAAAGGTTCCGTCAAAAGGCACATTTAACATGTCATTCACGGACTCACTCTGGTTTGAAGCCGTTTGAATGTAAAGTTTGTCACAATCGGTTTAGTCTGAAAGGTGTTTTAGTAAATCATTTAAGAACTCACACAGGTGAGAAACCTTTTGAATGTGATGTATGTCAACAAAAGTTTAGTCGAAAGGCAACTATAATAAGTCACTTAAGGATTCATTCTGGCGAGAAACCGTTTGTATGTGGTATATGTCAACAAAGGTTTCGTCAAAAGGAACATTTCACAAGTCACTCAAGGATTCACTCTGCTGAGAAACCGTTTGAATGTAATATATGCCAACAAAAGTTTCGTCATAAGGAACCTTTAAAAATTCACTCAAGGATTCACTCTGGTGAGAAACCGTTTGAATGTAGTATATGTCAACAAAAGTTTCGTCAAAAGCAACATTTAACAAATCACTCAAGTATTCACTCTGGCAATAAACCGTTTGAATGTGATATATGTCAACAAAGGTTTCGTCGAAAGAGTGATTTAGTAAGGCATTTAAGGATGCACATGAGAGTGAAACCATTTGAATGTGATATATGTCACCAAATTTTTGCGCAAAAATATTGTTTAATGAATCATTTAACAATTCACACGGGTGAGAAACCATTTGAGTGTAGCGAGTGTCAGCGTAGGTTTAGTCTAAAATCTTATTTATTGAAGCATTTGAAAACTCACACTGGGAAGAAACCTTACAAGTGTGACACTTGTCACCGTCGATTTGCTCTAAAGAGTGCTTTTATTCGGCACATTAAAATTCACCCCAAAATTCTGAAATGAAATGACTGCCTTTGATTTATTATGATGAAATTTAAAGTAAACATAAAATACACAAGTACTAGCTTTTGCTCGTGACAAAAGAAACTATTTTACAATAATTACTCGCCCAAAATGTTTGGAACGGCTGATATTTTGTATTATGTTAGTTTAGTTTTTAATTTAATGTTTTTACTCATATTTCAATGTAGAACTAGCATTATTATTTTAGATATTATGAAAAATTTTCAAATAAAACAAATGAGATGTTTGTAGTGTTAAGTTTATAAATTATTTATTTTTTTATATTTGACGTTTGAAATTGTAATCCCTTTGCTTAGTAATAATTTTTCGGACGACTTTTGTTCAGTGCTAGTCGCACTCGCGCACGTAGGATTCCGGGCTACCAAACGATATCAACTTTATAAGTCACAAGGTGCCAGGTCGGGACTGTATGCAGGATGACTCATGAGTTCTACATTTTTCGCCTTCAAAAAGTCGTTTGTCTGTCTGGCCGTGTGAGAACTAGCATTGTCGTGGTGCAGGATGATACGGCGTTTACGGTTATTTTTACGGAGTTCGTCAATAACTTCCGGCAAACAAATGGTCGTGTACCAGTCACTATTCACTGTACGACGATTCTCTAAAGCAACAGTAGCCACGTGTCCAGTTAAAAAGAAGCAATCATCCGCTTAGATGCACTTTTCACGCGCGCCACTTTGGTTGGTTTCGGCTCATCTTGAAAGACCCATACGCTCGATTGCTGCTTTGTTTTGGGATCGTAGCAATAAATCCATGTTTCGTTACCTATTACTATGTCCCACACCAAATTTGACGCACCTTCGTTGAATCTGGTAAGCATGGCACTGCACCAAGTGACGCGGTCCGTTTTTTGAGCCTCGGTCAAGTTGTGTGGGATCCACCGCGAGCACAGCTTTCTCACACCCAAATGTTTGTGTAGGATTAATTGTATTTGACTCATGCCTATTTCTAAGGATGCGCGAATTTCATGGTAGGTCACATGCCTGTCTGTTTCAATCATACGGCGCACAGCATTGATGTTTTTGTTGGTCACAGCGGTGGACGGCCGACCATCGCGAGATTCGTCACTGAGATTGATACGACCACGCTTGAATTCTGCAAACTATTGCACTATGCAATTAAATATTTGGGACACATAGTTACCGCTGACCTGAAGGATGATGCTGACATGAAAAGGGAGCGCAGGGCTCTGACTGTCAGGGCTAACATGATAGCCCGCAGGTTTGCCCGTTGTTCGAGGGATGTCAAAATTACTCTTTTCAGAGCATTTTGTACGTCCTTCTACACGGGCAGTCTGTGGGTGTCATATACCAAGACACAGTATGAGGCCTTGCGCATCCAATACAATAATGCCTTTAGGATGCTGTTGGGGCTGCCTCGATTTTGCAGTGCATCAGGGATGTTTGCCACTTCCCGTGTGGATTGTTTCTACACAGTCATGCGGAGGCGGTGCACATCTCTGGTGCGCAGGGTGCGGGACAGCAGTAACAGCATCCTAAAGATGTTTTCAGAAAGATTTGACTGTCAGTACATGAACCATGCAGCGATGATTCATGTACTGACTGGAATTTAAATTTTTATATGATTTGAAATAATTTAATTTAATAATTTAAAAATTTTATTTAAGGAAAAATTTTTGTAAAACCTGTAATGATCCTTGTTGATTGAATAAAGAATTATTATTATTATATTATTATTATAAACAGTTGTCTTGCATGGTGCTTCATTGCCAAAAGCTGTTTCAAGCCGAGCGATGCTCTGTTGAGCTGTCAAATTACACTTAAAATCGTAGAAAATCATACTACGAAAATTTTCCCGAGTTAAATCCATGTTGATGCAGACACACAATTTTTTAAATGGCGCCACAAGGTAAAAACAAAAGACAGTCAGATGAAACAAACTGCATTCTACAGCCAAAGAGTTCTATTTTCAAATGTTGCAATAAATTTTTAAATATTGTTTATGTAAGTGGCCAGTTCCGGAAACTTACAGTGCGCCCTATGTATATGTCACCAAATGTTTGCGCTAAAATATTATTTAATGAAACATTTAACAATTCACACGGGCGAGAAACCCTTTGAGTGTAGCGAGCGTCAGCGTTGGTTTAGTCACAATGGGAAGAAATTGTTGATTGACTCTAAAGAGTGCTTTAATTCGACAAATTAAAATTAACACCAAAATTCTGAAATGAAATGATTGCCTATTATTTATTATTATGGAATTCAAATTACACACTAACGGTCCGCCCCGGCTTCGCTCGGGTGGATAATATTTTTTTTTGTTTGATGTTTACGTTATTACCTCCTACTACTTGTATTATGTGATCTTACTAAAATAAATACATACGAAAACGCTGCGCCTTGCGTCTTTGCTGATGCTAGGTGGTTTTGCGGCACGTTGCCGTTCATTAGATAATTCGTATTATTTCGTAAACTATTGGTTTAAATTACATGCAGTAAAAAGCAAATATTCAATATATTACGAGGGTAAATAAAAAAGTTCTTAGACTCGTATATTAATAATAACTTTTTGTAATTATTTTTATATTTATTTTTAAAAAGTGTCTATCACACAATATTTATACCGAGTTTCACTTGATTTCATCGAACCGTGTGCAAGAAGTCAATTATTTCGTAGAAAGAGTTCATAAAATTACTGAAATGTGGGAAAAATGCGTTACGTGCAGTAATAAAGCATAGATGTGCCTGAAACAAATGTCAATCGAAGATTTATTCTTGGATATGCAGCAGTCATTAGGGGATGACTTTGTCCTATTTATTCTACGGTTGTGATTTTAAAAGATACCTCTTTTAAAATCACTGGTTAACTACCGGTAGAGCTGTGAAGCTGGAAGAAAACATATGGGATAGTGAAGGAATACTTTATACTGATTATGTGCCGAAAGGACAGACGATTACTGGATCCTATTATGCAGGTTGAATCCCAAAAGTACGTGAAGCTATTGAAGAAAATCAATGTTGAAAACTGTCATTAGTCGTGCTTTTGACACGGAGTGCGAATTCGACATTAAAGTTCAAACCAAAATTCTGAAATGTAATAATTGCCTTTGATTTAAGAGTATTTTTATGCATAAAATACACAAGTACTAGCTTTTGCTCGTGACAACACTTCAATTCAATTATCCTGTCACATTGTTTCACTAGGGGAGAAAGAAACTTATTTGGTTCCGAGATGGGGATTGGCGCCCTAGCAGCGTAGCGATCGAGAGCACCAAAAGTTCGAGGGACTAAATAAGTCTTTAACCCGAGGTAAATACTGCTTTTCATTACGAATACTAGGATTGTACCTGAGGAGCAGGTTGAAAGTAATACTTTTCAACCCTAGGGAGAATCGTCTTCTACTGACATTTTAAGCTAACATTTTATAGCTATTTAACATTTTATTGATATTTTATCCTATCCTAACTAATATTATAAAAGCGAAAGTGAGTTTGTTTGTTGGTTTGTTTGTTTGTTTGTTACCTCTTCACGCTTCATGTACTGAACCAATCTTCCTGAAATTTTGCATACACATAGTTAGAAGTACGGAGAAGGACATAGGGTACCTTTCATCCCGGGAAAAGCAATGTTCCCGTGGGAAATTCACGCGGGCGAAGCCGCGGGCGAAAGCTATTTTATAGCTTACTAAGCGTTTTATTGCCTGTTAAAATGCTGATATTAATTTTTTTTAAAGTTCAGGTCGCGCTTTCAATGGTCTGACTATCTCCTGATCACGTTGACGTATAATTTTGATTATTTTAATGCTGAAAGAGACCGTGGATCCGAGTATTTGTTATGAATTTAAATCAATCAATCATTCAATCAAATCTTTATTGTGGAAAACAGGTTACAGAGGTCATAATAATAACAGTATACTTTTACTGTGTTCTGTCCTTAAAAGTGCAAAGTTAAAGCAAAGTGCTAGTCAGAATTGCGCACGTAGGATTCCGTGCTACCGAATGATATCAAATCAACTTAAATTCGGTCTTGGGCCTCGCTCCCAGCGATTGGCCCCATTATATTTAAACCTACCAGTAAACTACAATCCAAGATATAAGTATGTTTTCGTTCGTTGAGTACAACGTTTAAACAAAAAAACTATTCACAGATGTCGTCGGTGCGTCAGAAACTTCAGAAGAAGTTAAAGGAAAACAGTCCGAAGCGGGTACAATTAACAAGAATCATCGCGAGTCACGGACAGAGCCAAGGACCCCGACTGGTCAGGGACCCCACCAATGTAATATTTGTCAACGACGTTTTAAGACAAAGGCAATCATGATAAGGCATTATAAAACTCACACCGGTGATAAATTATTTCAACGTAATATATGTCATAATCGGCATTATAATAATACTATTTCAATGTATCACTTAGGAGATCACACAGACATGAAACCGTTTGAATGTGCGGTTTGTCACAATCGGTATAGTCGGAAAAGTTATTTGGCAACGCATTTAAGAACTCACACAGGCGAGAAACCTTTTGAATGTGATGCATGTCCACAAAGGTTTCGTCAAAAGGCACATTTAACACGTCATTCAAGGTCTCACTCTGGTGAGAAACCGTTTGAATGTGATATATGTCAACATACATTTTATCGAAAGGAACATTTAACAAGTCACTCAAGGATTCACTCAGATGAGAAACCGTTTGAATGCGATGTATGTCAACAAAGGTTCCGTCGAAAAGCACATTTAATAGGTCACTCAAGGATTCATTCTGGCGAGAAACCGTTTGAATGTCATATATGTCAACAAAAGTTTCGTCAAAAGAAACATTTAACAAATCACTCAAGTATTCACTCTGGCAATAAACCGTTTGAATGTGATATATGTCAACAAAGGTTTCGTCGAAAGAGTGATTTATTAAGGCATTTAAGGATGCACATGTGAGTGAAACCATTTGAATGTGATATATGTCACCAAAGGTTTGTGCATAAATATCATGTAACGGATCATTTAAAAATTCACACGGGTGAGAAACCCTTTGAGTGTGGCGAGTGTCAGCGTAGGTTTAGTCTAAAAATCGTATTTATTGCTGCATTTTAAAACTCACAGTGGGAAGAAACCTTACAAGTGTGACACTTGTCACCGTTGATTTGCTCTAAAGAGTGCTTTTATTCGGCACATTAAAATTCACACCAAAATTCTGTAGTGAAATGACTGCCTTTGATTTATTATGATTTGGACAATGCAACCAATTGGCCAAAAAAAATCAAACTCGTGCAATCTTTACATATAATAAAACAGTAAAAATATTTTGTCTGTACATTTAGTATTTTTGACTGAAATGGATAGAGGGACACTTAAAAAGAATAATAGAAAGCAAAAAACATTTTTCGGAATTTCTTATCTGTCTGTCTATCTGTCTGTCTGTATGTATGTACGCGTTTCACGCAAAAACTACTGGACGGATTTGAATGAAACTTTTTTTGTTGTATAGCTAGCCTGGGCAACATATAGGCTATAATTGATCTTGAAAACTGGAACACCTGACGAACAACCTTAACAGAACAGCTAAACTATAAGAAATATGGAAATGGTCCCTTTGCAAAAGTTAATCAATCTGACGAGCATTTTCTATTGACGTATAAAAACCGAAGATCAGGATCATCTGATGAAGAATTCCAAGAGACCAGCTACACTATTACATATATGGAAATGGCGCCTTAGCAACAGTCCTTCAACCTGATGAGCATTTTCTGCTGTCGTATAAATAGACAGGACAGGGGTGGGAGTGCAGTTTGGAACACAAAAAGATTTTTCATCTAAGCGTAACTCACGCGAGCAAAGCCTCGGGCAACAGCTAGTAGTACTCAATATAAAAATCCACATTTTTTCAAATCTTTGTTACCCTATATCTTTTTTTCCCAGGGTAGATTTGTTTGGCCCCATAGTAAAAGTTGTTATGAATGATAGGACTAGCGTTTGGCATCGGTCTCCAATATGTACAACAGATTTAATTTTTTAGGGCCAGCAGTCATAGGAAGAGTTGCATTGTCTTTTATAGTAAACACTAGCTGTTACCCGCGGCTTCGCCCACGGCAAAAAAGTTTATTATCATTAATTTATCCCGCCCCTGTGAAACTGTTGCTTTAGCGCGAGTTAGCACTTTATTCATGATGGAGCGAGTTGAAAAATAGGTAAAATAGCAAATAGGCAAAATTACAAATTCATAGCATATATATGTGTGCATGAATAGGCTCCTTGCGTGCGTGTCGTGATTTTCAATCAAAATGACGCGAAAATTTCATCGTTACCGCGCATAGAAAGATATAAAATAATAAAAAAAACGTGCCAATTTTCACTCGAGGGATTTTGTAATGGCGGACAGATTATTACTTAATTTATTATTATGTCGCTGTTTTTACAATACAGATTATTATAAGAACACCACAATATAAAGGATTTCTATAAATAAACTCTCATTGACATCTCATAGAACTACCATCGAAAGGAATACAGAGAGGGCTCCTGTAATGGCGGATCAAATCGGCCGCAAAGTAGTTATACGAATTAGTATGAGGATGAGAAGGTATTTCCACTCCATAGGTATATTTTTTTTTTTTTTATTAAATATGGGTTTGCTCTTGACCACAATCTTGCCCGAGGACAGAGATGAGGTGATATGATGATATCTCGATGTTTACGCGCCAGCCCTCGTTAAAGTGTCAGTTCTTTAGGCGCGATTGGTCCAATCGCGAATTTGAACCAACAGCGAATTGGGCCAACCGCGAATTAGTGAACTGGACAAAATGCGAATTGGAACAATCGCGCCTAAAGTACTTATTTTCTGCCTTCAAGTCTTTCCGGGCGGTAATAAAAAAAAATAACCTGAACCTAACTTATTTTCTGCCTTCAAGTCTTTCCGGGCATTAATAAAAAAAAATAACCTGAACCTAACTTCGTTTCCACCCTCAGACTTTCCGGGCGGACTTAAAAAAAATTATCTAAACCTAACTACTACTACATGATCTTAGCTTCTCAATCCTATAAAGTTTAACACTTAAAAAATTTAAAATTTCGGAAACATTGTTTATTTTTGGACCAATCGTGCCTGAACCGTGCTAGTGATGTCTACAGCGAAGTGCTGGGCGGGGTGGGGTGCGGTATTTGAAATGAGTGTGGGGCGGTGAGTGACCGATATGTACGTCAGTACTACTTTCTATTCTGTGGCGCTACTGTTTTCGCTGGACTATATGGTATAGGTACATAAACATTTATAAAAATATTATTCGAAAGAACATTCTTCGCGAAAAAATATTGAAACAAATTAAATACAGATAATTTAGAAAACTTTAGACCTATCGCACTGAGTTCTGTTATTGCAAAAATTTTTGAAAGAGCCATGCACAATAGAGTCACCAAATTTATTAACAAACACGCTGTTTTAGACATTAACCAGAATGGCTTTCAAAAAGGTAAGTCTACTGTTTTAGCTGCCTTTAAGTTGATAAATAATATCCTAGGGCATGTGGATAAATCTGCCGAAGTTACAGGTATGTTTATAGACATGACCAAAGCGTTTAATTATGTATCACATGAGTTATTGCTTTCTAAATGTGAAAAGTATGTACTACGTGGCAATTCTTATAATTGGCTTAAGTCATACTTGGAAAACAGAACTCAATATGTTGCTGTGACAAATTTAGACAAAAATCCGAATGAAACCATATTTCGATCAGAGTGTAAAACTAATCACGTGTAAACTAATCACGTTGGTGTGCCTCAGGGGAGCATCTTGGGTCCTTTGCTATTTTTTGTTGTACATTAATGATCTCCCAAAAGCCACACAAAAATTCTGTACTTTGTTTGCTGATGACCTCGCTGTGGTTATTCCAAGGTCACCTAACACATATTGTACATACAACAATGACATAACTAAAACACTAAATGACATCACGGATTGGCTTCATAATAATAACTTAAACATTAATACAAAAAAAAAAACAAAATATATACAATTTCATAATCAAAGAAATAATAGGGTAGCAAATCTATTGATAAAACATGATGGGCAGATAATAAGTGAATGTAATGAGGTAAAATTCTTAGGTATCACATTAGATAAACATTGCACATGGAAATCTCACATCAAAGATATATGTTCCAAATTGAATAAATTTTCTTATGTTTGCTGTTTAAAGCTGATTTATGAATATGTTTTTGATTGTGAATTTTTGAATATATTTAATTGTAGAATTACAGGGAATATATGTAATTATTTTTCCTTTTATAGATATGGATGTTGGTTCTACATCAGCATCTCAAAGATATTACTATGTTCCTAAGTTGATCGATTTTTTTAGTATTTTGAAGTATTTGCTTTAGTGATTGTTATCTCATCTTACTTGGTCTTAGAATTATCTGAATTGATTAAAAATATCTAAATCAGTATATTTTACATATATTTGTCAATAAAAATATTGATTACGACACTTATATATCCAAAATGTTTTTTATTATTTCAAAGAGCTGGGCGTGAGGCTTATATCCCCACACGAGGCATATATCCCGTTATGCAGTTTTTTTTAATTAAACAAATATTGCTTAATTTTTAACTAGTTTTCAAAATGCAACCTAAGGTGATTAATTCAAGTACCAAAGTTAATGTAGATACAGGAATCATGTGCGATTATCTTAGGAGTTATGATAATTATAAAATTTGTTGAGCATATATCCCAGATTTAACCTATAGATATATTTTTCCGGTCGTTGAATACAACGTTTAAACAAAAAAACTATTCACAGATGTCGTCGGTGCGTCAGAAACTTTAGAAGAAGTTAAAAGAAAACAGTCTGAAGCGGGTACAATTAACAAGAATCAACGCGAATCACGGACAGAGCCAAGGACCCCGACTGGTCAGGGACCCCACCAATGTAATATTTGTCAACGACGTTTTAAGACAAAGGCAAACATGATAAAGCATTATAAAACTCACACCGGTGATAAATCATTTCAACGTGATATATGTCATAATAATCGGCATTGTGATAATACTATTTCAATGTATCACTTAAGAGATAACACAGGCGTGAAACCGTTTAAATGTGCGGTTCGTCTCAATCGGTTTAGTCGGAAAGCTGATTTGGCATTGCATTTAAGAATTCACACAGGCGAGAAACCTTTTGAATGTGATGTATGTCGACAAAGGTTTCGTCAAAAGGCACATTTAACACTTCATTCAAGGACTCACCCTGATTTGATGCCCTATAAATGCGAAGTTTGTCACAATCGGTTTAGTCTGAGAAGTGTTTTAGCAGAGCATTTTAAAACTCACACAGACGAGAAACTTTTTCAATGTGATGTTTGTCAACGAAGGTTTCGTCGAAAGAAACATTTAACACGTCATTCGAGAACTCACTCTGGTGAGAAACCGTTTGAATGTGATATATGTCAACATAGGTTTTATCGAAAGGAATATTTAACGAGTCACTCAAGGATTCACTCTGACGAAAAACCGTTTGAATGTGATGTATGTCAACAAAGGTTCCGTCGAAAGGCACATTTAATAGGTCACTCAAGGATTCATTCTGGCGAGAAACCGTTTGAATGTCATATATGTCAACAAAAGTTTCGTCGTAAGGATAAATTAACAATTCACTCAAGGAGTCACTGGTGAAAAATCGTTTGAATGTCACATCTGTCAGCACCTGTTTAGCCGAAAGAGTGATTTAGTAAAACATTTAAGAATTCATATGAGCATAGTGAAACCATTTGCATGTGATATATGTCAACAAAGGTTTGTGTAAAAATATTATTTAACGGATCATTTAAGAATTCACACGGGCGAGAAACCCTTTGAGTGTGGCGAGTGTCAGCGTAGGTTTAGTCTAAAATCTTATTTATTGAAGCATTTGAGAACTCACACTGGGGAGATACCTTACAAGTGTGACACTTGTCACCGTCGATTTGCTCTAAAGAGTGCTTTTATTCGGCACATTAAAATTCACACCAAAATTCTGAAATGAAATGCCTGCCTTTGATTTATTATGATGAAATTGAAAGTAAACTTAAGGATTTGGCCCTTTATGGATGGATACACAAGTACTACTAGCTTATGCTCGCGACAAAAGATGCCATGTCACTCTCAAGCACTTCAATCCACTGCTCCGATTTAAAGTTAAAGAAGGATAAAGAAATAATTACACTTACACTTAATAATAGCATAGCTTATATATATACTAGCTGTTGCCCGCTGCTTCGCCCGCGTGAGTTTCGCTTAGATGAAAAATCTTTTTGTGTTCCAAACTGTAGTTACTTAAACTCCAGTACTCAAAATTTCAGTTATTTGGTTATTCCGTGTCCCGCGGGAATACATTAGGTACTCGTAGTACAGTCGCGGTGTTAAAATGAATCAAAAGTGATATTTCATTCAATAAACGATCTTCCTCTGCTCGTTATCTACAATTTTCCGTGTACCACCACTCCCACTCCGAGTCCCTCTTTGTCCTATCCCGTGTCCTGTCTATTAATTTATACGTCAGTAGAAGAAAATGCTCATCAGGTTGAACGACTTTTGCTAAGGCCCCATTTCCATTTATTTTACAGAGTAGCTGATCTCTTGGAGTTCTTCATCAGATGTTCCATAATCTTCAATTTATATACGTCAACAGAAAATGCTCATCACGTTGAACGACTTTTGCTAAGGCGCCATTTCCATATTTCTTATAGTTTAGCTGTTCTGTTAAGGTTCTTCATCAGGTGTTCCAGTTTTCAAAATCAATTAAAGCCTATATGTTGCCCAGGCTTAATAGCTATACAACAAAAAAAGTTTCATTCAAATCCGTCCAGTAGTTTTTGCGTGAAACGCGTACATACCTACAGACAGACAGACAAGAAATTCCAAAAATTTTTTTTTTGCTTTCTATTGTTCTTTTTAAGTGTCCCTCAATCCATTTTAGTCAAAAATACTAAATGTACAGACAAAATATTTTTACTGTTTTATTAAATGTAATAGATATAGGACTCATATAGTCACCTCTACGCGGGGCATTCGTGAGGGGTGTTATATCGGTGTGGATCTCGGACGATATACAAGGTGTTTTGTTAAAGGTGTGAAAGTACTCACTCATGTATATGAGCAACTTTTTTGTGGGACCAACTCTGAAATCACAAAAAAAATCAGCTGTTCCTTACATTTTAGGCGAGTAGGTATTGTAAAGTAATGGAAGGCAGTCGGCCCAGGGTACTTGGCTTCGCCTATACTAAATAGCAGACCGTCATAAAGCACTGAATTTCCGGAATTCGATTAGAAAATTTTTGCATCTACATAGCAACTTTCTATATAACCGGCTCTAAAATCTCAAAACTGAATAATAATAATGCATATTCAATATTTTGTACCTATGAAATGTATAAGACCTAATGTTTAACAACAAATAAATGCAATAAAGAGAATGACAATGAGAATGAACTGAAATCAGCTGTTCCAAACTATTTCACTATACCTACTTACACAAAATGTATGGAACACATTTTTTTTTACTATGTAAATGTTGTATTATCTTAATTAAACGTGTATAATATTTTTTTACTCATATTTTAATGTAGCACTAGCATTACTATTTTAGAAATTTTTGTTCAAATAAAACAAATGAAATGTTTGTCGTTTTGAGTTAATAAAGTATTTTAAATATTTTTTTTATATTTGACTTTTAAAATTATGAAATCTACGTTTTAAACCCATTTTCGGAACAACTTCCCTAATAAAGTAGAATTCAAGTGGTCAAAATCGTCGCAGACGGCGGCGGCGGCGGATATTTGACAGAAATTGATAAACCCCATTTACACGTACCGAGTTAACGGGCGAGACAGCAAATCGCCGAGTGAATTCCTAGTACTCGGTGCGTCTGAACACTACGCTGAGTGCGCCGCCGAGCGTTTCGCCGAGCAAATGGGCGAGACAGTAGCTCGGACCCTGTTCTACTTACTATGCCGTAGCTAGCAAAAAAATCGGCAAAGTGCGAGTCGGGATCGCGCACGTAAGATTGCTTGCTATCAAACGATATCAACTTTAAATATTAATTTATTCTCGCTCCCAGCGGTTCGTCCCTATATACATAAAGCTACAATACAATACCAGTAAACTACAATTCAAGATACTAGTATTTTTCCGTTCGCTGAGACAACGTTTAAAGAAAAAATATTCACAGATGTCGTGGCTGCTTCAGAAACTTCGGAAGAAGTTAAAGAAAACAGTCTGAAGCGGGTACAATTAGCAAGAATCAACCCGAGTCACGGACAGAGCCAAGGACTCCGATTGGTCAGAGACCCTACCAATGTAATATTTGCCAGCGGCAATTTATAAGAATGCCGAACATAATGAGGCATTATATAACTCACACCGGCGGCGATAGACCCTTTGAATGTGTCCTTTGTCAATATCAGATTATTGGCAAAAGTTCTTTTTTAAAGCATTTGAAAGCTCACACGGGCGAGAAACATTTTGAATGTGACATATGTCAACAAAAATTTCGTCGACAGGAACATTTAACAAATCACTTAAGGACTCACTCTGGTGAGAAACCGTTTGAATGTAGCATCTGTCAACAGCTGTATAGTAAGAGGAGTAGTTTAGTAAGGCATTTAAGAAATCACACGGACGAGAAACCCTTTGAGTGTTGCGACTGCCAGCGTCGGATTAAGCAAAAATCTTATTTAATGAAGCATCTGAGAACGCACACTGGGGAGAAACCCTATGAGTGTGACATTTGTCACCATCGATTTTTTCAAAGGTACTATGATTTAACGCGACACAATTAAAATTCACAACAAAATTCTGATCATAAAATGACTGCCCTGGATTTATTACTTTATAGTAAATTAAAGTAAATAAAAAAAATCTAGCTTTATTTAAATATGTTCGCGGTATTAAGCAGCCTATTTCACTCCTCAGCCCTTCAACAAAGTCCACATTAATCCATTGCTGCGTTTTGATGGGAAAGAAAGACAATAAAAACTAGAAATGTCTCTTTCATATTGTAATTATATATTACTCTCTTTCATATATTAATTATACTAACTCTTTCATAGTATGGATTCAGCCATTTTCAACTTGATTTTTTATTAAATTTAATATAAGTACCTATGTAAACCTTTTTTTGTATTTAATTTAGTATGTATATGAAATGAAAATCTATCTATACTATCTACACTTCTATACTATATATAATTTTATAAATGCGAAAGTTTGGATGTGAGTTTGTGAATTTGTGAGTTTGTGAGGATGTTTGTTACTCAATCACGCAAAATCTACTGAACGGATTTCGATGAAATTTGGTACAGAGGTAGATAATGACCTGGAATAGCACATAGGCTACTTTTTATCCCGGAAAAAATGGTTACCGTGGGCACGGGATACCAATTATAGTAACGCCATCTATTATTTGACAAAATAGACGTCATGTCAAAATGACGTTACGTCAAAGTGACGTTACGACAGCCTCCTCACTACATCCATATAAAATGGGCCGTTGCGCCGGGCTGCCGGCAGTATGCCCGGGTACGTCGAGGTGTGCGGAGCGCTGCTTTGTGCACGGACTAATGGCACTCTGCTTAAACTTCTATATATTATGTGTGTGTAGGAATATCAGTGAGTTTGTTGTGATGTACATTGCGTACGGAGGCGGGGCGCGCAACATAGCCGTATGAGGTACACTACATTTTTTTCCATTACATCTAATTTGTCATTAGATGGCGCTTTAATTAAATACATGCCTTTAGTTCTCACGGCCTGCCACAAGATGGCACTTTACCGCGGACAAGTTCTTTCAATATTTTTTCGCGAAGAATCTTCTTTCGAGTAATATTTTTATGAATGTTTATGTTTACCATATAGTGTAGCAAAAACAGAAGCGTCACAGAATAGTAAGTAGTACTAACGTACGTTTCGGTCACCCACCGCCCCGCACTCATTTCAAATACCGCACCCCTCCCCGCCCAGCACTTCGCTGTAGACATCACTGACACGGTTTAGGCGCGATTGGTCCAAAGTTTCAAAAAATGGTTAATTCGCGGTTGGTCTAAAAATAAACAATGTTTTCGAAATTCTAAATTTTTTGAGTGTAAAACTTTGTAAGTATATTAAGAAGCTAAGATCATATAGTAGTAGCAAAGACTTGAAGGCAGAAAATAAGTTAGGTTCAGGTTACTCTTTATGACCACCATGAAAGACTTTGAATTCGGAAAAGAAGTTAGGTTCAGGTTATTTTTTTTTATTATCGCCAGGAAAGACTTGAAGGCAGAAAATACGTTAGGTTCAGGTTACTTTTTATGACCTGTTGGCACGTTTTTTATTATTTTATATCTTTATCAATATATCTATCTATACGCTGTTTCACAGGGCAGGGGCGGGATAATGATTAATCCTTTTTTGCCGCGGGCGAAGCCGCGGGTAACAGCTAGTAAAAAATAATTTATTTGCTGCAACATATGGTTACAGAGTACAAACTTACTAGAATTGCAGAGAACTTACAAATATTATCTGTACTAATTTATTATTCATATTGAAATGTAATATTATAGTACATTATTATGTAATTTTTGTCAAAAAAATCAAATGAGATGTTGAAGTTTATAATATAAATAAAAATTGTACATTATATTTGACGTTTGAAATTGTAATTCCTTCACTTTGAAACAATTTTCGGAATGACAGGTGAAAATCGTAACATAACGAAATTGATAGAAGTTGATACTGATATAATAGCTAGCTAAAAAATCGGCAAACTGCGAGTCGGAATCCACATGTAGTACTGATTCCGTGCTACTAAACTATATCAACTTTAATTTTTTGTACAAGTTTACATTATGTGACAAGAATGATGCCCCATTACTTGATAAGGTTACAGAAAAAGGAGACAGACTCAAATTCCACGGTGTTAGATGAAGATAATATATTTTTTTAATGGGACCGTTCCGTCACGGGTACCACTTCTTAATTTTTGGCTTTTTTATGTTCAGTATTTGTTATTATAGCAGCCATAATCATACAAATTCTGTGCAATTTTTTGGTGTGTGTTAATTTTCATTGCTAGGGAACCCTAAAAATTGATATATTTAGATTTTAAAATCAAAATCATTTATTAAAGTCATAGATTATGACTTTGCTTTGAAAATGCGAAAAAGACATTCTGCGAAAGAGACATTTTACGCCTAGGGGACATATTGTGAAAGCGACATTTTGCGCATGTGCCATCTCTTTTTCTGTCTAATAAAACCGTACTCTAGTCCGCTGGATCAACTGAACATAAATCAAGGTTCACACTGGTTTTGGTATATTCTTCTTTTCGAGTGTGTTATAGATAACACTAGTGTCAGATTTTTCTCAAGTCGCCTAAAGGCATCTGACTTGACTACTCAACTACCACCATATATGGGAGTAGTTGTATACGCATTAGTAAACTAAACATTGAACTAGTATGCAGGTTTCCTAATCTTGTTTTACTTCACCGGAAGCAAGTTTTTTATTTTATTTTTTTATTTTGTTTTTATTGGTTTTTTGTGTTTGACTATATTTAGACTTTAGGATTGAGGACTTTATGTCAGCGACATCCATAAACTTAACTTCTTCATTCTTATGAAAATTCACTGAACGCCTGTAGTAGCGAATATAATTCTTTTCTCAGCGTGGGGCGCACTATAAGTTTCCGGAATGAATATGAAAAAATACTATTAAAGGTACAAAATTAATTTATTGTTTTTCAAAATAATCTCCCTTGGCGTCTATGCACTTTTTCATTTGATGAAACAAGTTTTGAAAACTTTTGTGCCACTCCTCTGTGGTGACCTCTGAAATGTGTTTTTCATACTCCTCGACAGCCTCTTCTGGTGATGAAAATCGTTGACCGCGTAATTGGTTCTTAATTTTTGGGAACAGAAAAAAGTCACAAGGTGCCAGGTCGGGACTGTATGCAGGATGACTTATGAGTTCTACATTTTTCGCCTTCAAAAAGTCGTTTGTCTGTCTGGCCGTGTGAGAACTAGCATTGTCGTGGTGCAGGATGATACGGCGTTTACGGTTATTTTTACGGAGTTCGTCAATAACTTCCGGCAAATAAATGGTCGTGTACCAGTCACTATTCACTGTACGACGATTCTCTAAAGCAACAGTAGCCACGTGTCCAGTTTTATTAAAAAAAGAAGCAATCATCCGTTTAGATGCACTTTTCACGCGCGCCACTTTGGTTGGTTTCGGCTCATCTTGAAAGACCCATACGCTCGATTGCTGCTTTGTTTTGGGATCGTAGCAATAAATCCATGTTTCGTCACCTGTTACTATGTCCCACACCAAATTTGACGCACCTTCGTTGAATCTGGTAAGCATGGTACTGCATCAAGTGACGCGGTCCGTTTTTTGAGCCTCGGCCAAGTTGTGTGGGATCCACCGCGAGCACAGCTTTCTCACACCCAAATGTTTGTGTAGGATTAATTGTATTTGACTCATGCCTATTTCTAAGGATGCGCGAATTTCATGGTAGGTCACATGCCTGTCTGTTTCAATCATACGGCGCACAGCATTGATGTTTTTGTTGGTCACAGCGGTAGACGGCCGACCATCGCGAGATTCGTCACTGAGATTGATACGACCATGCTTGAATTCTGCAAACCAGCTATAAACAGTTGTCTTGCATGGTGCTTCATTGCCAAAAGCTGTTTCAAGTTTTGGATGCTCTGTTGAGCTGTCAAATTACACTTAAAATCGTAGAAAATCATACTACGAAAATTTTCCCTAGTTAAATCCATGTTGATGCAGACACACAATTTTTTAAATGGCGCCACAAGGTAAAAAACAAAAGACAGTCAGATGAAACAAACTGCATTCTACAGCCAAAGAGTTCTATTTTCAAATGTTGCAATAAATTTTTAAATATTGTTTATGTAAGTGGCCAGTTCCGAAAAATTACAGTGCGCCCTATGTATACGACTAGCTTTTTGCCCGTTGCTTCGCCTGCGTGAATTTCCCCACGGGAACAGTGCTTTTTCCCGGGATGAAATACCTTTTGTCCCTACATTTAGGGTACCCCTATGTCTTCTCAGTACTTCTAACTATGTGTATGTGAAATTTCAGGAAGTTTGGTTCAGTACATAAAGCGTGAAGAGGTAACTAACAAACAAATAAATAAACAAACTCATTTTTTGCATTTATAATATTAGTTAGGATTAAACACTTGTGTATATGTATATTTTCGTTCATGTTTGTCTCGTTTAAACAGAGAAAAATATTCACAGATGTCGTTGCTGCGTCTGAAACTTCGGAAGATGTTAAAAGAAAACGGTCTGAAGCGGCTACAATTGGTCCTGGATCAACTGGTCAGGGACCCCTCCAAAGTAATATTTGTCAGCGACGTTTTAAGACAAAGGCAAACATGATGAGGCATTATAAAACTCACACCGGCGATAAATCATTTCAACGTGATATATGTCATAATGAGTATTATGATAATACTACTTTAATGCTTCACTTAAGGGATCACACAGGTGTGAAACCATTTAAATGTGAGGTTTGTCACAATCGGTTTAGTCAAAAGGGTAATTTGGCTACGCATTTAAGAACTCACACAGGCGAGAAACCTTTTAAATGTGATATATGTCCACAAAGGTTTCGTCAAAAGGTACATTTAACATGTCACTCAAGGACTCACTCTGGCGAGAAACCGTTTGAATGTGACATATGTAAACAAAAATTTCGTCATAAGGAATATTTAACAAATCACTCAAGGACTCACTCTGGTTTGAAACCGTTTGAATGTGAAGTTTGTCACAATCGGTTTAGTCTAAAAGGTATTTTAGCAAAGCATTTAAAAACTCACACAGGTGAGAAACCTTTTGAATGTGATGTTTGTCAACAAAGGTTTCATCGAAAGGATCATTTAACACGTCACTCAAGGACTCACTCTGGCGAGAAACCATTTGAATGTGACATCTGTCAACATCTATGTAGTAAAAAGAGTAGTTTAGTAATGCATTTAAGAATTCACACTGGCGAGAAACCCTTTGAGTGTGGTAACTGTCGGCGTCGGTTTAGTCTAAGATCTAATTTGAAGAAACATCTGACAACTCACACTGTGGAGAAACCCTTTGAGTGTGGCGAGTGTCAGCGTCGGTTTAGTCTTAAATCTTACTTAGTAAAGCATTTGAGAACTCACACTGGGAAGAAACCTTATGAGTGTGACACTTGTCACCGTCGATTTGCTCAAAGGAGTGCTTTAATTCGACATATAAAAATTCACACCAAAATACTGAAATGAAATGACTGTCTTTGATTTGTTATTATAAAATTTAAAGTAAATATAAATACACAAGTACTAGCTTTTGCTTGCAACAAAACGTATTCAAATAAATATCTCCTCACTTAACCATATATTTCCATCGCTCCGTTTTAAAGTTAAAGAAGGATGAACAAACAAACAATTACACTTTCACTTAATAATAGCCTAGCTTAGCGATATGATTCATACAGTCGCCTCTACTCGGGGCAATTGTGAGGGCTGTGGTAAAGTGTGGAAACAGCTATTTAAATAAATAAATATTTATATACTAATCCATATTTTAATACCTCCAAAATTTGTATGACCTCCGTGGCCTAACGGTTATCACGCCGGACTGCCACACCGAAGGTCCCGATCCCCGGTCGGGTCAAGATGGAAAAAGATCTTATGTTGGGGCTAACGCTAACAATTGGTTCAATTAACCAGGGGGCCGATTCTTCTCATTACAAACGTAAATGTCGTGTCTCAGTTATGTCTCAAGAGCCAAAGAAATTAAAATTAAGTGTTTATATTTTTCAATACACTTGCTCTTAAATCAAAGAGGGAAAATAACAAGTTTTTAAATAAGCAAAGATTAATGATTTATACAGCTATAGAAGCCCCAGATAATGAGTACTTGGACCACCTATAACATACATAACATAAACTGTAACAATGCCGACAAATCAGTTCAGCATCACTTTAAGAATTGTACTTTTACTAATTATTTCAATAATTAAATGTTAAGAGCACATTATGTTTTTTTTACTCGCAAGTTGTGTTGAAAAACGTTGTATAATAGACGTGTGTATTTGGTCAATACGCACACTCGGCTTTATAAGCGCGCTTGCCTCGGCGGCATTGCCTTTTGTGCATAATTACTGTTATATTTTGTCTCTACATTTAGTATTTTTGACTGAAATGGATAGAGGGACACTTAAAAAGAATAAAAGAAAGCAAAAAAATTTTTTTGGAATTTCTTGTCTGTCTGTCTGTCTGACTGTATGTATGTACGCGTTTCACGCAAAAACTACTGAACGGATTTGAATGAAACTTTTTTTGTTGTATAGCTATTAAGCCTGGTCAAAATATAGGCTATAATTTATTTTGAAAACCGGAACACCTGATGAAGAACCTTAACAGAACAGCTAAACTATAAGAAATATGGAAATGGTGCCTTAACAAAAGTCGTTCAATCTGATGAGCATTTTCTGATGACGTATAAAAATTGAAGATCTGGAACATCTGATGAAGAACTGCAAGAGACCAGCTACACTATAACATATATGGAAATGGCGCCTTATTAAAAGTCGTTCAACCTGATGAGCATTTTCTTTTCTGCTGACGTATAAAAATTTAAGATCTGGAACATCTGATGAAAAGCTCCAAGAGAGACTTTTCATAACTCAACGCAACGCAATTTCAAACTCACGCGGGCGAAGCTAGTGTACTATAAGTGTATGTTATGAATTTAAGTGCTATACGTAGGTAGCGCCTCCAATCATGTTTTAAATGCATTAGCATCCATAGAGCAAATTTTTGTATGACCGACGCTAAAATCTCAAAACTGAATTAGCTGTTCCAAACGAGTACAATACCTACTCGCCTAAAATGTATGAAACGACTGATTTTTTTTATCATGTAAATGTTATTTTAGTTTTTAATGTAATGTATGGTGTTTAATATTCTTTTTTTCAAATTTAAATGTAGCACTAGTAGCAATATTATTTGAGATATTATGATTTATTTCAAATAAAACAATTGAGATGTAAATAAAACATAGTAAATAAAATTTTTAATTTATATTTGATGTTTCAAATTTTAAAACCTTTGCTTAGAAACCAATTTCGAAACTACTTTTCTTAACCCGACATGCGATACAAGTCAAGTGGTGATAATCGTCGCTAATAGCGTCGGATATTTGACAGAAACTGATACAGACGACTAGCTAAAAAATCAGCAAAGTGCTAGTCGGAATCGCGCACATAGGATTCCGTGCTACCAAACGATATCAACTTTAATTTAATAATTCCGCCTTCGGCCTCGCTCCCAGCGGTTGGTCCTCATATCCGTATGTTCCCAGTCGCCCCCGCGAGGTTGCCACCGGAGGCAAATGGGAATAAAAAAATCAGAGTTGCCACCGGAGGCAAATGGGAACTCATCGCCCCCACTTCAGTTTCGCTGTACATTGCTTGCTCGTATTGTAGACAATAACATGATTAAGCCAGTTATTTTAAATCTGCCGTATTTAGACTATATCATTCAAATTAAGTTTATATTATTATATTATGACAATCTTTCATAATTTTATTGGGTTAGTGAAAAGTCTGTAAAAAAAAATATATACTATTATTGTAAATAGTCTGATTATCTGTGATAAAAAATATATTTTTTTTATGAAAATGTTTATTCAAATCAAAGTCAAAATAAAAGAAATATTTCAATTCAATACAACTAGCGCTTTTATTTTTCCGTTCCGTTTTCCGTTCATTTTAACTGTTTAAATATAACAGTCTCAGAGGCAAAATAATCAATGTTGTAAACTTCATTTAAATGATAAAGTCTAACTACGGCAGATTTAGAATAAATGGCTATGATATGAGCAAGCAATGTACAGCGAAACTAAGTGGGAGCGATGAGTTCCCATTTGCCTCCGGTGGCGACTCTGAATTTTTTATTCCCATTTGCCTCCGGTGGCAAACCTCGCGGGGTCGACTGGGAACATACGCTCATATACATAAAGCTACAATACCAGTAGACTACAATTCAAGATATTAGTATGTTTCCGTTCGATGAGTACCTACAACGTTTTACATACATACATACAAACATATTATCACGCCTTTTTCCCGTTTTTTACAACGTTTTAACAAAAATATTATTCACAGATGTCGTCGCTGCTTCCGAAACTTCGGAAAAAGGTAAAATAAAACATTCTGAACCGGATACAATTAACAAGAATCAACGCAAATCTCGGATAGAGCCAAGGACCCCGTCTGGCCAGGGACCACACCAATGCAATATTTGTCAACGACATTTTAAGAGAATGGGAAACATGATGAGGCATTATATAACTCACACCGGTGATAGACCCTTTGAATGTGTTATTTGTCAATATACGATTACTGACAAACGTTCTTTTTTAAAGCATTTAAAATCTCATATAGACGAGAAAGATTTTGAATGTCATGTATGTCAACAAAAATTTCGCCGAAAGGAACATTTAACACGTCACTCAAAGATTCACTCGGGCGAGAAACCATTTGAATGTCATGTATGTCAACAAAGGTTTCGTCGTAAGGAACATTTAATAAGTCACTCAAAGATTCACTCGGGCGAGAAACCATTTGAATGTGATATATGTCAACAAAAGTTTCGTCGAAAGGAACATTTAACAGGTCACTCAAGGACTCACTCTAGCGAAAAAATGTTTGTATGTGATATATGTCAACAAAGGTTTCGCCAAAAGAAACATTTAACAAGTCATTCAAGAACTCACTCTGGTAAGAAACCATTTGAATGTGATATATGTCAGCATCTCTTTAGCCGAAGGAGTAATTTAGTAAAGCATTTAAGGACTCACTTTAGCGGGAAACCATTTGAATGTGATGTATGTCAACAAAGGTTTCGTTTAAAGACTTATTTAAAACGTCACTCTAGGACTCACTCTGGTAAAAAACCGTTTGAATGTGATATATGTCAGCATCTCTTTAGCCGAAGAAGTAATTTAGTAAAGCATTTAAGGACTCACTTTAGCGAGAAACCATTTGAATGTGATGTATGTCACCAAAGGTTTCGTTTAAAGACTCATTTAAAACGTCACTCAAGAACTCACTCTGGTGAGAAAAGTTTTGAATGTAACGTTTGCCATCAAAGGTTTACTCGAAAACATCATTTAATTGATCATTTAAGAATTCACACGGGCGAGAAACCGTTTGAGTGTGGCGAGTGTCAGCGTCGGTTTAATAAGAAATATATTCTAGTTCAGCATCTGAGAACTCACACTGAGAACTTCTTACACTAATTTAATGTTACTGGCTTTTGCTCGCTGCAAAAAGTAGCTATGATAGATGAAAGAAGGACAAAAAGTAACCTTAAAATTATACTTTCGCATTGCGAATTCCGCTCCAGTGGGAATTTTGGGATAAAAATATCCATGTCCTTTTCCGCACTCCCAACTATACTATATGTTTGCGTTTAGTAGATAAATCGTCAAGAGGTAACAAAATAACAAATGTTCGCACTTTTGTATTTATAATATAAGTTGGGGTAAATGTAGTACTATTATTATTTATGTAATTAATCCATACTAATATTATAAATGCGAATGTTTGGATGTGAGTTTGTGAGGATGTTTGTTACTCAATCACGCAAAATCTACTGGAAGGATTTCGATGAAATTTGGTACAGAGGTAGATAATGACCTGGAATAGCACATAGGCTACTTTTTATCCCGGGAAAAAGCACTGTTCCCGTGGGAAATTCACGCGGACGAAGCCGCGGGCAAATGCTAGTATCAAATAAATCAAAGGATATGTTGTTTTCTTTATAAAGTAAATAAAAAAATTACAATTTATATTTGACGTTTGAAATTTTAATATCTTCATTTAGAAACTATTTTCAATGACTTTCCTTAACCCGATACGCGGTTGAAATTAACTGGTGAAAATCGTCATACAACGATGGCGGATATTTCATTGAGCTTCATACATATGATAGCAAGCTAAATATTGGTAAAGTGCGAATCGGGCTTGTGCACGTAAGATTCCATGCCGCCAAATAATATAACTTAAATTTATTTGGTGTAATATAACTTAAATTTATTAGGTACCGTGTTTCCGTGATAATTTTAGGAAATCCTCTCTTAGTGGTCCCCTACATTGCTTAAGGAACCTATATGCCAAATCACAGCTTCCTTTGTCCAGTATAAGTAGTTTCGGCTGTGCGTTGTCTATCAGTCAGTCACTCAGTAGCGGAAGAATTATTTTTGATGTGACAAGACTAAGACAGAACCTTAACAGAAAAAGATATTCACAGATATCGTTGCTTTGTTACAAACTTCACGAAAACAATCTGAAGCAGCTACCACGAATGAGGTTCAGCGCAAGTCACTACGGCAGTTGAGGCGGGCTGATCGGGGAACCCACCAATGTGATATTTGTCAGCGGCGTTTTAAGAGAAGGGCAGACATGATAAGACATTATAAAATTTACACCGGTGATAAATCATTTCAATGTGATATTGAAATGATTTATCACCGGTGTAAATTTTATAATGTCTCGGTATTATGATAAGACTACTTTAATGCTTCACTTAAGAGACCATACAGGCGAGAAACCTTTTTCGTCGAAAGGAACATTTAATACGGCACGCATGGATTCACTCTGGCGAAAAACCGTTAAAATATAACGTTAAAATGTCACCAAAGGTTTACTCGAAAAAATATTTTAATAAAACATTTAAGAACTCACACGCGCGAGAAACCATAGTACCTACTAATTTATCCTAACTAATATTATAAATGCGAAAGTGAGTTTGTTTGTTTGTTGGTTTGTTTGTTTGTTACCTCTTCACGCTTCATCTACTGAACCAATCTTCCTGAATATTCGCATACACATAGCTGGAAGTACGGAGGGTACATAGGGTACCTTTCATCCCGGGAAAAAGCACTGTTCCCGTGGGAAATTCACGCGGGCGGAGCTGCGGGCGAAAGCTAGTTATAAATAAATTATTAAACTGGTTTCTCGCTCATTAAATAATTATTAATGTAGCATGATTGTGATTATAACATTATATGTTGATTAGATTAGTTATGCGATTTTAAGTTTTTGAGAATCTAGTTTGATCAGTGGGTGAAAAGTATATTATGTAAAGTTTTTTATATAAAATGTGTGGTGAGTAAACTAGAAATAAAGATTTTATTAATCATGAAGATGGTTTGCATCCCTATCCGTTTGATATTTATTTATTTATTTATTCAAAAATTACTTAAAACTACCATTACAGGTTTTCACCTAATGCGATAGTGTAGACTTATATACTAACTATACTACTTAACTACAACACATAGCATGTGACAAATAATGTGACCTTTGTGAATTCACTCAATGAGCACGAGAATATGTCGACTCGCTCATGGACCATATTAATAATGCGAATTCCACGCGTGAATGCCGTTTTGGCCAGTAGCTTGGTCCTAGCGGAGGGCACTGCCAGCAGCGGCGGGCGTCTCCTCCGACCCACGTATCCGGTCGGCACGCACAAATTTAAAAGTTGGAGCAGACCTGGTTCCTGCACTCTTAATATAAAATACAATGCTGCCTAAAACTCACTGAATTAATTGAAATTATAAGTACAATAAAAAAAAATAGTCTACAAGGGACGCCTGGCCATGGAAATGGTAGGTACAAGATGAAATGATGAATGATAAAAAAAGCATCGTGGCACGACGGTCAAGCCATTTTCCGTCACGGCATTCGAGTCGATTTTACTGCCAAGCCGCGTCAATATATGTAGGTATTTATACTTACCTACTTTACAAAAAAAATCTTATAAAGGTATCTAAAAAAGTTCCCATATGTAGGTAGTTTGAGCTAGCTTTTATACAAGCTTTTGCCCGCGGCTTCATCATCATTAATTAGCCTGTAGCAGTCCACTGCTGGACATAGGCCTCTCCCAATGTGCGTCATTGTCGCCGGCTTTGCGTTTAACGCATCCAGTTCACCTGCAATCTTGCGCAGGGGTGTCCCAAACTGCGCTTGCCCATGCGCGGTCTCCACTTGAGAACACTGCTTTTCGGATGTTGGCTGCGGCGCCTGCGGCTTCGCGTGAATTTCTTACGAGAACAGTGCTTTTTCCCGGGATGAAAGGTACCCTTTGTCCACAGAAATATTTTTTTAAATATAAGTATTATAAGCATAACGCTTAGGTGGTTTGCGAACCCTTGCTGGACGCGCTTTACTGACGCAGCAAGACGCACTAGGACGGTCAGGAGTGTGGTGTGCTGCTCTCGCACAGGAGAGGATGCAATCATTACTAACTATTATATATGTCTGTGCCTTTGTCCTTCTCAGTACTTCTATGTGTAGGTATGCTGAATTTTAGGAAGATTGGTTCAGTAGATAAAGCAGGAAGAGGTAAAATAAACTGACAAACAATAATTATAATTTCGCCCCGGTCCCGATTTTCGAACAACAATACGTTTCTAATACAGTTATCTTAGTTGAATGCTTTATCAACCAATGCTTTATCAACTGCTGTACGAAGTTTTCGTATTTTGTCCTTGGTTTGACCACAGACATATACCTAATAATAGTAAGCAGACTGAACATGTCATTTGAAATTGCATGGCAAAAACACACACTAAGATTATTATTCACACAACGACAGAATACAGGGTCGGATCTAAGATAATATTCGGTACAGTGTAGCAAAACCAAAAATTTTGAGACGCTCAATCTTAAGCCGTGCGCGGTATGCGGACGGATCTGCATCTGCTTTTTACGATGGGAAATTCTATCCCTTTTGGGAAAAAATACTAGTCATTAAATCAATAAAATTTATTTTAAATTATTAAAAATCACGTGCAATGAAACATTGCAATGACGTAATGGTTGCTGGCGTTCATTCACTGTCCTGGTACTCGTAGTACGTAAGAGAAATACTCCCCATAACAGTTCTCTTTCTTGAGGTATTATTTTCTGGCATATTTTCCTTGTCCTGAAATAAAATTCACTCAGTATTTTTATAAAATGTGCATTTTAATCTTCACGAAAGAATTCCTGAGATTTTTATAGAATAGGTACTAAATTCGTATATTTGCCTTGATTCGGCCCAGCCAGTAAACAAAACTGGATCTGTCAAATGATCTATGCTATTTACGAAATTATTAAATTACTTGTAGTATTTCTTATGAAATGGTTATAATTAATACACTACTTTATAAAATAAATAATGATATTGCTGATAAATAGCATTCAAAAGTCTAATAATGGTTATTGTTTCAAAAATAACACGAAATTGTATATTATCATTGGGCACGTCAAAAAAACATGTATTGCTTACCGAAGGAACGATATTCCACGAATATTTTTTTATGAAACACTTCCACATATTGTACACGTTGCATTTTATCATTTCTATTAAGTTTAAAACAAAGAGCATATAATCACTTAGGATCATTTCGCATGAAAAATCCGGCTTGGATGATAAATCTTTCAGTGTAGTGGTTCGTGTTGCAATACATTGCAATGCTAAGGAAGGAAAGGGACAGAGTTATGTGACAGTCCTTATCATGAACAGGATGCAAATATTGTCAAATATCATCAGTGCGTGTGTGAAATTTGTGTTCCTTCTGCTTATATTTAAAAAAAAATTTACTTCTGTGGGTTTGACCAACTTGGTTTACTAAGAACGATAGAACCATGCCGTAGTCTTTCTACGTTCATGCATGCCAACTAAAGTACCTAAAGAAAAATAAATCTGTCAAAGTCGAGTCGACTGTCATCTGTCACCTATCATTTGTTACATATCATAAACATTGATCATCAGATCATCGAATCGAGTTTCGAACTTAAAATAAGTTTAAGGAAAAGAATTTCATTTAATAAGAGACATTTATTCACAAAAGTGAAATGAAATGAGCCTGCCCATTAAGATAAACACCTGCCCCATGGAATTAATAAAATCTGTGAAATACATATTACTTCCGTGGCCTGTCCATACTGGACAGTCTAAAGTTTCGTATTTATTTGCATGAATATTTTCTATAACGAAGTTTTTTACATAGGTACACTTATAATTATTCACAAATATCTTGAAGCAGCTCATACATACAATGGAGTACTCAGAAGCCTTAAAAGCTTTGTGCTGTACGTGTTTGAGTCGCGATAGAAAATTGTTTCAACTTTGTCGACTGGTGGAAGGAGTAAACAACTTATATTCTCTGTTATCATATGATGCAGAAGCATACAAGGTGAGGAACTGAGGATTTGTATAAAGAACTAGCTTTTGCCCGCGGCTTCGCTTTCCCACGAGAACAGTTCTTTTTCCGGGATGAAAGGTACCCTGTCCTCCTTACTTCTAACTATGTGTATGCGAAATTTCAGGAGGATTGGTTCAGTAGATAAAGTGAGAAGAGGTCACACTCACAAACAAACAACAACACACTTGTAACAAGCTCACTTTGGCATGTATAATTAGGATATGTGCTGCAAACGAAAAAAGTTGCAATTAAACCGTTGATTCATCTTATAGCAACTTTATTAGAATGATGTACCCAAATCATGAAAGACCTTCTGAGGTAAAGTACTGTATAAGTATGTTGATGGTGACTTAATTAAGGAAACCTATTTAAAAGATTGAAGAGTTTGTACTACCAGGGGTATGATTAAAAAATTCTTATGTGGCTGAATCCATCATGCCGAAATTAATTTATTTTTATTTATTCAGGAAAAACAAACAGTTACATAATAAAGGGTATAACAGAGAAGTAGTTACAAACATACTAATTAATTATGTAACTCACTACATTTTTCACAGTTTAAACAATGAAATTAGAAATAAAAACAAAAACCTTTCCTCTAGAGGTTGACACATAGAGAAGCAAAAATCAACAAATTAAATATAAGTACCGAAAAAGGGCAAAAAATTTTGAAAAAAGAAAAAAAAACAAAAAAGTGAATATTAAATATTAGTTCCTATCAAGGTCACACAAAACAGAGTTGAGCATCTTTTTAGACAGAAAAGGTGTGCTAGCAAAAATGTCAATCTTTGTCTGAAATAACTGTATTTTTGATTAGTTTTTTTACGATATGTATAGGAAGGCTTCTACAAAGATACTGCCAGTCTTCGTATCTGCTGGGAGTGCAAGGCGGTGTTGTCCAGAATCAGTTTGTTCAGACACCAGGCCTGCTCGGTGCAGAAACAACTCACGGACATAGCTGATGGAAGGACCGATGTAAGTATGTAATGTCAATCTTTTCAATCAATCAATAAATAAATATATACGGACAAATCACACAGATTGAGCTAGCCCCAAAGTAAGTTCGAGACTTGTTTTATGGGATACTAACTCAACGATACGATATTTTATAACAAATCATATGTAGATAAACATCCAAGACCCAGGTCAATCTGAAAAAGATAATTTTCCATCTTGACCTGACCGGGGATCGAACCCGGGACCCCTGGTTCAGAGGCAAGTTCTTTACCACTGCGCCACGGAGGTAGTTAATATCAATCAATAGTTTATTTGTTAAACATAAGTACAATGTAAGATGTTATAACATAATTAGCTCGCTATGTCTTGCTATTTCTAGCATACAAATATTTAGGTGATTTCTAAACTGATACATGCAATAAAAACAACAATATTTAATGTCAAAATCAATTTAGAAATGCGCCAGGTATGACTCGGGGCGGTCTCTTTGACTAATGTTTTTTTGACTTGACATTTATTTTTGTTTTAATTATTGATCTATCTAAAAAAAAAAAAAAAATTCGAAATAAATTATAAAGAAAATTGTGAAAAAAAAAAATTCTAAATATTCTTATTTATTCTTTTGTACGATGTTTTACATACATAGAATCACGTTTTTATCCCTTACGTAGACAGACCCAACAGTCGTGAGACTTAAAGGCCACGCTTAGCTGAATAGTGGGCTCTCTGATGGAACGATTGTACAATGTTTTGATTTTTAAAATTAAAAAAGTAATATTTCCTTAGCCAAATATAGGTAGTATTTTTCAAATTAAGCCATTAAGCAATATAATTAACATTCAAAAAATATAATACTATAATAATATATATAATACTTTTGGCAACCTTCGCTGTAAGTGTTTTCACCTTTCTTCTCTCTGTGGGCAGAAAAATACATTTATTATTTATTAATATTATTTCTATGAAGAAATAATGAATTCCCAGGTACGTGACCTAAAGACCAGCCACTCCAGATTAAAAACTACGAGAAATGAGGGCTATGACATCACCATCTCCGATTTTAAGGATCCAGACAATTTTATTGACTGCGGTCCAACCAGTGTGACGACGGATGATGATGATATTCCATTGTCAGAATTGCATCACCACATTTCTGATGATGATCAGTCTCCAAGTGGTGAAAGTGAGGTGAGCTATCTTCGTCACTATTATTTGGCATACATATAGTTAGAAGTACTGAGAAGGA
Organism: Ephestia elutella; assembly: GCA_018467065.1. Lineage (NCBI taxonomy): Eukaryota > Metazoa > Arthropoda > Insecta > Lepidoptera > Pyralidae > Ephestia > Ephestia elutella. Next base: position 5,816,236 of record CM031574.1, on the reverse strand, counting down.
CATAGGGTAGCTTTCACCACGAGATAAATCACTTTTCTAGTAGGAAATTCACGCGAGAGAAACCGCGGGCAAAATGTTAGTTATTATTAATAATTTGTTCAATTTCTACTGAAGTGAAAAAACATATAACTAGCGCCCCGCCCCGGCTTCACACGGGAAGTACATATATAAATTGTAGCCTATGTCACTCAGGCATAATATAGCTTTCTAATTATGAAATATTTTTTTAAATCGGTTCAATAGTTCCGAAGATTATCGCTTACCATCAATAAAATATTAACAAGTAATGTTTTATCGATGCCCTTACAAACAAACTGAGAAACCTCTTTATAATATTAGTATGATTAATTTTCAGAATACACCAGTAAAAGTAAGAATAAAAAAGCAAAAGGAGATCACAAAAATATCAGTGCGCAAACCTGTTTCCAAATCGAATAAGCATGAAGATACATCCACGCCGGCCTTCATGTGTCCGGAATGCGACAAATGCTTCAAGTGAGTGTCTTTCAGTATCTCTATCCTATTCTAACTAATAATATAAATGCGAAAGTGAGTTTGTTTGTTTGTTACCTCTTCACGTTTTATCTACTGAACCAATCTTCCTGAAATTTCGCATACACATAGTTAGTAGTACATAGAAGGAAATAGGGTACCTTTCATCCCGGGAAAAGGCACGGTTCCCGTGGGAAATTCACGCGGGCGAAAAGCTAGTCATCAATATGGCCCCATGAAGACCCCTCATAGTTTTTTTCTTAAAAATCTTCTATGTACAGACACAGACCAGTTACAGTTTTATTATATGTATTGGTTGATGATTTATTAATTTTTGTACAACATATACAAAGACAGGAAACTTAAAATATAGAAAAATTTGAGGATTGTATTCTGGTCGCGAGGTTCGATCGCGTTGTTCGATTGATCGAACCGCGCGTTACTTTAGTTCTTTAGATAAATCGGACAGCTAGGATTCTTGATTCTTACCCTCAGGACTGCCGCGGTCGCAGCAGACCTGATGGTCACCCGCGTCAGGCTGCTGGGGCTCAGGGTGGCCCTCAACAAATGTGAGGTCATCGCCTTCGGGAAAAGGGGGTGGAAGCCGCCTGAGGGAGCGTCCATTCCCATCGGCGAGGAAAGGGTCCAGGTGAAACCGTACATCAAGTACTTGGGCATCATCCTGGACCCACGCTGGGACTTCCGGGAGCACTTCAAGCAACTAGCTCCCCGGATAGTCGGCGCCGCATCGGCCACGAGCCGGCTGCTGCCCAAGGTTGGAGGGCCTAGCGCCCCGTGCCGCAAGCTCTACGCGGGCGTCACGAGAAGCATGGCGCTGTACGGGGCGCCAATTTGGTGGGACAGGCTCTCCAGAGCCAATGTGGCCCAGCTGCGGAGGCCACAAAAAGTGGTGGCCAACCGAATAGCTCGGGCTTACGTGACGGTGGCTTGGGCAGCAGCATGCGTACTGGCCGGAACCCCGCCGTGGGAATTGGACGCAAAAGTTCAGGCGGAAATGTATTGGGAGCGGGCAAGAAGGCGGGCTTTGGCAGAAAGGCCCGCACCAATGGAAGTGAGGGCGGTCCGTCAGTTGGCCGTAGATAGACTGAAAGAGCGATGGAGAGTTGAGCTAGGAAACTCACCGTACGGCCTCCGAACCATCGAGGCGCTCCTCCCATCGCTCGATGAATGGTTGGAAAGAGGGTACGGTCAACTGACGTACAGGATGACGCAGGTAATGACCGGACACGGGTGCTTCGGTGCCGAATGTGGGGAGCCGGACGATACGGCCCAACACACTCTGGCAGATTGTGCAAAATGGGCCCCTGAAAGGGTGGCCCTGGTCGTGGTGCTGGGCGCCTACGATCTCTCGCTGCACGGCATCATCAGTAAGATGCTGAGCAGCGAGAATCGATGGGACGCTTTCTCCTCCTTCTGCGAGACAGTAATGTCGCAGAAGGAGGCCGCCGAAAGGGAGCGTGAGGCGCGAGCCGATGCGCCACCCCAACGGCGAGGACGAAGAGGCAGGCGGCGGGCACAATACGCCCGCCATCTGGCCATGTGAGGGTGCCGTAAGGCATAGTCGGGGGGCGTCGTGGTAGAATGTTCGCGATCCCATGACGCCCCCAGCAACGGCAGGCGCGGTAACGCCGCAGGGGGTTTTAGTGGGTAGTCTGGGCCGTCTATCGGCCCAGGAGTCCCACACTCAGTGCCTAAATGCATTTCCCCCTGCGAAATAAAAAAAAAAAAAAGGATTCTTGATTCTTGGTTGAGTTTAAATGCGCACAATTTTTTGTAGGGTTCCGTACAAAAATTAATAAATGAAATATATAAATAAAAATGAAAACACGGAACCCTTATAGGATCACTCGTGCGTCTGTCTGTCCGATCGTTTGTCACAGTCTATTTTCTCCGAATCTACTCTACCAAATCAGACGAAATTTGGTAGGATAGCGTAATCCTGAGATGTGCATTGTAAATAAATATTTTTCAGAAATAAAACTGCCCGCTGGAAGCACATCCAGCGGCAACACCAGCCGTGGCTCGCGTGCGAGCGCTGCGGGAGGCGGTTCGCGCTTCGGACCACGCTGCGGCGGCATCTCAGGTGCGTGTGCCACTCATCTAGTGTTGTTGTTGTTCACAGTTGTTGTTGTGTCATTGTATATATATCTAATAGAACCGGCCGCTGGAAGCACATCCGGACCACGCTGCGGCGGCATCTCAGGTGCGTGTGCTCGCGGCTAGTGTTGTTGTTGTTCACAGTTGTTGTTGTTGTGCCATTGTATATATGTCGCAGTCGGATTGTATAATCTGCCGTATAATGTAATACGGCAGATTATACAATCCGACTGCGGCTAGCCGTTTTACAAAACAGCGCCGTTTTGTGATACGGCGGTTCAACGATTAGCCGGATTGTCACTGCGATACGTTCTTCAATATGGCGACCCATGTTAAGCCGTATCGTACTACTAAGTATTTAAAATGTAGTGTTGGTAGGCTTACAATTGTTGTTGTTGTGTCATTGTATATATATCTAATAGAACCGGCCGCTGGAAGCACATCTGGACCACGCTGCGGCGGCATCTCAGGTGCGTGTGCTCGCGTCTAGTGTTGTTGTCGTTAACAATTATTGTTGTTGTGTCATTGTATATATATCTAATAGAACCGGCCGCTGGAAGCACATCCGGACCACACTGCGGCGGCATCTCAGGTGCGTGTGCTCACGTCTAGTGTTGTTGTTGTTAACAATTGTTGTTGTTGTGTCATTGTATATATATCTTATAGAACCGGCCGCTGGAAGCACATCCGGACCACGCTGCGGCGGCATCTCAGGTCAGGTGCGTGTGCCTCGCGGCTAGTGTTGTTGTTGTTCACAGTTGTTGTTGTTGTGTCATTGTATATATATCTAATAGAACCGGCCGCTGGAAGCACATCCGGACCTCGCTGCGGCGACATCTCAGGTGCGTGGGCCTCGCGGCTAGTGTTGTTGTTGTTCACAGTTGTTGTTGTTGTGTCATTGTATACAGGGTGTAAAATGACCTCCGACATAGCCGAAACCCACGTAACTAATCTCCCCATTAATATGAACATTTTCCCCCAAGAAACCATATGTGGGAAATCAGTAGTTTCCGGTTCAAAGTTGAATTGAAAATTCGCGGTTCGTTATCCACTGATTTTGATTATTTATTAATTTTTTTTATATCTAATTTATTGATTATTTTTCCCAGTCAAATTTTTACTCTGAAGTGACTTTAATTAGGGTACCCTATGCATACGTAAGGGCTATGTCGGACGTGATTTTACACCCTGTATATAGCCAATACTAGCCGCGTCCCGGGGCTTCGCTTCCGTTGGAATTTTGGGATAAAAATACACTATGTGCTATTTCCAGTAATTTCTTACCCGTATACCAAATTTTATTGAAATCGATAGGTAAATGACGATATCGATGAATCTTATCGTAGAGAGAGTAATTTCATATGCACATCATTCCAGACTCCACGAGTCGCCGCCGCCGCGCGAGCAGTGCGAAGTTTGCCACAAGCTAATTCGCAGCGATCTTGTCAAGGTAAAATCAAAACATTTTTTACACGACTGACCAAAAAAGGAGTGTTATGTTTTCAGGGTTCATGTATGTATGTATGTAAGTTTCTTTATTCCTCCATAAGTCCTGAACGGCTTAACAGATTTTGATGTGAGAGGTATTTTTAGATTCCTTGCATTCCTCCGAGTGACATAGGCTATATGACGTCATCATAAAAACAAAATGGCGGATTATATATGTGATAAATAGCAGACCAAAAAAATTAAATTTGATCAATCTTATCGAGCGGGGTATCAAATTGAAGAGCTTTAAAAGGCGATTTCAAAAATGTATATTATGTTTGTATGTACTTTTTGTGTAAAAACTTGTCAGTCGTGTTTTTTATTTTTAATAATTAGCTTGTTTACACATTTTATTAGTCCTTATGGATTTTTATTTTGTTATTATTTTTATTTCATCAAAGAATCATTTAAGGCGTGTTTAGTGAGTCCGGACGACCCGTAATACAGGTACTGTTGGAGTTTGTAGTTGTAGATATGTAAGTTGAGGAGAGTTTGAGGATGCTGAGCTGCTGACAGGATCTTGAAGTTATGGTAGTTGTTGAGAACTGACGTTAAGTTAAACGCACAGTAAAAATAAGTTGGAGTTTATTATAGTTAAAGTTACAAGTTAAGTTATAGTTAAAAGTTGGAATGACAAAGTTAGAATGTCAAAGTTATAGTGATAAAGTTATAGTGAACAGAATAATATAAAATAATCGTTTAAATATACAGCCCAGCTGATCAGAGCGCTGCGTTAGCAATAACCTACATTGTGTAACACCATCCAGACCCTTCTCAAAAACTGGCGTGGACTACACAGGTCACGTGGAACTTAAGCTAAACAAAGGAAAAGAAGTCCGAACCTGCAAGGGATACATTGCCATATTCGTTTGCATGGTAACTAAAGCCTTACCTACGGTACCTTGGATGCCTAGCATTGGCACCAGTTCTCCACAATCACTTAGTATTTGCTATTATTTATCAATTTTAGATACCTAATTAATAAGTTAATTTTAATACCGTGTTAGCTATAACAAAATTTGTAATTTATTGTATTGTGGATGAGTTCGATTACGATTTGTTATTAATATTTATAATTTGTCAGAAAACCTTTTTAATTTTCTGAAAAAAGAAATCTTTTTTATCCCATTAATATAAACTAGTTTTTTCGGCGGGTGATTTTATTTTGTAACATGAGCATGCGATACTTTGGATGTGTTTGTTCGTATGTTTGTTGCTCAAATCACGCAAAATCTACTGGACGGATTTTAATGAATTTTTTTAGACTGGTAAAAAATACCAGGAATAAGAAGCACATAGTGTACTTTTTATCCTAAATTTTCTACGGGAGAGAAACTCCAGAATGCAGCTTGTTTAATATAAATTTCCAGTTTTTTACACACACAACAAATGAACATTAACAATAGGTGCACGCCCGCATACACACTGTTCGTGAGTCGTGCGTGTGCGTCGCGTGCGACAAAACCTTCGTCAGCCACGCGTCATACGAACACCATCTCAAGTATACTAGAGCGCACGCACCCGGGGATATACTCAAGTAAGTGTTAGGTATATAATTTATCTATTGATATAAAAACGACACGTGACAATGAGCGATTTTCTGACAGCTCAATTAATAAAAAAAAAATCGGTATAAAAAATTTAATAAATGGCTTTTTATGAATGCCTAGTCGTAATAATGGCGGGCTGTACCTACCTTTTTTGTATTGCTTTTTATTGTCAACTCTAGTTGACAATAAAAAGCAATATAATATAATATATAAGCAGAAGAAAAGTCGCCTAACAATTTGACAGTTGCACAAATCACAACATTGATATTTATTATTTATTTATTTAACCTTTATTGTACAAACACAATGTATGTCACAATAGGTGGACTTAATGCAGAAGCATTATCTAACAGTCGACCTTTGGGGTAAACAGAGAACTTAAGTGGGTCTAATAAAGGGATTGTTGGAGACGAGACGGGGGGGAGACAAAATAAGGATAACATAAAATATATAATACATAGTAATACATATATATATATATATATATAGCTAATATGACATATAAGAATATCATTACATATAATATAAATAAATAATACCATAAATAAATACATACATAGAATACTACTGAAAAATAAAATAGTTAGGCAGCGAGGGAACTAGTACTGATACTTTTTAGATGTTTTTTTTAATAGGTTTTATTTCAAAATAATTCCAATCTTATGCATTGTTACTTTCTGTATGAACTCGCCTTTTACTAAGCGCTATCTAATGAAGTCATCTAGAACTAATACAATATAGGATGAGAAAAAGTACAGAAGAACACTTTATACACTGGTTTTACATGACTGACCAAAAAGGAGTGTTATGTTTTCAAGGTATAAGGTAGGTTGTATATTGTATCTAAGTTTCTTTATTCCACCATAAATCCTTAACGGCTTTACAGATTTTGATGTGAGAGGTATTTTTAGATTCCTTGCATCCCTTCAGTGTCATGCTCAGGCTACGTCACGTCACGTCAGGCTACGTGAGTTGTCAGTCGTGTTTTTTATTTTTTTAATAATTAGCTTGTTTGAATAAATATTCATCCATTCATTCATAATTCTAGACACAAGTGCGAATGCGGCGCGGGCTACCGCTCGCAGTCGGAGCTGCGCGACCACCGCAACTACCGGCACCGGAACATCACCTGCCACCAGTGCGGAGAGTGCGGGAAGGTATGCTGAACATGTACTGTACGTACATATTATATATAAAATGAGTCTCACAAGTTAACATCTTTAATAATGGCGTCTTCCGCCTCTTTATTTGACATTGTGAATGAGAGAGAATGAATTAAAGGTGTATGAAAGAACATAAAAATTTTAAAAGAATATAAATTGACATTAGCACTTTTAATCTGACATAATTTTTGACATGTTTTTAGATTTGTTTCTCTCTCTTCTATTTTATTTATAATTTATTTTGAAATTGATTTTGACATTATACATTATAATATATCGATTTAGAAACTACCTCAATATTTGTATGCTAGAAATAGCAAGACATGGCGAGCTAATTAAGTTGTAACATCTTTTATTGTACCTATGTTTAACAAATAAACTATTGATTGATTGAAAAACATATAATAAGAAAAAAATCTTACATATAATAAAACTGCAACTGATCGTACTGTACAATACTGTACATAGGAGATATTTAAGAACTATTGAGTCTTTTTTTGCAGGGCCCATAAAGATCAAATTATAAAATTGTTATTTTTGTTTGTCGTTTGTCCGTTAAAAATAAGCAATATAAAGCCTGACCAGAAATATAAAAACCCTGAATTAGAGGCAGCACTTACGCGTTTTATATTGCAACATTATTGAAAGCAGTAGCGGATTTAAGGGGCGGGAGCACGGGGGCACGTGGCTCCTCCCCATATCACCGACTGCTATTTTGTGTAAGTATACCACAGGTACATACTGTGGAGGTAGGTTCCATAACAGTACATATCATATTAAGATTCGAGTTGTAAAATAACAGGATTTAGTACCAATAGTTTCTTACAAGTTTATTTCCAACAAAGTAATCCGCCACCATTAGTGATGTGCCGTTCTCGAAATTTTCAAAAAACAAGCGGAAACTTCCTTCAAAATATCTCTGATATATTCTCGAGAGCAGAAAACGGTGCCCTTCCCAGAAATAAAAATACGCCCTTGATTGAAAGTCAAACTTTGACAGGAGAAATGACAGATGGGTTTTTAAATTAGTTGCCAGTATAAGAAAGTATTTCTATTGCTTTTTGCAATATGGCGAGTGTTTTTATATTCCTGGTCAGGCTATACCTTATTATTTTAAAATTTTTATACTTATGTTAAAATTTTGTTCGAAGTTATGCAAAAATTGTGCAAAAAAAATTATTATTTTTTCCTAGCCTGTTGATATGTCCCACTGCTGGTCAAAGGCCTCCCCTTTCTCCTTCCACAATTCTCTGTTGAGTGAAGCCCGCTTCCACTCCCGCAGATAACTGTCGATGTCATCTCGCTCTCTAAAAATATTCTCGTTCAAAAAATACTTTTTATAAAATGATGGGTTAATTGTTACACCTTTTTACTACCATGTTTTAATGCAAATAAGTGAATTCGATCTTTGCGATGGCCGACCCTCGCGTCAACTCGAACGGGTGTTGCCAGGGGTAACTGGTCTGCTCGATTCTGATTCGAATTTTATTTTTATTTTTTGTTCTTAACCATTTCATTGTAGTTACTCGATCACAAACACAACATTTTTTATTATACTCGTATTATATTTGTTTCTTATATTTTATTTTTGACTGTACACAATCTAATGTATGTATAAAGTTAATAAATAGCCCCTCTGGCATGTTAGACGACCAAGACTGTTACATGAGTTTCTTTCGGCATTTCTTCTCAGCAGTGGTCGTTCCGAAATGCTAGTAGTTTGTAGCTTTGAGACATAATATATTATGATTAAATAATTATATTCCAACGTGAAAAAGAGCCTTTTAAAAGACCAAGTTTCAATAAAGAATTTTTGATTTTGATTTTACTACCATGTTTTAGGGCACATAAATGAATTAGATCGTTTAGTAATGTTTGCGTGGCCGTGCATTGTTCAGGCGCTGGCCACGCGGCGCTGCGTGGCGCGGCACGTGCGGCGCGCGCACCGCGGGCTGAAGGAAAACTGCAAGGACAAGATCTGTCAGCAGTGCGGGAAGGCCTTTAGGGTGAGCATTAAGGCCCATTTAGACGGTGCAAGTTTCTTGTAATACAAGACCAATAATTGCAGTGCAACAATAGGGGACCGGACAACTTTTTTTTTGATGCTTCTTTGAAATATCTCACATTAATAGAATCATCTGTAAAAGGATCATATCCATAACCAAAGTTTCCCAAGATATAGCAAATAACAATTCACATTTTTAAGCGATGTTTGGACGATACCAAAACGCCCCTAACTAAACGTACATTCATATGACGTCACGCGTAGAAAATGGACTTTCCCTAAAAGTTTGAACTCTATTAAATTAGCTCTGGAGCATAAACTCGTGCTGAAAAGTCGCAAAATATATGTATTCTATCAAAAAATTACTTATTTTTAACAATTCTCATACCTTGGCCGGTCCCCTATTGGCTATGAAAAATTGCAAGCAACTGTTGTTTGGACCATTTACTTGCTTCAATTTAATTGTAGGCAAGAAACTTGCACCATCTATATGGGCCTTTATAAACTAACTAGCTTTTGACCGCGGCTTCGCCCGCGTGAATTTCCCGCGGGAACAGTACTTTTTCCCGGGATGAAAGGTACCCTATGCCCTTCTCAGTATTTCTATGTGGATGCGAAATTTCGGATTATTCCCGACGAGTCATACCATGATTTGAAACACTGAGACACAAAGGAAAAAAGTATCGATGAGTCACAGTATTTTTCATTGCAACTGATGTTTTTCCCAATGAGATCGCACTGTTACATATCAGCACTTTGTATTAGTATATGTCCGTGCATAGATCTAGTCCGTACTGTCTAGCTTTATATGCCTATTTATTAGTATTTATATGGTAACCCTATTTAATGAATGGTATATCTTAAACATGTTTTTTGATATATGACAACACTGTATGTTTTTGACATTATAATAATAATATCGTTTATTTCTCTCTTACAAGGGCGTACATTCATTTATTACAGTCTTGTTCACCCTTGGTTAGAGACTAGCTCGTGAAATAGGTTCCTATGGGAACCTGTGCTACAGGTAGCTAGGCCCCTCCCTCGGTTTACATTTGGTATTTTGATGCCATTTAGTGGACACAAAAGTTGGTAAAATCCTGTAAGACATTAATGAAGATAAAAATTAGTAAAAATAAAAATCCTACTGCATAAAACATTAGCTACTTCCTTCTTCCTCGGGATATGTCATGACCGGACGATATATTTTTCATCCTGTTAACTGTATTGTTTCTCCTGGCTTTGTGTGACTTTATTATAGTAATAAAAGCTCATGCAAGTCTGTTGGTGTTCGCTGTTATTAAGTTGTGCTCGCCTCACCGTACCACTCCACTACTCTGCAACCAAAGTCAAATATGTACATAGTCTTAAAAACAATGTATGTTTGTAGGATAAGAAAGGCCTCCGCGAACACGAGTTAATACACACCGGCGAGCGCCCCCTGGCGTGCGAAATCTGCGGCTGCACCTTCAGGCAGAGCGCATCACTTTACACGCATAAGAAGAGGGTACATAAGATATTCCCCAAGAAAAAAACAGTCGAATTGCTAGACAGTGCTAGTCTTAATAAATAAATGTCTATCGTACATAATCGTTTCATTGAGTGTTCCTGTTTGAATGATACAAATAAATAATAATAATATATATACGGACAAATCACACAGATTGAGTTAGTCCCAAAGTAAGTTCGAGTATGGGATACTAACTCAATTTAATGACGTAAGTATATGCAGGGACATCAGGGTACAAGTGCATATTTTGCTTTCGTCATCAATTTGTACTGCGTTGCAGCGCGGCTCCCCAGTCATTCCCTGCCACCGTAGTCCTAAGCACTTGTACCGTGTGCCGTTTACGTAGGTCGCGTTGTGTGTATTGTAAATTGTTTGTTAATTTGGACACTGTAACCTCCTAAATGGAAAAAACTCCACCGACAAGAACAATGTTCTTAAATTTAAATGAAATGAACCTCCTAAATTGTGTAAATCGTGTGAGTGAATGTTATTTTATAGACTTATGTTTAATTTAACGTGTGAAACCTCCCTTACACAGAGCAAGTGACTTTACATATATAATGTAATGACGACGAAATAACATTTTTAACAATAATGAAGTTATTAACTTCACTCACTTAAAATGTCACTTAGATCACTCTGGTTCTAGCGTCGTTATTTTATAACAAACTAGCTGTTACCCGAGGCTTCGCCCGCGTGAATTTCCCACGGGAACAGTGCTTTTTCCAGGGATGAAAAGTACCTTCTCCGTACTTCTACCGATGTGTATGCGAAATTTCAGGAAGATTGGTTCAGTAGATAAAGTGTGAATAGTAACAAATAAACAAACTCACTTTCGCATTTATTAGTTAGGATACATAAACATTCAAGACCCAGGTCTATATGGAAAAGATCATTTTCCTTGACACAATATTGCACAAATAAAACAATAGAATTTTACAGACTTTTAAAAACAAATGATGTGCAAAAGGCGGCTTTATTGCATTGCAACGTAAAGCCCCCTTTTGCTCAATATAGTCTACGTCTTCTTGAAAGGCTGGCAACACCCCTGCGATACCCCTGGTGTTGCAGTAGTCCATGGGCAGCGGTGATCGCTTACCATCAGGTGACCCGCTTGCTCGTTTGCCGCCCTATGTTATAAATAAAAGTAATCCTGTAAGGATTTTCGCCTTTTTAAGCACCTACCCTTAAAAACATCCGATCTCTTCCGGACAAGAAAGATTCTGTCCTCGGGCAAGATTGTGGTCAAGAGCAAACCCATATTTAATAAAAAAAAAAGACAAATTTTGACAAAAAATTTACGATTTACTTGTGTTGTCAAAAAATTAAATACAATGTGCAAAATTTCATCAGGTTTGTTGTATAAATATTATTTTATGTTTATTTGTTCAAGTGGTGTCTGACCCTGTCGAGTTTTGAAGATCATATGATTGTATGAAGTGTATTTTAGTGCATATGTAGTTTAATTTAGAACCTAATTCTATGAGTGTAGGTACTGTGTTGAGGAAAATACAGTAATTACTACTATTTTGCAGTAACACCGTAGCAAATTCCTACCTATTCGGAGCTGTAATATAATCCAAGATGGAATCGTGTAAATTTAAGGAAGTTTTTCAAAAAGAAGTAGTTAAAGAACAATTCTCTTGGAAAATATTCTTTAGACAGGTAAATATGTTTTATACCTCCATATAAATACTGTAAGTTATGTTACCTACATAGTATTTTAATCACAGAATTTTTTTTTTTAATAAGAATAAGTATTTAGATTTATTTGAGCACAGCGCCATCTATCGTTCTGAAGGGGATTTTTGGACAAAAAGTCTATAGATCCCCTGCCCAGGTTATCATCTGAGGGGACTTTGGCAATAAGCCAATTTAAAACATATCAAGGTCAAATTCGTATCAATTCACAGCTATTCGTCTCGAGCGGGGTGTGGACTACATTCTTCACGATAGGCATGTACCTGGCAGCTCCCACAGTCACCATCCCAGTGCTGAGACGAGCGGCCAACTCTACAGACGAGAGCGATGCCTTGGCTTCCTCCATTTGTAAGATATTTAGATTATATTATATTACTAGCTGTCGCCCGCGGCTTCGCCCGCGTGAGTTTCGCTTAGATGAAAAATGTCTCTTGGAGCTTTTCATCAGATGTTCCAGATCTTCAATTTTTATACGTCAGCAGAAAATGCTCATCAGGTTGAACGATTTTTGCTAAGGCGCCATTTCCATATATGTTATAGTGTAGTTGGCCTCTTGGAGCTTTTCATCAGATGTTCCAGATCTTCAATTTTTATACGTCGGCAGAAAATGCTCATCAGGTTGAACGTTTTTTGTTAAGGCACCATTTCCATATTACTTATAGTTTAGCTGTTCCGTTATGGTTCTTCATCAGGTCTTCCAGTTTTCAAAATGAATTATAGCCTATATGTTGCCCAGGCTTAATAGCTATACAACAAAAAAAGTTTCATTCAAATCCGTCCAGTAGTTTTTGCGTGAAACGCGTACATACATACAGACAGACAGACAGACAGACAGACAGACAGACAGACAGACAGACAGACAGACAAGAAATTCCAAAAAAATTTTTTTGCTTTCTATTGTTCTTTTTAGGTCTCCCTCTATCCATTTCAGTCAAAAATATTAAATGTACAGACAAAATATTTTTACTGTTTTATTATATGTATAGATGAGTTTCTTCTTCTCGACCTGAGTCGGTTTTTTTTTCGCAGATTATATTATACATCGTTTAGGTGGCTTAAGAAACAACCGGTGTCTCCCATTCTCGAAGCATCAATATAACATTATATTATATTATATTATATTATATTATATTAGTTGAGTTTCTTCTTCTCGACCTGAGTCGGTTTTTTTATCACTGATCTCCCGCCTCGAGACCCTCAAGGAGAGGGAGAATCAGGATATTATATTATATTATATTAGTTGAGTTTCTTCTTCTCGACCTGAGTCGGTTTTTTTATCACTGATCTCCCGCCTCGAGACCCTCAAGGAGAGGGAGAATCAGGATTTCTGTCAACGAAAATAGTATTTCCCAGAACTTTAGACATTATTATTGAGGTATGGGTGGCTGCCTGTTTCTGTAGTATGTTTACATCAATTTTGGAGTTAAGGAAATTGAGATACCTGTGTAAGCTTTTCGCTATGATACCTGTTGTGCCTATTACTATTGGTATAACTTGGGTGGGCATTTTCCATAACCGGGTTATTTCTTTTTGAAGTAAGTGGTATTTACTCAGCTTTTCAATTTCCTTGGCTCCAATGTTGTAGTCGGAAGGTACTGTAACATCTATTAGGTAAATTTGGTTGTCTAACTTATTAATGTAAACTATGTCCGGTCTATTGTGTGCTACGGTGACATCAGTTTGTATCGGCATTTCCCACATGATTTTGGCAGTGTCGTTTTCCTTCACTTGTGGCTGGGTGAGGTGTTCTTTCCACCATAGCTTTTCACACTCGAACCCGTGCTTCTTCAACAATGTCCAATGGACATATTGCACTAGATTATTGTGTCTCTTGGTATAGTGAGTGCCAGCCAACTTCTCACACCCCGCTATGATGTGTTGTGCCGTTTCGTCTCTTGATCCGCATACTCTGCACTTACCATCCACAGGTCTCTTCAGGATATCTCTCTCATGCTGGCGCGTGACGACTGCTTGGTCTTGTATGGCATATATTGATGCTTCGAGAATGGGAGACACCGGTTGTTTCTTAAGCCACCTAAACGATGTATCTTTTTCTATATTTTCTCTTCCTAATACGTCTTTGTAGAACTGTCCATGTAAAGGTTTCGATTTTATTTTATTTATCCTGTTTCTAACTATCGCTTTCTTTATTTCTTTATCTGTATATTGTTCATCTATTTGTAATCCTAGTTCTTTCCTAAACTCTATTGATTCTTTCTCTATTGTATATTTATCTTTTGCCTTATCGTGTTCTCTGATTGCTTGAATTAGATGGTCGGTCCCGGTTTTTAGGTAGCTATTGTATTTAATTATTTGTGTTTTATATATAGTCTCAATATTTAGAAGTCCCCTTCCTCCTTCTTCATTTGGTAGATACAATCGTTCGACCTCCGCTTTTTGGTGATGGCTTTTATTCATATTTAATATTTTACGTGTTTTTGTGTCTATTGCTCTTAAATCTGTATCTTTATAGTTAATGACTCCAAAAGAATATAAAACAACGGGCACAGCGTAACTATTTATTGCTCGCAAAAGGTTTCGTGAGTTAAGATGTGAATTGGTGATGCATTTTACTCTTCTAAAATATTCTTTCTTTATCTGTTGTTTTATTTCGTTATGGTTTATTTTTCCAGTTTCATGTACTCCTAAATATTTGTAACTTTCTCCTACCTTTAAATGTTCAAATTGTTCTCCGGTTAACAGTATGTGTCCCTGACCCTGATGTTCATCTCTCCTACCTGCCTTTAGATGTAACACATTGCACTTATCTAGGCCAAAGCTCATTCCTATATCTCTAGTAAATATTTCTGTACTATCTATCATTATCTTTAAATTGTGTTTACTATTAGAATACAACTTTAAATCGTCCATATAAATTAGATGGTTAATGTAGGTTTTATCTTTTAACTGGTACCCTTTGTCTATATACTTTTGGAGTATCTGAGTGAGTGGATTTAGAGCCAGACAAAGAGGAGCGGCGAGAGCGAATCTCCTTGGAAAATACCTCTTCTAATAGAAATCCGATCAGTCGTTATTGATTCATGTGAGCCTCGTGCTGTCATGATTACATTCCAGTTTGGGATGACTATTTCCAGGAAACCTTTGATAGAGGATGGGCATTTATAAATATCTAGAACTTTGAGTAGCCACTCATGTGATATACTATCAAAGGCCTTCTGGTAGTCAACCCACCCCATACTTAAGTTCTTTTGAGACTGCTGGGCGTCTTCAAGTATGGCTTTATTGATCATGAGATGGTCTTTACATCCTCTAACCTTTCGCCGGCATCCTCTTTGTTCTGGTGATAAAATGTTATTAGAGTCACAATGTGAGTACAGTTCATCAGCTATTACTGAGGTGAGAAGTTTGTACATAGTTGGGAGACATGCTATGGGTCTCCAATTTTTTGGGTTTTTAGTATCTCCTTTTTTGGGGATCAATATTACCAGTCCAGTTGTAAACCATTCCTCAAGTTGTTCTTGTTTATTTATAATCTTAGTAAATAAATCAGTCAAAAACGGATGTATGCTAGTAAAATATTTCAGGTAGTAGTTTTGAATTTTGTCAATTCCAGGTGTTTTCCAATTACTTAGTTTTTTGATCGCGGCTTTTAAATTTTGTAATGTTATTTCATCAAAAGTCTGTGTAACTATATTTTCTGTTGTTTCTTCAGTTTCTTTAACCCACTGTGCATCTTTGTTGAATGGTACCGGTTCTGATAAAATTGATTCCCAAAAGGTTTGTATTTCGGTTTTAGATGGTATGTCTTTAGCAACGTTTGTACTGTTCAGATTTCTGTAAAATAGATGTTGATTTTCCTGAAATTGTTGGTTTTGTGTCTTTCGCTTGCTCATGTCTTCATATCTCTTTAGCCTCCCAGCCAATGCTTTAATTCTTTGCTTTATAGTTTCTATGGCATTATCAAGGTCATTCTCATTAAAAATTCTGTATTTATTGTAAAGTTTGTTCTTGATTTTATTCAGTTTCTTACTACTTACTCCTTTCTTTTAGTTCTGTTAGTCTGCCTAATTCTTTTCTTAAGTCTTCAATTCTGTTCTTCAATCTAGTTTTCCAAGGTGGGTCTCTCTTTGGTTTGATAACCTTTGACGCTGTATACAGGGTTTGTCCATTTGCTTCTATTAATGTTTTTGCTGCTGCATAAATTACATCATTCATATTTCGTAAATTGTTGTTGATTGTCATAATATTTGGTAAAAATATTTATTTTATGTAAGTTTTCAAAGAAATGTCTATTGAATTTTGGTTTAGGTATGAATTTTCTACTGTCTATCGGTGTTTCTTTTGTTTCAGCAATATTTTGAAGGAATGTATGTATAAGGGGGTCTAGATTTTCATCAACTTCTAAGTCTGTTATATTATCGTCTGTTGTACTTTGGTGTTCAGTATCTACGTGCATATTACCTAAACTAGTTGTATTTATGGGATGATCATTAATTTGTGTGCTTATTTCACTAGGGGTGGGGGTATTTATATTTATTTCTACAGTTTCTTCCGCTTCTTCCTCTATTTGTTCCAGGTTTAGTAGTTCTGCTCTTGTTTTTATTTCTGATAGGGTTTCATCTGAGATTAGTTTACGATTAATAATTGTGCGAGCCTGATTAGATAAGGTGTTGCCGTCAAATTTACGTGTTTTAGGGTTATATGGGTTTCTCTCTACAAATATATTATATAGTCGTTTTATGTATCCAGGTCCTCCACTTTTAGCTTTGAAGTAACAGAACATTAGTTCACATTGCTCCTCTTCCGTCCATTTTCTTCTTGAATCTGTATTGTTTATGCTCGAGACATTTTCTTCATTAATATTAAGATCACTCTGTCTACTGGAGCTTCTAGTTGAAGGTCTGCTCGATGATTGTTCCATCTGCTGTATATATGAATCTGGTGTATGTAGTCTAAGATTGTTTGTTGTGTCTAGTACGTCTGTATGTAGTCGTTGTACACTATTTTTGATATGTTCTATTTCGTCATGTGTCAAAAGTTGGCGGGATATTATTAGACGTGCTTGGTTTGAAAGTTTGTTTTGCATCTAGTCTATTTACTTTAGGATTATCTATGTTTCGTGTGGAAAATAGTTCAAACATTCTTTTTATGTACCCCGTTCCCTCATATTTTGCTTTAAAATAACAGAACATTAACTCTTTCCTTTCTTCTGTCGACCACTTTCTTCTGGCATCATCGCTGAATTGTTCATTTAAACTTGTCGTGGTCTGATTCTCTGAGGTACCGGCCAAGCTTTGGGATCCAGTCCCGCTCGGCAAAGCACTCTCAGCGCAACAGTTTGGTTCGGCTGTAGTATTTTCAGGTTCCCCGACTCTCGCCCGCCTGTTCAGCGAAGAGCCACTGACGGTTCGTATGCTGAGACGTCCAGCGTCAGCTCCAGACGTGCCCCGGCGATCGCCCTCGGGAAGCGGTCCTATACGTTCATTACTTTCATTTCTACTCATTTTTAAATGGTTTCCATTGCCTTGTTAGCCAGGTAAGTTTCGTTAGTACCTGTTGTCCGCCCCCCACGTGGACTAGATGGTAAAGCCCGGACGTAAGGTTGTATTGGGGGGCATATTATATTATATTATATTAGTTGAGTTTCTTCTTCTCGACCTGAGTCGGTTTTTTTTTATCACTGATCTCCCGCCTCGAGACCCTCATTATATTATATTATATTATATTATATTATATTAGTTGAGTTTCTTTTTCTCGACCAGAGTCGGTTTTTTTATCACTGATCTCCCGCCTCGAGACCCTCAAGGAGAGGGAGAATCAGGATTTCTTATATTATATTATATTTCTTATATTATATTATTTTTATATTATATTATTTATTATATTATAGTTATAGAACCACATTCTTCTTTAGACGCGTACCTGTGTCTTACGTGTATATTGTGTATAAATAAACTTCGCATTTTGTGCAATACAATACTTACTTCTATACTTTTATCTGTAGGTATTGAAACTGAATACTGTATTGTATTGAAAATCTTCTAGACCTATTTTAATGTCTCGCTAGTTAGGTACACTACTAAACGGTTTCTGATCTTGTAGCGATTGGGGGCTCAGCTGGTACCTGTGGTTTGGTCTGGAGTGACGACTCGAATCCGGGCTTGAGAAACGTGTATTTTTTTTCTTGCGTTTTTTCCTAAAGGTTTTTAATAATATTTATTTTTCTAAACATCATTTATTCTCAGCTCCTGGCTGCAGCTACTTCACGATCCTCTGGAACTTCATTCTGCCCTCGTTACTGGCGACCACCGGCCGCAAGACCACATGTCTCTTCGTCAACTTGTGCCTAGTCATCGTCAGTATGATCTTCTACTTCAGCGATACCCCCTCTCAACTTCTCGTCTTCGAAATCCTCACAGGACTCCCTCATTCTGGCGTTGCGACCGTCGCAGTCTTGATCATACCCGAATACACCTCTCCTAAATACCGAGGAGTGCTCCTAATGACTAACTCTGCATCACTACACTGGGGCATATGGATATCTAATGTCCTCGGAACCTTTCATTGGAGATACATTTCTGTTCTCGGATTTTTCAGCTCATTGTATACTTTGACCGCGTTTTACTGGCCCGAATCCCCGTTTTGGTTAGCTAGCAAAGGAAGGTTCAGGGAATGCAAGCGATCGCACAGATGGTTAAATGGAAATGGAGATACGTCTAAAAAGGAACTGGAGGATCTTCTTCAACATCAGAGCGTGGAGAATTTTAAAACGCAAACGGTCAGTGTTTTAAGCAATTTATTTGAAACTTTAACTTCAAGATATTTTTACAAAGCTATCATTGTTGTGATGTTCTGCGTTTGCGTGTATGTGTTTTCCGGTAAAATTGTATGTATCTGTTACGCTCTTGATATTTTCAAAAGAATATCTAGGAGTGAATTCGCTACGTTTAACAGCATGCTCATTTTGGACGGTGCTACAGTTGTAAGCATGTATATAGGCTGCTTTTTGTGTATGATTCTTAAACGTAGAACATTACTGTTATATTCAGCGTCTGTATCTATATTTTCTCTGTTTGTCTTATCATTATATTTGTCTTTGGTCAATTTATCTGTTTTAACTGAAAATATGTTTATATCTTTATTTTTATTAGGAATTAACTCGTTCGCAGTAGGCTGTGGGCCTACTATAATGGCGACAGCATTGTATGCTGAATTGATACCGTTAAAACATAAAAGCTTGAGTGTAGTATTAATATCAATAATGTTTATTTTACTGCAATCATTATCGATAAATATTGCACCATTTGTTTACAAATTAGGGATGCATGGTGCGTTTTTCTTTAACGCCATATGTATGAGTGTTTTCACTATTCTATTGTACAAATATTTGCCAGAAACAAAGTATAAAACACTAGTGGAAATTGACGAATATTTTAAAGAAGCCGAAACGAAACGATTATTGAATAGAAACCCGTTTTAATACTACCACATGCAGCGTAATGAGCATTTTGTATTTAGACTTGTTGATTTCGGTTTTATTTCATAGTCATTATTGTACAGTCCGGGATTGAACACCTTGGAAATTAGTTTAGATGATGTTGTAAATGATAAGAGTTAATAAGTTTAAAACACGCGGTTTATTACTGAGTACGAAATATTATACTAAACTGGGTATGAATGATATGAGTGCTAAGTACGGACTGGTTCGAATGAATTTACCTAGTTGTCGCAATAATGAAAATGCTGACTTTGCGATGTACGTATCCCGTACAATAATTGAACTGATCAATATATTTAGAACCCATAAACTAAAGAGTTATTTTATTCGCAGTCTTTATTGAAAGATTCTTGGACCTCTTGTAGAGTTCTATCTTTCGTTTCTGGCAAATACTTGTACAACAGTACCACAAACAGTGAAGACGCTAATCCATAAAATAAACAAGTGCCATGTACTCCTAATGATCTGATCACATAAGGACCTACCTTTAAATTAGTCGCTTGTACTGAAGACATAACTAGCGATGCGACAACAACAGCTAAACTTTTATGCCTCCAAGGAACGAGCTCGCCATACAATGCTAAACATAATGAAGCCGGTCCCATGCTTACAAATATCGAAAACCCAGTCAGTAATGATACTGATATATAAACACTTTCGTTTAACAACGATAATTTAACTAAGTATAGATACAGAGATAATATTAATAGGAACAATACAGATATTGCTGACGTAAATATAAGTAAAAATCTTCGGGGGACACGTTTTGTGATGATGCTTGAAATGTACATACTAAATACTGTTGCTCCATCCATGATTAACATCCCTGTGTATGCAGCTGATTCGCTGAGACTGATTTTTTTAATAACTTCAATGGCGTAAATATTAAACACTATTTTGCCAGACAAATGAAACATGACTATAGGAAAACAACCAATGGCGATTGGATGGTAAAACTCTTTAGATGTTAACGTTTTAATTACATAAGAAAATATGTTTTCAGTTTTATTATTGTCAATGTTAGCATGTAAAATAATCATCTTTCGTAATTCATCTTCCGACTTTTCTCCCGTGCCTTTCAACCAGCGGTGTGATTTTCTGCACTCGTCAAACTTTCCCTTGGATGCTAACCAGAAAGGAGATTCAGGCCAGAACAACACAGTTAATGAATAAACAGAGCAAACAAGACCCACCAAGGCTATATTTCTCCAATGAAAAAAAGTTCCTACAGCGTTTGATACCCAAATACCCCAAAATACAGATGCCGATTTTAAAACTAAGAAAGCCCCTCTATTCGCTGGAGATGAATATTCAGCGATTATTAAAATTGAAATAGTCAAAACGCCAGCATAAGGAATGCCATGCAAGAGTTCGCAAATCAGTAAATGAGTAGTAGTTTTGCTGAAATAGAACAAGAGGGAGATAACGATAGTAGTAGTATGGACGATGACAGAAGTGGTCTTCCTGCCATGAAGGTGCATTATGATTGGAAGAAGAAATTCCCATATTATAGATGAAAAGCTCGAGATGGAAGCTGAAATAAAAAAAAGTGTATATTAAAGTTTGCTTATTTTATGAATGTCGAAAAGGTTGCTCAGTAGCACACAGAAATGTTGCTTTACAAAAGGTAACTTAGTATATTGTATATGCACCTTAATCCCATTCTACTTACTAACTAATATAAATGCGAAAGTTTGGATGTTGAGTGAGAATGTTTGTTACTCAATCACGCAAAATCTACTGGACGAATTTTAATGAAATTGTGTACACGGGTAGAATATAACCTAGAATAGTGCATAGAGTACTTTTTATCCCGAAATTCTCAGAGGAGTACAACCCCGGGGCGCGTCTAGTAGAAAACAAAATTCATTGGTCCAAGTATTGATCCTTGTGGTACTCCACCCTTAGCAATCAAGTACTTACATAACCAGGAAGCCATTTTAATGGTGACGGCCTCTGTGGAATTGGCCTCTCTCCTTATTTGAGGGATGAACACGGTGGGTGCTCCGAGGTAAAGACCGACCAAGAAATACATCGTCCATGCTCCACTTGCTACAAACAACTATGGATAAAAAATTAAAAACTATAATGTCAGGACCGAAAGGAATAAGAGACAGGGCCTCTCCCTTATGAAAAACGGAACACCAAGTGTTCCATCAAACGCTTTTTTCTGAGTATGAGAAATGGAACACGAAGTTTGATTCCTTTTCGCACTGTACAGTTTACTGCATATCAAGTTACAATGTAAAACTATAATGTCAGGACCGAAAGGGATAAGGAAGAGGGCCTTAACTATTATTTTTTTATGCACGGACCCCAAAACGGTGGTGGTAATAAAGGCGAATTTGCAATTTTGGATACTACTGACTATAAAAAACTCTTACCTGCCTAAAAAATAATATTTTTGGCGTCTTCTGATTGTCCAAGCATTTTTCAATTTCACTATTTCTTTCAATTTTTGCGTACTTACAGGCATCCATTTTTATGAAAGTCCAGGTTCTGATCTACTGACGTCATTAAAGAGCAAATTTTGAAACTTATGTCCTCGCAGTAACGACGTCAAAATGAAAATACCTAGGTATTTTAAACGACATCAATTCTATTGTATTTATCTTAGTATTAAAAGCGCCGATACATAATGGGTACAGTCGGAAATAAAATATAACAAATCAAGCATTGTTTAAATTATGATAAATGCTGTTTTGTTCGAGATAAATAAAGAATACTTTCTTTGTTTCTATGATGTTAATCTCTATATAAAACTGTATCTGGTCTATGTCTTACAAGAGTTATAGGATGAGGCGGACATAATATAAGCCATTTTTTTGTTACTAACCTGTGCCCGAGAATTCGTCCACGCGTAATTTGCTATTGTTAATATCTCAGGTTCTAAGTGACGGATCAAAATGAAAACTACGCCAGATTTTAAGTTAAACCTTCAACAATTTAATATTGTAAACCGCATCAATTTTGGTCCAGTATTTTTTGCGTGATGCACATACAAACATACAGACAGAAAGACAAAAATTCTAAAAAAAATGTTTTGGCTTCTTTGGCCTTATAAAGTCCCCTCACCCTCATAATGTTTTTCTTAGATATCACTTATGTACAGACACACATCAATTAGTTTTATTATATGTATTGATGATGATGACTATTGTTAATATCTCAGGTTAGTGACGTATCAAGATGAAACCTACGCCAGGTTTTAAGTTAGACCTTCAACAAAACAACAGTGAAAACCGCATCAAAATTGGTCCAGTAGTTTTTTCGTGATGCGCATACAAATATACAGACAGAAAGACAAACTTCTAAAAGTTTTTTTCTTAAATATCTCCTATGTACAGACACACACCAGGTTGCAGTTTTATTATATGTATAATGATTTTTGTCTGTCTGTACAAACAGTACGCGCATCACGCAAAAACTATTAAATATACACAGGTGTTTATTTTTCTTATCACTATTTAAAAAGCGTGATAATATATTGTATATATTGTAATATATATGTATTTTTAAGCAATTGAAGAATAAAGTTGAACTAAAAAATATTTCTAGAAGTAGGTATCATAGGTGTTATCGATATAGGGGTACTAAATAGCTGATAGTCACCGGTAAGCGATGTGCCGTCAAGAAATTTCCTGTTGCCGAAAATTTCCAAAAATTCTTAGAAATTTCTCGGGTTTTAGGAAAATTTTCCGTTCTAGACAATATTTCCGAGAAATTTCCAATAAACTTTCCGCTGTTTCTTTGAAAATTACGGGCACGGTATCACTAATTGGCTAGTTAGACTGGGATCATAGAGGCTGAATTATTCTAGGAATTTTAATGTCATTGGTAATAAGTACTCATGAATTTAAGCAACTTTTTGTACGAGACCGATCCTCATATCTAAAAAAATTATCTCATATTTTACAATCTACTCGCCTACTATTGTATAAGTACCTATATGATCGAAGGCTGGAAGGAATCTAATAAAACACCAGAGAGAAAGTATAAACACATTTATTTCATATCAAAATATTTGACCTGTTTTGTATACAAATACAATTTAACTGTATTATTTATATTGAGATCGCATTATACATTATTAAAATAATCATCAATACATATATATAAAATTCTTCCGTTAGTGACTGACATCGCACAGCCAAAACTACTGGGCGCAGGAGGCTGAAATTTGGCATGTAGGTTCCTTAGGAGTGTAGGGGAGCACTAAAAGAGGAATTTCCGAAATTCTCACGGAAACAAAGTCCTGAACCCATGCTTGTAGATAGTAAAATAAAATAACTTCCCGCGTCTGTAAGCTTCGATTTATTCTACACCGAAAGAGAATACTGCAGGTTTAGCCAAAGTTTCATTTGATTCGTAGCGATGCGATATCTAAATTCGCAATCGTTTCGACAGATGACAAAAACAATTTTTTCCGAATCAAAGCGTTATCAAAGCGAAAAAATCCGTTATCAAAGCGAAAACGAACGTCAAATGTATGGAAGTAAGCGATAAAACAGTTCGTTACTCTATGGTTTCGAATCATTTTCCCTATGAACTTGCGATGATGATGGCGATCGACATACATTTTAGCGTTTTCGAACTTCGCTTTCGTTTTCAAATTCTGACTTTGTCTAAAGTTCCTGTACCGTTTCGTTTTTTTTATTAGATAACAAAAATAAAAACAACAAGTAAAACAGACTCTGGTTATGATAGCGCCATCTATTGTTGACGTTGAAGACTATTATCGACGATCCATTGCCCTTATTCATACATACATAGAATCACGTCTCCATCCCTTACGGGGTAGACAGAGCCAAGAGTCGTGAGACTCGAAGGCCACGCTTAGCTGAATAGTGGGCTCTCTGATGGAATCGAGATTCAGATATAGTGACAGGTTGCTAGCCCATCGCCTATGAGTGGAAGAATCCCCAGTTTAAAGCCTTTTTTCTCGATTGATTGGAAAAGAAGCAGCTGGCACATTCTATGTTTTTTCTTCGCTCCCTGACCAGTACGGAAGCCCGTATTGGTCCCTCAAAAAACATAAATAAAAACACAAAATACATATCAAAACAGATTCTTGTTCTGACACCATAGCGCCATCTATTGTTGACGTTGAAGACTATTATCGACGATCCATTGCCGCCATCCGATCCATGCATTGACGCCTCTATTCGTCTCGCTTCCGCCTGGGATGCGCTCTTCTAACATGTCTAGACAGGCAGGAGTGCCAACTGAAGCGAGCGGGACATACAGCGCAGCGGTACGGGGCGGCGCCACTGTGCAGTGCGGTCATGTGACTACGCAGCTTCGATTTGTTCTACAACGAAATGAGAATAATGTTTATTTTATTTATTAGGAAGACCAACAGCCATTTATACAACAAATAAATTAGATGAAATAAATTTATTTATATATTATATATATTTCTGGCAACAAAGGCACAACATTTCTTATACATTAAAACTCATCAGTTTTTTCCGTTCGGAAATTTCAGATCCGGAGACACGAAATGTTTGCCAGGCCGCACACGTGTCTAAGAATTTCCGTACGGAAAAAGTAGATTACATTTTCCGTAGGTAGATACGAAAACAGTTAGACACATGTGCGCCCACAGAAATAAATCGAGATAGAACGGAAAAGTGGGCGGTACACGCGTGCCTCAATCTTGTCGTATGCCACAAGATTCGTTCATCGGTCATTCAGTCAGCGCGCAGGAGTCGGCGTCGATACACAGGAGCAAAAATGCCTTTATTGTGCTATTTCCAATTGTAAAAACAGCAGTGCAAATGTGAATCGTGCAAAAGGAGGTATTTCTTTCCATGTGTAAGTATTTTGTTTTAACTAAAATCGTGATTAAATGACAAAAATAATGAAAATAAAAAAAGTAACTTGATTTTCAATGTAAAACGACAATACGACATAATCATATCCATTACGCGTTTCAAAACATGTTGTAAACGTCATTTCAAAGAGAACGCGCAATGTGAATAAAATGTTAATTAGGAACGCTTCACTAGTGCTGCAACGTTGCACTCGAACAAAGATTATCGGTATTTACCGATAATCTCAGTTCAAATGAGGAAATTTAAATTAACATTATTATTTCAGTACCAGTTATTTTAGTGCGACTTTTTAGTTTGCTCCCGTGTGAATGTATGTAATAAAAGACTTAGTTAATTAGTCATCACGTGTTGGTAAACATGTATGAAAGATATCATCCGAAATTTCGTATACTTTGCGGGGTCACCACTAAGTGTGGTCACTTTTTGTGTGTTGGTACATATGCACCAACAAACTGAAAGTGTCCTAACATCAACTGACTGGGTAAAATACCGATTCGTGTTACTGTGCATTTCGATTTATTTCGGTGCGGGTCACATCACTAATTTATTAGTAATGGCGGAACATTTGGGGCGTGGCTTGTGCAAAAGTTGACACGACCGATTTCTTTGCAATGAACTCGCGTCACCGTTCTATCTCGATTTATTTCTGTGTGTGCGCCCATCGGCCATTTTGTATGAAGTTTTACATTTAGTTTGCATTTGGGTTTCCGAATCTGAAATTTCCGAACAAAAAATGATAATTTTCCTCGATTTTAAATGTTTATACTTTTATATTATAACGTTTCTTGTAATGTCGGAGCGTTTATACTTAGAGTTAGGTATATCTGCTTACCGGGAAGGCTTTCCCGCAGTGATCGCACAAGTGTTCGACGCCATCTTTCTTGTGTACCACCTGGCTGTGCAGGTATAGTGACGTGTGACTCTTGAACACCTGCAAATTATAATAAATTTAAAATATCGTATGCAGAAGTGTTTTTTATTGTAAAGTTTATTTATTCTCAAGTGTTTCACTCTCAAGTGAAACACTTACTTAGAATCCGAATCCGAGATAAAAAAGATGCAAAAGTGACTAGTTACACGACTGACCAAAAAAGGAGTGTAATGTTTTCAGGGTTCATGTTTGTAAGTATGTAGGTATGTAAGTTTATTTATTCCACCATAAGTCCTGAACGGCTTAACAGATTTTGATGTGTCAGGTATTGTTAGATTCCTTGCATTCGTCCGAGTGACATAGGCTATGTAAGTTATCAGTCGTGTTTTTTATTTTTAAATAATTAGCTTGTTTCATGATTTCCCATAGACAATATAGTAGTAGGGGGTGACCGTGGGACCCCTGATTGACAGGGTTTTTTTTTAAGTTTTTTGTTTCATACATTTTATATGGGGCAGTCCAGTCATCAAACAGCCGAGGCCGAAGGCCGAGCCTCCTCTTGCAGCCGCACAAGCGAGGCCGAAGGCCGGGGCTTGCTTCAAACTATACCTGTTACTATTAACTGCAAATAAATGATTTCATTTCAAGAAAAGTATCCTTATTGTGTCTGCTTTAAGGCGGAGCTTACGTACCGCACCTCACCCCCTCTGATAGCGGAAAACTGCCTTGGGTCTCGCCTTAAGTGTGCTCTGTAATGGCTGTATAGCTCAGCTTGTTGACAAATGTGCAAGAGCATAGTGCATGTACCCACCTATGTAGTGTGAAGTACCCACCTATGTTGTGTGATGTACCCACATATGTAGTGTGATGTACCCACCCATGCAGTGTGATGTACCCTCCTATGTAGTGTGATGTACCCACACATGTAGTGTGATGTACCCACCTATGTAGAGTGATGTACCCACCCATGTAGCATGATGTACCCACCCATGTAGCATGATGTACCCACCTATGTAGCATGATGTACCCACACATGTAGTGTGATGTACCCACCTATGTAGAGTGATGTACCCACCCATGTAGCATGATGTACCCACCCATGTAGCATGATGTACCCACCTATGTAGCATGATGTACCCACCTATGTAGCATGATGTACCCACCTAAGTAGTGTGATGTACCCACCCATGTAGTGTGATATACCCACCTTCTGGCAGAGCTGGCAGGCGTGCGGGTACACGTGCAGATGTTCCCAGTCCGCGTGCTCGCGCAGCTTGCCGCGCGTCGCGAACCGCTTGCCGCACGTGCTGCACATGTACCTGGCAAGCCATCACTGTTTTACATCATGAGAAACATCCTATCGTTTTTAACATTATTAAAAGTAAATATGAAGTGGTAATGGCCGAGTGGTAGGGCGCACGCCTGTGACTGCAAACGTCCCAGATTCGAATTCTGCCCGTGCGTGAGTTTGTAGACCTTATCTGACTCATGTATGGTAGTTTTCATCGACCATCACTTGCTTCCGGTGAAATAAAACATCGTGAGAAAACCTGCCCTTTGGTTGATGATTATCAGCTAGTGTGTGAAATGGAGAAGGCAATCGCAAACGACTCCATTAAAATTGCCAAGATAGTCGTTATGTGTGTTTCATTCTATATAATAACCTCAGTCATGAGGAATACGACTAAAGAGAGAAAAGTAAATACTGCAAAATTTAAGAAAAAAATCTTTAAAAATAAATGTCGTTTTCGTAATCTGATCTCTGGAAACCCCGAAAACTATACCCATTACCGATATTGCAAATTTGCTAAAAATTGTCGGATCCAAATATAAATGACATTTTCGTAATCAGCATCCCCGGAAACCCCGAAAACGATAATACCCATATTGTAAAATTGAAAAAAGATGTCGACCATCTTGGATCCAAATCAGTATCCCCGGAAACTCCAAAAACGAAACGCTTATTGCAAATTTGAAAAAAGTTGTCTAAAAATAAATATCATTTACTTAATCTATACAATATTCCTGGAAACCTCGAAAACAATAAGTACTCAAAATGCAAATTTGAAAAAATCTTTGATCCAAAAATAAATAAAATTTCTTAATTAGCATCTCCGGAAACCCAAAAAAACGATACTCATATTGCAAAGTTGAAAAAATTGCCGGATTCAAAAATAAGTGACATTTACATGATCTGCATACCTGGAAATCTAAATAACATTTTGCAAAATGGGTAATATTGCCGTTGGACAATAACTGTTAGTCATGTCTTATTTAATGTAAATTCGTCCACATACATAGTACTTTAATTATAAGACACAAATCTATGAAGGGCATACCCAATCAGGATTTTCCGAAAACGTACAATGTCTTTAAACGTCAAGTGTGTGTTAGAAGTACTGAAGCAGGAAAAATATCCCGTAAAAAGAAAAATACTAAACTAGAATTATATCGAATCAAATTACAAATAAAATAAATAAGACTAGATGAAACAAGCTAATTATTAAAAATAAAAAACACTACTGACAAGTTTTTACTCGAAAAGTACATACAAATTCCTTCAATTCAAAGCCCTTCAATTTGATACCCCACTCGATAAGATTGATCAAATTTTATGTTTTTGGTCTGTTATTTATCGCATATATAATCCGCCATTTTGTTTTTATGATGACGTTATATAAGCCCTTGTCACTCGGAGGAATGCAAGGAATCTAAAAATACCTCTCACATCAAAATCTGTTAAGCCGTTCAAGACTTATGGTGGAATAAAGAAACTTACATACATACATACATGAACCCTGAAAACATAACACTCCTTTTTTGGTCAGTCGTGTAAAAAATAATACATAATCCTATTTATTTTCCTTTATCGTCGAAAATCACCGTAATTTAAGCGATAACAGTAGAATTTTTTTTGAAGAATTAAATAAAGAATACAATTATTTAAAACGATAGCGGCTTATTTTTTAAAATATATTTAGTGTTTTATCACAATTAAAAGAAAACCTCTAAAATAATTACCCTAAGAGCCTGACGAAAACTCGCTAGCAAAAACACAAATTATAGAAAATTCGAAAAGTAACCTTATTGTGTCTGCTTTAAGGCGGAGCTTACGTACCGATGTCCGTGATTAGCCTTGGGTAGCGCCTTATGGTTTTTGTATATCTTTTGTTAATTAGAAATTGTTTGTAAATTTATAAATAAATTAAATGAAATATGTTGTAAAATGACGTCTTTAAATAAAATAAAATCATTTGATTGTGCAATACTGACTTGTAGTCCTCCTCGGACACATGTTTCTTGCTGATACTCATGTGCTGCTTGTAGGTCGCGATCGACGAGAACGTTCTGTTGCACGGCGCGCACACCAGGCTACCGTTAGCTCTGCAATTACAACGAAACATTATAAAACTAAGGTTTAAGATCATTTATTCTCATTAAGAATTACAAATTCACTTCACATGAGAACAACACAAATAAATTCAAATAACAACAATATCATTTTCGGTATACGCGTACAGATTAACATAAATTCTAATTAACTAAAACTATTCGGTGCGGTTACCCTCACTTTAAAAAATATCATTGATCGAGCGGTCACAACTTCGAGCGTCGAGTGGTGTAAATACAAGGATGTATAGCCCGACGCAGCTGGAAGGGACATCGAGTCACACGAGTAAGTACTACTACTAGCTTTCGCCCGCGTGAATTTCCCACGGGAACAGTGCTTTTTCCCGGGATGAAAGGTACCCTATGTCCTTCTCTGTACTTCCAGCTATGTGTATACGAAATTCCAGGAAGATTGGTGCAGTAGATAAAGCGTGAAGAGGTAACAAACAAACAAACTCACTTTCGCATTTATAATATTAGTTAGAATTTTTTTCGTGAGGTGCAAGCACCTAGCGTGCTAAAAAAAGTTGACTTGTTTGAAATAATGAGATTAGGTGAAGAGCCGAAAGTTTATATTTGTAAATTTAGTTTTAAAACTCCTTATAAGTGAATTTGTATTCTTTATGAGTTAACTAGCTTTCGCCCGCGGCTTCGCCCGCGTGAATTTCCCACGGGAACAGTGCTTTTTCCCGGGATGAAAGGTACCCTATGTTCTTCTCGGTACTTCTATGTGCATGCAAAAAATCAGGAAGATTGGTTCAGTAGATAGAGCGTGAAGAGGTAACAAACAAACAAATAAACAAACTCACTTTCGCATTTATAATATTAGTTAGGATAAAGAGCCTTTAGGTTTACCTAAAGGCTAGCTTTTGCTCTTTGCTATGAAAACGCAGGTCGGCCTGCGGCCTCACGGGAAGCTCGGCCTTAATTGATTAAAAGCTCCCTGTATATCCAATTGGCAGTGACCTGGCGGCGTGGCTGGAGAGGTGTCGGTGCAGGTTCCCCCTCCACTGGAACCGCTTGTCGCAGTGCGGACACGGGAACTGCTGCAAGGAACGCTGCACAGACGTGGACACCTGCGAGTGAGACACTGGCGAGGATTCTGATTCTTGCAGCTTCCTGTGAAGTCAACATTCAAAAATACGAAACTTTATTGTTACAAAGACCATTTATGTAAATTAAAAATAATGTTGGCCCAAGAACGCTGCCATGAAGCACACCATATGAAATTATCTCTTCCGAGCTAATAAACTCATCGATTTTAACCTTTTTGTTTACGGTTACATAAATAGTCTCTGAACAACTGAAGAGGCTTCTCTAATGTGAATATCTTCAAGTCGATTTAGAAGAATGGGGACTGAAACAGTGTCAAATGCCTTCTTTTTGTCAACGAAAAACTCAAACATTTGTTCCCCTGGTCTACTTTATTGGTGAGAGATAAAACTGCATCTTTCGTTGATAAACCATGTCGAAACCGAATTGTAAACTCGATAAAATTCGACGAGTTGATTGTGCAAGTTGTTGGTTGTGAGTTGTGAAGTTTTTCTATGATTTTTGAAATTGGTGAACTGATATTGGCCTATAGTTTGATGGATCCATTTCATCCCCACTCTTATGAATACAAGGACATACAAAGACTAATATTTCAAAAAATATTTAAACAACTTAAATGTATTATACCTTAATTTCAGCTTTATTTGATGTTTCGAACTGGCCTTGACATGTTTTTGCAAATTTGATGTCGTTGTAAATGATAATCTGAAAACAAATTGAGTCAATTGATATTTTAAAAAGTTAAGTATAAGCACAGAATTAATATAAATACTAAGTAAGTTTGTCAAATATTAAAGATAAAAATCGAATCTGTTAAATTAAAACACTAAGAACCATCGCTGAAAATGACTAATTTATTACAGAAAACCGGATCTAAATCGCATCAGTCGTGTTTGAAATAAATGGAACCACACACACTATCACAACACTACCACACACTCATACTAAACAATATACCATTTCTGTTCCATTCTTGTTATACAAAAACTAATTTAGTCTTTCCACTCTGACCAACTAAAGCAACTAACTGACACGGATCCACTATTTATCCTTTTCAACTGTACATTTAGTTGGTCCAATAGGAACATTTAATCAACAATTTTTCCTTCTCAACGGCACAGGGCGGGCGCTTCATAGAAACGGCGCGTCAAATATGCCTACTACTACTACAAATAAAACTGTATATCCGTGAACACGTCAGTAACATGTCAATGTGTGCGTTTTCATAGTCGAACGTCCCACAGTTACACAAGAACGGGGGAGAAGTGCGGAAGGAGCGGGGGGGTGCCATATTGCGGGAGGGGCAGGGAGTTTCCTTTCTATACGTAGTATTAATATTAATTCTGTGTCAACGGTACAACTTTTGGTTGGTCTGATAGGAACATTTACAAACTAGCTTTTGCCACGACTTTGCCCGTGTGGAAATTCCCACGGGAACAGTGCTTTTTCCCGGAATGAAAGGTACCCTATGTCCTCCGTACTTCTATGTGTATGCGAAATTTCAGGGAGATTGGTTCAGGAGATAAAGCGTTAAGTTGACAAACAAACAAACTCACTTTCGCATTTATAATATTAGTTAGGATTTTTCCTTCTCAACGGTACAAGTTTTTGGTTGGTCAGACAATAACCTGCAGGGTTCGCAGTACGGCTTCCGTTTCTCCCCCATCTCAATTTTGTGCGTCTCCAGATGTTTGCGCAGCGAGGTCTTCCATTTGAATGTCTTGTGACAGAACTGGCACGGGAATGTCTCCTTTGAACTGAAATAAATAATAAAATAGTGTACTACGGCTACTAGATGGCGGTAGTCGTAAAAGTCATGCCTTTAGGCGACTTGAATAAAATCTGAAACCAGTGTTTATTATTATTATTTACTATGTGGGGACGCCAGCGCGAGCACCAGACGGGTGATCAGTCCACTTATGCTGGGACCATTTCACCCAATTCCCCGAGATCCGTATAGGGTTTTGAGTTACCTGGTAACTCACGTTGGTGGCGACCCATTGAATCTACCTGTTACTTTGCAGAATTTTAGCATCTGCCCTATTGTAATGTTGCTCAGATCATCCTCAGATAGGACGTCTGAGCCCAATACTTCTCTCCTTGCAGCGGCAAATGCAGGACATTCTGCTATTAAGTGAAAGCTAGTTTCCTCTTCTTCCAGGCAGCTGGGACAAATGGGATCGTCCATTTGCTTAATCACTGTAAAGTGCCTGTTCAGTTGACAGTGTCCTGTGAGGATTCCTATAATGATTCTAATGTTCTTCCTGCTCAATTTGAGCAGTGAAACCAGTGTTTGTAATAACACACTCGATAAGAACAATAATAAAAAATAATATCCTACTAATATTTTATTTATTATTTGATTATTAATTAAATATTATAAATGCCAAAGTTTGCACGTGACTTTCTGAATTTGCGAGTTTTTGAGGATGTTTTTTACTCAATCACGCAAAATCTACTGGACGGATTTCGATGAAATTTGGTACACGGGTAGAAAAATACCGGGAATAACACATAGGGTACTATTTATCCCGAAATTCCCACGGGAGCTAAGCCTCGGGGAGTGGCTAGTAATAATATAAATCAAAATCAAGGTTCAAAACCTGAGGTATTGGTGGACACGGCCTGCATTGTTATATTGTTAATTTATTTTATTGCACATTTTATTTAAAAATAAAATTAAAAGATAAATAAATATGTAGACAATGCTTACCAGTCTTCTGGATCCACCGTTTTTACAAGTCAAAGAAGTTTTCGATATGTTATAGGGTACTTCCGGCCTGTAAATAAATACAAATATTATTATAGCAGTAAGTAGAATTTCTATCAAAAATCCCGCTCAAGCAGCTTACCCCGTTAAAAAGCGTAAGCAAACAGGTCTAAAAAGCCCACTTTGACAAATCAGAATTTATCATCCATTTCCCATTTCCAAAATATTTAAAAACGAACCTAATGTTATAATCACCAATAAGGTTCATTTTTACGCGACTGACCAAAAATGGAGTGTTAAGCATATTTTTCAGGATCATGTATGTAAGTTTATTTAGTCCACCTGAATGGCTTCTTGCAGATGGCAGATTTTGATGTGAGAGGTATTTTTAGATTCTTGCCCAATGTAAGATGTCAGTCGTGTTTTTTATTCTTTAATAGGTGCAAAGGTAGGTTTAATAGGTAGGTATAGGTAGGTTTCAGCTTGTACAATACAAATACCTACTCGAGCCATAATGTTTGTTTTGGTAGTATTGTTGAGTCAAAAAGTTGCCGAAATCAAAAGCCAGTATATACGCATATGGACTACTGACCCATTTGCTGAACAATGTGCCTTCCGGTCGTAATGTCCTGTGCGCGTCTTGTCCCGCTTGCTGGACATAGCCGATATGCGCACGCGACGACGCACTTCAAGCGACGAAGTGACGCGGAAGTGTTTCCGGTGTGGTAGTTGTATGACACCTCGGAACCGAACCGACCGAGAGCCGAGAGCATATGTTGCATTTGCAGGGACGCGTGCGTGTGTTGAAGTCAAAATTAGCGTTTACTTAGTATTCGCCTCATGTCATTTCACCTACAAAGCTTCAATTCAACAATACACCTAGATTAAAGGTGACAGCTCTGACAAGCTCGACAAACCGAAATAGAGCAGCACACAATAAGGATGTACTTATTTCCAGATGATGATCTGATCCCGTCCGTTGGATTAGGTTATTTATTATTGCTATAGATACATAAGGTATATTTTTTGATTAAAGAGTATATATTCAATCAGACAGATTTTTTGCGCTTTTGATTTTGTATTAGGCCTTTAATCTAGGTGTATTGTTGATCGAAGCAACGGACACCAAACGAAATATTCATTTCAGGTTAAAAAAGAGGCATGTAGAAATGTGAGGGAATACAGGATTTTTACGTTGCGGGTCGAGAATTGGTGACAAATGCGTATCATATCCTGTGGTCGGTAGCCAAATATGATTTAATAAAAGACAATATTAGTGCAACAGCTTTTTAGTATGTTTATGTGATGAGGAGTTATCGTATTTAAGGTCACTAGTTGGAGCTACTGGTGTGGTGAGTATGGGTCATGTCAGTTGTACAATACTGTCATTTTTAATTTGACACATCAACATTGACAGCTTTGTACAATCTGACAGGAAGTGCTGCTGACAGCTGGTGGAGATTTGTAAACGCGAAAGCTCCTATCAAATTATGCCCTGCGTCTTTTCTCCATTGGACATCTCCCTCGGGATTCTAGATAGCTTGTCTTCCTCAGAATGTGGTCAACATACACAGATTAATTTAAATAATAGCAAAATCTGATACTAAAACCAAATCTTACCAATTCATGTTTGATCTTGATATGGTCACTCATATCATCACGCATTTTGGGAATGACATAATACACATATCACAATTCTAAACACTTCGCATTCACAAACTCCTCTTTTAACATTAACAGTCTTCTCTCCTCTTCTAACTCCTCCAAACCTTCCAACTCCCACTTCTCTATACATCTCTGTACTCTGTGTTCCTCTTTTTTCTTTTTAACTTTTTTTTTCTTTTTTTTCAATTCTGTCAAGGTCAGTGTGTCGTCTTCATTGGTGATCTGAATAGATTGATACATTGTCTTCTTGTTTTTATTGAGTCCAGTTCAAGTTTTGGAGTAATGTTCTCGTATTTTATGATTTGCATTATTTCTCCATCGGGTTTCCCAAGTCTGGGATCAGGGTTATGTTGTATATGTTATGATTTACGGTCATTGTAGTGGACGGTTTCGGATCAATACTATTGATTATCTGGAAAATTTAATCAGAAACAATCAGATTTGTCAATGAAAATAGCAAACACTCATGTTAGATTTGATAATTAAATAAGATATCTGTACCTTCTGTGAGTAATCACACAAAACAGTGTAAGAATGTTTCCACTTTCGATGCTTGAATTTAATGAATTTTGTAAAGCAAGGCGTCACAGCATATGTCTCATCAACACAGATGTAGAGGCTCAATAGGCTGACATGACATCTCTGCAAAATAGTATATTTATGTGTTATGAATCTTCATATAAATTTATAATCACATATGTGTAGTCGGCACTTCCAAAGTGGAATTTATGTAAACTCCATTTATTCTTACCAGTCCTATCATGTAAGCAATCTTACCATGTCTTTTTATGATTTTACAACAATATAAATTAAAATAGACTTTTTAGGAAATTACTTTCGTGGTTAATAAATGTTTTACTTTAGAATGTTTAGGTTTGAACTAATATTTGATTTATTTTCAACAAAATTCAACAAAAAGTACTGTGAAGATTGTTTACATGATAGGCACTGGTAAGAATAAATGGATTTTAGGTAGTTAGTTTTTTTACTTAATTTTTTGACTATAATATTGCACTAGTTGAAAAAAAGTGAACAATAGGTGGATTATGGCATTCTCTGCCAGTCGCATTGTCAGCTGAACTTCCTCTTGGGATGAGGAATAAATAGTATCAGTATCATAAGAACCAGGTAGGTAGCAATCAGAGCTTACTATTCCATCTAAAAGAAAGTATTTATATCTATGATCACTAGAATTATTGCTACATGTTTAGCTTATCCTAATACTTGTAATATCTCAGTACGAATGTGTTCAATCTTACCATAACTTCATTGATTATTTGTGCGAGATATTGACTCTTCCAAAACTCTTCGAAGCGAGAAATAATTTTCCGGTCACTATTCAAACAGCCACAACACAAAAGAAGACGCAGACATATTTAATGATTTGGATCACTTGTAATACTATTAAGTTTTTATTTTGTTTAATTTATTGAAAGTATTTTTATTTGTGTGTATTTTCGCAAGAAGCAAAGCAAAAGCAGCTTTCGTAAGACCGACCGAGACGACGCAAGATTCCAAGCTTTTTGCCGTGTTCAAGAGACAAGACAAATGTCAAAAGCGTTTCTGTTTTGTTTTTACAGTAAGTAAATAATTATTTTTAGTCACTCATTCTCGATGTTAGGTTATCAGAATTTTCAATGTGAATTACTATTCAAGCTCATTCAAGTGCAAGCGTTTTAATTTTCTAAGTGACAAATTAATATAATTCTTCTAATAAATTCTTCCATTGTTTGATTTTACGTTTGTCCCATAAAAAATTAAATTATTTTTAGAGAACTTATTTAAAATGTAATCAAAACGCATCCAATTTATGAAAATACGTTTTACGGTAACTAAGATTTTTCGTGATTTTTAATGATAACTTTGAATTGCGGAAAAAATACAATAACAAAAACATTCTAATATATAATTGAATAATATACTGATTAAAATTGACCATATGATTATTTTAATAATAAATGGGATGTATTTCGTATAAATTATAAATATTTTGTAACTTATCAGTTCAGTCAATTTCAGAATAAGAAAAACGGAATGTATTGCATTGGTTGTTGAGTTGAGAATATTTTATTGTACTCCTTGCATTGGCTAGTAAAAATAAAAGTAAAATATAATGTCTCAATCGCAATGTGATGTTAAATATGATGAAGATTTATTTAAGAAAATACAGACACCAAAAGTTTGTGTATCTTGTTTAAGTCAAGATGTTGCATTTGTGAACTTGTCAAATTGTAAACATACAAAATTTTTCGAGTATTTCTTTAACATTAAGGTAAGTAATGAATGGAATCACTAATTATTATTACCTATTAAATGTATTTTATATCACGTTTAATTTAGTATTATGTTAATTAGGGGGGAAAGCATTTTAAGCATATATAGTGATGCTGTTATAGATTGGTATAAGATTCCAAGATGGCTGACATTGTGGAGAGTCAATGACCAATGTTTACTTTAAGAACTAGCATATTTTTGTTTTAGGTTGAATTTTCTGAGCCGTTGGTGTGTACTCTGTGCCACTTTACACTAAAAAAGATAGAGTTATTTAGGCAGCAGACAGAAAACAATTTAACATTCCTCAATGATCAGGTAAGAATATGTTTGCTTTGAACGATTTTTTATTTTAAGACCTAGGGTGGAAAAGTTTCTAACTTTTCTAAGCAATACTGACTTAGTTCCCAAAATAACGACGTTCAGCTTATCCTAATACTTGTAATATCTCATTACGAATGTGTTCAATCTTACCATAACTTCATTGATTATTTGTGCGAGATATTGACTCTTCCAAAACTCTTCGACGAGAAATAATTTTCGGTCACTTTTCAAACAGCCACAACACAAAAGACGCAGACATATTTAATGATTTGGATCACTTGTAATACTATTAAGTTATTTTATTTTATTTATTGAAAGTATTTTTATTTATTATGTATTATCCTTCGAAAAGAAAAGCAAAGCAAAGCTTTGTAAGACCGACTGAGACGAACGAGACGAGATTTATTTTACCGAGAGACAAACAATGTCAAAAGCGTTGTTTTGTTTACAGTAAGTAAATATTTCTTTTTAGTACTCATTCTCGATGTTAGGTTATCAGAATTTTCAATTTGCGTACTATTCAAGCTCATTCAAGTACTGTTTTAATTTTTTAAGTGACAAATTAATATAATTCTTCTAATAAATTCTTCCATTGTTGATTTTTACGTTGTCCCATAAAAAATTAAATTATTTTTAGAGAACTTATTTAAAATGTAATCAAAACGCATCAATTTATAAAATACGTTTTACGTACTAAGATTTTCCGTGATTTTTAATGATAAAGATTGCGGAAAAAATACAATAAAACATTCTAATATATAATTGAATAATATACTGATTAAAATTAACCATACAATTATTTTAATAATAAATGGGATGTATGTTGTATAAATTAAATATTTTGTAACTTATCAGTTCAGTCAATTTCAGAATAAGAAAAACGGAATGTATTGCATTGGTTGTTGAGTTGAGAATATTTTATTGTACTCCTTGCATTGGCTAGTAAAAATAAAAGTAAAATATAATGTCTCAATCGCAATGTGATGTTAAATATGATGAAGATTTATTTAAGAAAATACAGACACCAAAAGTTTGTGTATCTTGTTTAAGTCAAGATGTTGCATTTGTGAACTTGTCAAATTGTAAACATACAAAATTTTTCGAGTATTTCTTTAACATTAAGGTAAGTAATGAATGGAATCACTAATTATTATTACCTATTATTAAGTGTATTTTATATCACGTTTAGTTTAGTATTATGTTAAATAAGGGGGAAAGCATTTGAAGCATATATAGTGATGCTGTTATAGATTGGTATCAGATTCCAAGATGGCTGACATTGTGGAGAGTCAATGACCAATGTTTACTTTGAACTAGCATATTTTTGTTTTTAGGGTAGAATTTTCTGAGCCGTTGGTGTGTACTCTGTGCCACTTTTACACTAAAAAAGATAGAGTTATTTAGGCAGCAGACAGAAAACAATTTAACATTCCTCAATGATCAGGTAAGAATACGTTTGCTTTGTACGATTTTTAGACCTACAATAGAATATAATAATTTTAAACTTTTTTTACGCTAGACCTAGTGGTGAAAAGTTTCTAACTTTTCTAAGCAATACTGACTTAGTTCCCAAAATAACGATGTCCGCTTAAAAAAGTGTGGTGTTATCTATATTACCGCCGTCTCTAGTTATGGCCTTTTTTACACGCTTGACTGAAAAAAGGAGTGTTATGTTTTTAGGGTTCATGTATGTATGTAAGTTTCTTTATTCCACCATAAATCCTGCGGCTTAACAAGATTTTGATGTGCGAGGTATTTTTAAATTCCTTGCATTATCCTTCGAGTGACATAAGGCTAGATGTGAGTTGTCAGTCGTGTTTTTTATTTTTTAATAATTTTAACCTGAAGGCAACGAGAATTCGAGATATAGTACTACCTGAACGACATGCAAGCGTCGCCATAGTCGGCGGCAAAATAAATTAAAAAGGTAAAGTGAAGTAGTATATATCTATCTTATAAATTTCAGTGTACTAACTTACTGCTACCACCCAAACAACATCTGCAAACCACGGCCATACACACTACGGACAGCTCAGTTCCGATAAAGGAAGATGTGTTCGAAGACTTGTACTGTTTCGACGACTTTATCACGGAAGTCAAGAACATGACTCAGAGGTGGATGTCCCCCTGTCGGAGATCAAAAAGGAGATTTCAGGTGAGATAGCCAAATTCTATGGGAAGCATATCCCAACTACTTAATCATATCTTCTTCTTCTTCTCTCAGCCGAAAGACGTCCACTGCTGGACAAAGGAAAACGTACTTAATCATATCAATCCTACTAATATTAAAAATGCGAAAGTTTGGATGTGAATTTGTGAGGATGTTTGATACTCAATCACGCAAAATCTACTGGACGGATTTCGAGGTTTGGTATACCGGTAGAAAAATACTAGGAAGGGTACTTTTTATCCCGAAATTCCCAGCGTAGCGAAGCCGCTCAGGGTGTGGCTAGTTATCCTATAAAAACCGCAAAGTTATGAGATATATCAAAATTGACATGTTCACTCAGTAATAACAATAACTTTGAACTTAATTAACATCAAAAATCATATAACAAAGATCTCTATGATTAGTAAAAGAAGAATTTCTATGATGATTTATAATCAGTAGAGAATCGAAAACATAAAGTTCGGTGAAAAGGTTTGTGAAATACGGGACCATATGATACTGCTGTATTTTATTTAAAACTAGCTTTCGCCCGCGTGAATTTCCCACGGGAACCGTGCCTTTTCCCGGCATGAAAGGTACCCTATGTCCTTCTCCGTACTTCCAGCTATGTGTATGCGAAATTTCAGGAAGATTAGTTCAGTAGAGGAAGCGTGAAGAGGTAACAAACAAACAAACTCACTTTCGCATTTATAATATTAGTTGGGACTAGCTGTTGCCCGCGGCTTCGCCCGCGTGAGTTTCGCTTAGATGAAAATTCTTTTTGTGTTCCAAACTGTTTCCTGTGTTTCAATCTTCGATTTTTATACGACTACAGAAAATGCTCATCAGATTAACCAAGTTTTGCTAAGGCGCCATTTCCGTAAATGTTATAGTGTAGCTGGTCTCTTGAAGTTATTTATCAGATGTTCCAGATCTTCAATTTTTATACGTCAGCAGAAAATGCTCATCAGGTCGAACGGTTTTTGCTAAGGCGCCATTTTCCATATATGTTATAGTGTAGCTGGTCTGTTATGGTTCTTCATCAGGTGTTCCAGTTTTCAAAATAAATTATAGCCTATATGTTGCCCAGGCTTAATAGCTATACAACAAAAAAAGTTTCATTCAAATCCGTCCAGTAGTTTTTGCGTGAAACGCGTACATACATACAGACAGACAGACAGACAAGAAATTCCAAAAAAAATTTTTTGCTTTCTTTTGTTCTTTTTAGGTCTCCCTCTATCCATTTCAGTCAAAAATATTAAATGTACAGACAAATATATGTACAAATATTATTTTTATTATATGTATAATTATATGGGTTGAATAACGGGCGTCCCGTAAAATACAAGACAGTGGTCAGCCTATGCCAATGACAAAGGTTTTCCCGGTATTGACACAAATACCTATATGAATGAATGTTTCAGGCAAATCTAAAAAGAAGAAAGAAGTGAATAAAAGGGAAGACGAAAATCGAAGTGAAATACGAAGGCAAAGTTCGTGTTGTACACTTGACTGAGCAGGAGCATGGAGTGAGCGAGAGAGGATAGGAACAAGGCTGCGTTTCTGAAACTGCCGTACCGGTGCGATGATTGTAAAAATGTACGGGGTTCGACCATGAGTTGAACTTGAAAGATCATATGGAGAAGAGACACGGAGAGGTAATTTTGTACCAAATTTTGACTCACAGCAGATACAAGATGTTATATTAACATTTATTGTCTTGACCATGGACTAATTATATTACTAGGTCTTGACGACATATTGTTGTGTTTGTTTGATTACTCATGTTATATATCTTTATTCATAGAGAATCAATCTACTTATTATACTGGATGAATTTGCATGAAATTTGTTACAGAATAGCACATATAGCTTTACTTTTTAATTTTATCTCGATCTCCCTCGGAAGCAGGCCGCAGTACAGGTACTTAAAAAAATATATTGACAATTACAAAATTACAATTTTAATAAAATTACAATTTTTTTTAATTTAAATTACAATTAGTTTACAATTTAGTTTTTCCAAAATAGACTTGATGTAGTTAATTTTTTTTTTATTATACATACAATAATTAAATTTGAATTTAATTTATGAAAAATCATATATTTAATTTTTATTAATATACTAATTGAATTGACACTGGTAAATTAATTTTTATTTATTTTTAATTGTCTTGCTCTTCAGCATAGGCCTCCCTAGTAGATCTCCATACCGTAGTGACCGGTCCCTTGCCTTTCTCATCCATGTTGCACCTGCCACTCGTTTGACATCACCTCCCATCCGTAGTTTGGTCTTCCTCTAGCGTAGGTACTTAGTTTACAATAAAAACATTTTTTTTTTTCAGGGGAAAGGATAATTTGGTATGCAAAATCTGCAAATCAGTGTTGGGATCAGAACATTCATTTAAAGAACATATTAACAAGACATTATAAAATATTAGGTTAGAAAAGTTACTACTTAGTACAAAATAAGTACCTACTTATGTAAAAAAAGAGCCTCAGCAATATCTCAAAAAATTAGATCTAACTTAAGATTTTAAAAACAAAAAAAATATAAAACGGGTTAAATTCAAATGCCGACGATTTTAAATTAAAATAGGTGTATTTTTACACGACTGACCAAAAATGGAGTGTTATGTTTAGTCAGCGAGTTCATGTACCTATGTTTAGCCAACATGTAAGTTTCTTTGTTCCATCATTAGTCTTCTGAACGAACGGCTTGAAAGATTTTGATGTGAGAGGTATTTTGGTTGACAGTCGTGTTTTTTATTATTTTAGTAATCAGCCTATTGTTTGCCGTTTTCAGATACGAATACTGTGGTTGTGCGGAAACGTAACAATACCGTATACTCTGTGGTGACACATTACAAAGAACAGCACGGCGCCATAGACGCATAATTATACGTGCCGAGACTGTGGGTTTACTACGGCGTGAAGTATGTGATGACTGTACTATAATTTGTATTTACTACAATAAATAAAAGTCAAGTTTTTGCCCGCGGCTTCTTTAAAGTGAATTTCCCACGAGAACAGTGCTTTTTCCCGGGATGAAAGGGTACCCTTTGTCCTTCTCAGTACTTCTAACAATGTGTACCTATGCGAAATTTCAGAGGAAGATTGGTTCAGTTCCGTAGGTAAAACGTGAAGAGTTAACAAATAAACAAACTCACTTTCGCATATTTATAATATTAGTAAGGATAAGGATTACAATTTGCTCACCACAAAATATAGTTCGAATATAGTAGGGAGACGACTCTTAAGTTGCACGTGCGAGCGATGGGCGGACCACAGCGGGTGGCGGTGTGCTAGCGGGGGTGCGGCTCCCCCAGCCCAGTGCCGCGCCCCGCTGACACCTAGAATTCGCTACTGCGACACGACTTGTGACTATAACTATTCAGAACCACCATTCTGATTCGAACTGTAGATTAACAAAATAATTAAGTAGATAGGTA
The DNA here is from genome assembly GCA_018467065.1 of Ephestia elutella. Classification (NCBI taxonomy): domain Eukaryota; kingdom Metazoa; phylum Arthropoda; class Insecta; order Lepidoptera; family Pyralidae; genus Ephestia; species Ephestia elutella. The sequence continues at coordinate 5,773,028 of CM031574.1, read as the reverse complement.
TGTACTTGTTTAGTTACTTGCACGAGTCTTGGAAGTTGACAGTCCACAATTTTTATTTCAAAAGATTAGGTACCAAAGACAGATAGTCTTACCCTTCCTTTTTTGCCTTCGCCGGGTAAATATCAAGTTAGTATTGAAAGAGAGTTAGAGGAGGGCCAAAATATATTTTAACTAAAATAGGTTGATTCGTTAACTTTTTATAAATTAAGTATATGGCGACGGTAATAAAGTAAATAATATATTTCACCAGGTCCAGCATCGCAGCTACCGCTACCACCGCGACAAGCACCAGCCGAAGCAGCAGTGCTCGCTGTGCACCAGCACCTTTGTCAACGCCGCCGGGCTGCGCGTGCACATGTAGTGAGTTCAATATCTTAAAGATATATTTATTTAATACTAGCTTTTTCCCGCAGCTTTGCCCGCGTGAATTTCCCACGGGAACAGTGCTTTTTTCTCGGAATGAAAGGAAAGGTACCTTATGCCCTTCTCAGTACTTCTAATTATAAGTATGCAAGGAAATTTCAGGAAGATTGGTTCAGTAGATAAAGCGTGAAGAGGTAACAAACAAACAAACTTACTTTCGCATTTATAATATTAGTTAGGATATTGTGTTGTGATACATAACATACATAGATGTTTCTTTTCTCCTTATTCCTGTGGCGACATCTATCGCGCCACAAGAACAATGCTTGATAGTCTGTAATGCTTTTAGACAGATGGCGCTATGAATGATTGTAACGCGATGTTGATATAGACAACAATAATATCGGCAATAAAAATAATAACTTAGGCAGGAACTACGTTAACTAACTCACTTATTATGTGATCAGGGAAATAACTAGAGTATAAATCTTAACCAATATTATAAATGTGAAAGTGAGTTTGTTTAATACCTCTTCACGGTTTATCTACTGTGAACCAATCTTCCTAGAAATTTCGACATACCATTTGGAATACGCATGGCTGGAGAATTACGGAAAACATAGGGTTAGTTTCATCCCGGGAAATGTACTGTTCCCGTGGGAAAATCAAGCGGGCAGAAGCTGCGATCAAAAGCTAGATTTACATGTTGTGAGAAAAAAATGGTATCGTCGATATTCCTTTTTTTTTTTTATTTAAAACGCACAACTTTCTTTAATAAATGTATCAGAGATTGTAATAAATGTATGATGTAATGATGCATTTAATAAATTCCCGAGTGCTAATTTAGCCGAAAAAATATTTATTAGAAGAGCTTCCGGATAATTACGTACTTACGAATGTACAGTAGCGGTTGATTACCTAAGCAGAAATCGGCACGCGTGTTCGCTGCTGCGGCGTGCTTCAAGGTGTACACCTCCAGCTCGGGGGCTGCTCGCGCACCGCGCGACGCACTTGCCACGCCAGCCACAGTGCGTACTGCGCGAGCTGCCAGAAACACTTCAACTCCGAGGCTAACTTGACACACCATCTCAACACGCACTCGGCGCAATTCGGGGATTCTAACAAGTAAGTTGACTACGCTAGATGGCGGTAGTTGTCAAGGCATGTCAGAGCCTTGGCGAACACACTCGATTAGAAGAATACTTAACAATAACGCTTTATTTGCACACAAGTAATCAAATTAAGTAACTTGAAACTAAAAAAAGAGAGGAAGATGCGCAAAAGGCCTTATCGCTGTAAGCAATTTCTTCTAGGCAACCAATTAAGAAATTGCCGAAGACGAAATATATGTTGTGCGGGTACTTATTAGTAAATACTAGCTTTGCCTGCTCGAATTTGCCACGGGAACAGTGCTTTTTTCCCGGGATGAAGATTGGTTCAATAGATAAAGCGTGAAGAGGTAGGTAACAAAAACTTAAAAACAAACACACTTTCACATTTATAATTCTAGTTACTAAATAAATATCTATCAACGACACTAATGTTATTTCAGGGTGACATGTGACGAATGCGGAGGACGATTCCGCACGAAAACGGCTTTGATGGAACACATAGACTTCATACATCTCAAGAAGAATAAGTATCCGTGTGGAAAATGTTCTAAGGTATGTATTATTCATATTAATTTATAATTTACTAAGCTTTTATATTTTTTACGTAACTAAAATTTACCAACATTGTTCCATTACGATTTCACGAAAGTACGCTTACTTACTTTTAAAAAAAGGTTCATTCACTCATCAAAAGTATGTAGGTACTTAAATACAACATTTCTGAAATAAACATTTTACATTGATTATACTAACATAACATAAATCTCGATTAATTCATTATAATTTTTTTCATCGTTCCTCAGTCATTCATGAACAAGGCTGCTCTGAAGAAACACACTGACTTCGTGCACGAGAAGATCCGTCCGCCGCGCAATAAGATTTGCGACCACTGCGGCAGAGGATTCACGGTAAGTTCGATGCGACATCTATCGCGCCACAGCAACAACGTTGTTTTCTAATGCTTGAGATAGATGGCGTCATGAGAAAATTAGCAACAAGATCTGCGGGAGGCGGGAGGTAAGTGAGTTCGATGCGACACCTATAGCGCCACAGCTACAACCTTGGTTCTAATGCTTGAGATAGATGACACTATGAGAAGATTAGCAACTTGTTTTGCCCAGCGGCTTTCACGGTGACCCTCAAACATAAACTTAAGTTTAGCTAATCTTAAGTTTATTTAGCCGTAACAAACAAAATTTTCCTCTCTCTATAATTTGCTACATTTACAAATGTTTACATTATTGTTAATGTTACCAAGTGCATATTTTCATCAATTGTAAAGAGTAATACAAGTTTTTACTTAGCGCAGGGCTCCTGTACTTATAATTTGTAACTTTTCTTGGTAATAAATGATTTATGATTAAAATAGCTTTCGCCCGCGGCTTCGCCCGCTTGAATTTCCCACGGGTGCTTTTCCCGGGATAAAAGGTACCCTATGTCCTTCTCCGTACTTCCAGCTATGTGTATGTGCTATTCTCGGTATGTTTTTACCTGTGTACCAAATTTCATCGAAATCCGTCCTGTAGATTTTGCGTGATTGAGTAACAAACATCCTCCATAAAGCGTGAAGTGGTAACAAACAAACTCACTTTCGCATTTACGAGTATACTAGCTTTCGCCCGCGTGAATTTTCCACGGGAACAGTGCTCTTTCCCGGGATGAAAGGTGGGTAGGACATAGGGTTACGTCCTTCTCCGTACTTCCAGCTATGTGTATGCGAAATTTCAAGAAGATTGGTTCAGTAGATTAAGCGTGAAGAGGTAACAAACAAACAAAGAAACTCACTTCCGCATTTATGATATCAGTTAGGATTAGGATTCTGTGACGTAGCAAACATTACTTGTCGTCCTCTCTTCATAATGTGCCGTCCCTCATAATTTCTTTTAAACAAACAGAAAATAGGATTACCACATGGTGGGTCGGTGGCGGATTTTGCTATCTAATACGAGTATATGTCTAATAATATTTTACGGTCTAATATAGCGCTGATGCATTTATTTATATTGCTTCCTCTTAGATGTACCTACTATTTATTTATCTGTTTTTGGCACTGTGCTTGTGTGTCCAGTTCCATTTATTTAAGTTCATTCCTCAAATAAGTTATGACAGAATACCAGTGCTTTGCTGACAGTATAATTATGCTGTGAGTAAGGTTATTAGCTGAGTCATGTCATGACTTTTTAAACTGCTGCAGCGCACACATGATGTTTATATATGTGCAGAGCAACTACGCTCTGCTGCCAGAAAATGTGGCAGAGAGAATCCGGACAAACGAAGCGGCGGGAAGAATTCTGTACCGGAACTTCACCGGGAAAAAACCACCGGTAAAAATAAGTACCGGGAAAAAATCTCCACGCGGCACCACGTTTGCCCGACTAAAATCTAACTAACTTAACGCAGTCTGCTACCACCGTAGCTTATGAAGGGAGCTACAGGGCCCTATATGATAACCTAACCTATAAATTAACTACAATGGAACACTTACCAAACTAAATCTTCTTTCTCTTCGGATCCAAACTTGAGTGTCTTCGGGAAGGGGGAATTCCTAATCACCCTACCTAACCCTTGAGATCTCAATTCCCCAGAACAACTAAATAGATTTCTTCCCGTAGTTTCACTCGGGAACAGCCAGATGTGAACAGCCAGCCACGTTTCACCTCTCACAAGAAAAAGTCACAATAACAGAGTTTTTCACAAACACAAATTCAATAGTTATTTAACAAACAGGAAATTCACAATTATCACTCAAACTAAACAACAAGCAAAAGACGCGAGACCGCTCCGCGTATTAAAATCAAACCGATATCGCCCTGGACAATGCAATGGCGGACCACACGCGACGCCATCCACGCTAGCAGTGTGAGAACCCCAAAACGCCTGGCGGCGATAACAGGAAACGCCTGCGTTTAGTTTTACCCAATATATTACAAACATCCCCCGTCCCGGTCTGAGAAGCAGACCGCTAGCTTACTCTACGGGAAGGCGGGCGAGAGAGGTCACACCTCTCCTTAAAATCGAACCGTCGACCAACACCTCAGCCACACGCGCGGAGTGCCATCTCCGCCAAGAATCAAACGTAATATGCGAGCTCGTCGCCAAAGCAATGAGGGCAAATTTGCCTCTTTTAACAATACTAAATCACCCTCCCTGGGAGGCTCAGTCCTGTCTGTCCACTTCACTCTTTGCTGCAGCAAATGCAAATATTCAAGCGACCAGCGACGCCAAAAGTCCTGGCTCATTTGCTGCAACATTTGAAAACGCGACAACCGATATACGCGTTCATCCTTCCACGGGTATTCGGGCAGGGCATTCAACGGCCCTCCCACCAAAAAATGACCAGGGGTGAGAGCTTCCAAGTCATTTGGATCTGGAGATAGCGGACAGAGAGGACGAGAGTTGAGGACCGCCTCAACTTTACAAAACACTGTGGCCAGCTCTTCAAAAGTTAGAGCCGTTTCTCCGATAATGCGGCGGAGGTGGGTCTTTGCGGATTTCACAGCCGCTTCAAAAATCCCTCCCCAATGGGGGCAACTTGGGGGACTAAACTTCCAGGTTATTCCCCTTTGGGCAGCAATTTGACTTAAACTAGTACAATTTTTATCAATAAACACAGAAACATCCTTAAGATAATTTACAGTTCCTTTATAGTTTGTGCCATTGTCAGACCTAATAAGGGAAGGTAGACCTCGACGCGAAACAAAGCGATCCAACGCGGCGACGAAGGCCTCCGTAGTCAGAGCCGATACCACCTCCAAATGGACAGCCTTGGTGGCCAAACAAACAAATACACACAAATAGCCCTTCACAATACGGGCATTACGAAAGGGAGAAGCCTTGATCGAAAAGGGACCGGCAAAATCGGTTCCAACGCCGTCAAACGGTCTCGAAGGTCGGATTCGATCAGCGGGCAAATCACCCATCTGTGGTTGCATCGTGGATGCCTTCAACCTATAACATGCAATACATCGAAACAGAACGCTACGGATTGCTCTTCGGGCAGACAAAATCCAAAACTCGCGTTGCAAAATAGCCAACAAAGCATTGCACCCAGCATGGGCGTTACGAATGTGTCGATCAGACACCAAAAGCTGCACCAAGGGTCCGCCCTTGGGCAACAACAGAGGATGGCGAGTCTCATATGGAAGATCCGCCTTCCGGAGCCTGCCTCCAACCCGAAGAAGCCCATCCGAGTCGATGTACGGGTTCAAACGAGCGACCGCGCCCTTCAACTTAGCGCGTGCGTCGCGCAAGATACGAAGCTCTGACTCAAACCGTCCGGTCTGCACGACACGGACCCAATGCAACAATGCGCTCCGGCGCTCTTCTGCACCTGCAATCGGCTCCAACCGCTTTGCCTGTGGGTTTCTACAATTATGTATGAAACGCTTAATCCAACTGGTAACACCCAGAAGCTTATCCAAGCTGCTATACCGAGCTAGTAGCCAATCCGGCTCCGACGTCGTCTCAGCGACTACAGCATGTACACGGAGCCCAGTCAAACTCAAAGAAGTAACATCTGTCTGACAGACAGGCCAAGAAGTTTCTGATCCCATCAGCCACTCTGGACCCCACCAGAGCGGGTGTGACACCAATTCTGGTGCCGTACAACCTCGGGAAGCACAGTCCGCTGGGTTAAGCTCTCCCGGCACATGTCTCCATGTTATATCAATTCCGATATTCTGGATTTGGGAAACCCGATTTCCCACAAAAACCTCCAAGGTATGTGGGGCCGCGCGCAACCATGCAAGCGCGACCTGGCTATCCGACCAGGCGAAGATGTCCCGTATTTCGACCGTGGCCGCCAGTTCACTGGCAACGTGATGCAACAATTTAGAGAGAAGGTGAGCTCCACTCAACTCAAGCTTGGGAATAGTCAGCCTAGTCCTGATGGGGGCGACCTTGCTCTTCCCTAACAAAAGCGAGACATTGACCCGGCCATCGGCGTCAACTGTCCGCATATAGACTGACGCGGCGTAGCCTCGCCCGACGCGTCACAAAAGCCATGCAGGCTGGCTCGATATTTCCCGGGGGCAATATTCGACGAGGCAAGGCAATCCGATTGACTTCCTTAATCGATGAAAACAACTCGAGCCAATCATCCAATGGAGGACCAAACAGCGGCTCGTCCCACGAGACGCCCAAAGTCCAAAGTCTCTGAAGAAGACACTTCGCAGAGAATATCACTGGACTGATCCAACCGCTTGGATCAAACATACGGGCTATTACGGACAACACCGTTCTCTTAGTCCAGACTTTTGGTATTTCCAAGTCCACTTGGAATGTGAAAATATCGGTTAGCGGCTGGTACTGCATGCCCAGCACCGCTATCCTGTTGGGATCATCCACATCCTCAAACAGGTGAGGGTTCTGTTGGTGATCCTCCGGGATCCCTTCTAGAACTCTAGGCTCATTGGACAACCACTTACGTAGCTCGTAGCCACCTGTCTTCAATATTTCAATCAATTCATCCCGCAGTAGGAGGGCCTCCTCAATACTTTGGGCTCCGGTGCACACGTCATCAACATACAAGTCACGTGACAGCACGGAAGCCCCACGGGGAAAGCGGATCCGTTCCCGCTCTGCCAATTCAAGCAATGATCTGATGGCGATATAGGGACTAGATTTCAAACCATACGTGTTTGTGTTGAGTTCATACACCGTCACAGGATCCTCAGGGCGCTCACGCCAGAGTATCAACTGGAATCGCCTGTCCTCAGGATGTATGACTGTCTGGCGGAACATCATCCGGAGGTCCGCGCCAAAAACCACTTGATGTCTTCTAAAGTTCAAGATGATGTCAATTATGTCCCTATGCAATTTGGGACCCGAATGCAAACACAGATTCAACGAAACCCTGTTCGAAGTGGGTGCGGACCCATCGAAGACGGTCCTCAATTTGCCTGTTGAGGCCTTCACCACCGCGTGGTGGGGCAAAAAATAATGCTCAGTTGAGCTCCAATCAACTCGAGCCGGAGACATGTGACCCAAATCCTCGTACTCGCGCATAAATTCAATATATTTATCGCGAAGTACGTGGTCACGCTGCATACGTCGCTCCATGGACAGCAGTCGTTTCTCCGCAAGCGCCCTACTTTGCCCTAGGCTAGGACGAGAGGCAACAAAAGGTAACCTAGTTACAAACCGACCGGAGGGCAACCTCTCCGTGGTCGATCGAAAAAGGGCTTCGCACTCAGCGTGTTCCGGATCCATCCTGGAACTCATAGGTGGCTCCTCCACCTCCCAAAACCTTTGCATGGTCTTGGCCAAGGACGCAGATGCGACAACCGGTGGCTCCTCCGCGGTGCCATTATCAAACACAGGGCCCATCAGGGCAAAACCAAAAATCGTAGACACTGCCATCAGTGAGGACGAACCCAGAGCTTTCTGGGTACCCAACAAAATCCAACCCAATACGTCCGAGCCCAGGAGCAAGTCCACTGGGCCGGGATGAAAGACAAAGGGGTCGGCCAAATCCAGACCCGAAACCAAAGACAACACACCCGGGGGTATGTCTGTCGAGGGGTGCCAACCCGCAATGGTATCCATTACCATAGCCGAAGTCGTGATCCTCATTGTGGAGGACTTCAGCGAAGAAAAGGTGACAAGTGTCTGGCCCGTCAGACACTTCACTTGTATGCCACCAACTCCAAGAAGTGGCACAGGCGAGTCTTCCACGACTAAACCTAACTGGTGTGCCACTCGAGTGGTAACCAAACTGCTTTGAGCCCCTGAGTCCAACAGAGCTCTCAAATTAATGGCTTCCCCCCCCACGACCCCATACGCGGACCACCGCGGTAGGGAGCAGAACCGTCCGCGGCTCTGTCCCAGCAAGGGAGCAAGCTAGTTACGGGCTCCCCACTCTCTCCAAACCAGGGGGGCGCCACTGACCCGGATAATATGTCGGGCGAGTGCACATCCCCATCTGAGGGGGGGCATAACCCGCGGCCCGGCCATACCTTTGGTACGGCGGGTGGTACTCCAGCCGTGGGTACTCGTGCAGCGGCGGAGAAAACCGCTGCGGCTGCATGTGGTGGGTAGTGGTAACCCGCGTGGAGGGGGGTGTCCCCACTCTCCCGTCCGATCTAGGGCCCCCGCCCATGGGGGCCCTATCCGGGGCCTGGCCAGCCACATACTGGCCATGACCTTGGGGCGCGTGGTCCCGGTCCGCCAAGACCCGCGCCGGTACGCGACCCCCCTCCCGAGGGGGGGTGCGACGAGCGAAGCCGCGTCCTCCGTCCGATGGTGGAGGGCTTCGCGCAGGAGCGCCCCCGCCCATAGGGGACCCCTGCCTCAACAACCGGGGGCCATCCCCGCTCCGGTTCATGCAGAGCATCACGTGGTGCAGCCCACGGCATGCACTGCATGGTATGGCCCTGGGACAGTCACGTGCATAGTGACTGCCCAAACAGTAAAAGCATAGTTCATGCCGCCTTGCCATGCGGCGCCGATCTTGTACTGGCAGTCTCTGCCAGTCCCTGCATTGCAGCAGGCTGTGGCCCATCCGGCCACATTGCAGGCAGTCCGCGTCCCCCGCGACTGCTGCCGTGTGTGCAACCCGCACACCAGCTCCACGCGGTGGCGGTTGCCGTCCCTGTGGGGGCTTCCCTCGCCATGAGGGTTCCAAGGGCCTACGTTCAGGCGCTCTGGATGGCGCTGAGTCCGTCATGGTATTCTCAGCAGCCCGTGCCTCAAACTCCAAAAACTTCACCAAGTCAGTGAATGTTGGTAGGGTGGTGCTATCCCGCTCCGCATTTTCGCGCTCAAACCGCGAGCGGATGTCATTGGGCAATTTGCCCAATACAATGTGCACCAACAAAAAAGACCATTGGTCCACCGGCAGCCCCAGTGTGCGGAGCGCGTTACAGGCCACTGTAACGGGCGTGAGCAACTGCAGGCGCAACTGTGCCCTGTTGGCCACCTTGGGCAGGGCCATCAACTGTGCGGCGTGCGCATCCGCTAACAAACGTAAGTTTTGGTAGCGGGAGTTCAATAACTCCCAAGCCGTATCGTACTGGTCGTCCTCCACCCGGAGGTGCTGGATGAGCGACCGCGCTTCATCCTCAAGAGTGGAGAGGAGGTAGGCCATCTTCTGGGCTCTTCGACAAATCCTGTCGTGCTACGACCAGGGACTCAAACATATTTTTATATGCTACCCACTCCTCCATCCTACCCCCAAAGTGGGACAGCTGAAGGGTGGGGAGCCGACCAGTAACCGCTGGTCCTTCCTGTCTAACAGGTGTGCGAGGGGGGCTGGTCCGCCAGCCTGTCTCGCCCTTATTGCGGTCACCGCCTCCGCGATATCATCGTGCAGACTCAGGATCTGGTCCATGTCCGCCATGTGACCTGCGTAGACCTCCGGGGCAAGTTCGGCTTCGGTAAGCACCACCATGGCCGCTTCCGCGCTAATCAATCGTGAGTGGAGGTGATCCGCTCTTAGCAGTATGGCGCCCTCCCTGTCCTTCCGGGACAGGAGTCCTCCGGCCGTCACAAACCATCTCAATTCGTTGGCGAGTGTCGCCCTAGCATTGGAGGCCTTCGCCATCGCGTCAAGTCACAAACAAAAAATAACAAAAGGTAAATAAAAAACAACAAAATCAAGCAACTACACGAAGAACCGCGGTAGGTATGAGAATGGCACAAACCCGGAACGCACGGTACAAACCGCAAACAAATACAAAAAAGGTTACAAATATTCTTATACAAACAAACTAAGAAAAATCTAATAATTTTTACAAACAATTAATTATTTTTTACAAACGAACAAATAGAGGGTAGATAAACTACGCTCTGCTACCAGAAAAATGTGCAGAGCAACTACGCTCTGCTGCCAGAAAATGTGGCAGAGAGAATCCGGACAAACGAAGCGGCGGGAAGAATTCTGTACCGGAACTTCACCGGGAAAAAACCACCGGTAAAAATAAGTACCGGGAAAAAATCTCCACGCGGCACCACGTTTGCCCGACTAAAATCTAACTAACTTAACGCAGTCTGCTACCACCGTAGCTTATGAAGGGAGCTACAGGGCCCTATATGATAACCTAACCTATAAATTAACTACAATTGAACACTTACCAAATTAAATCTTCTTTCTCTTCGGATCCCAACTTGAGTGTCTTCGGGAAGGGGGAATTCCTAATCACCCTACCTAACCCTTGAGATCTCAATTCCCCAGAACAACTAAATAGATTTCTTCCCGTAGTTTCACTCGGGAACAGCCAGATGTGAACAGCCAGCCACGTTTCACCTCTCACAAGAAAAAGTCACAATAACAGAGTTTTTCACAAACACAAATTCAATAGTTATTTAACAAACAGGAAATTCACAATTATCACTCAAACTAAACAACAAGCAAAAGACGCGAGACCGCTCCGCGTATTAAAATCAAACCGATATCGCCCTGGACAATGCAATGGCGGACCACACGCGACGCCATCCACGCTAGCAGTGTGAGAACCCCAAAACGCCTGGCGGCGATAACAGGAAACGCCTGCGTTTAGTTTTACCCAATATATTACAAACAATATAGTACTTTAAATTATTTTAATCTTATTGTTATATTGTTAAAAAAAGAGGAAAAAAAAAAGGGGGAAAAAGGCGTGATAATATGTATGTATGTATGTTATATTGTTGGATGTATTGTAAGTAAAAATAAAAATAAATAGTAAGTAAGTAAAAATAATTTTTTATCCTGACAAGGTCGCCATGTACTGTTGGAGCACAATTGAAACCACCGAGTTGCAAGATTAATCTGATTTATAACCAAAGATAATAAATATATGTATAGTTTAACATACATTACACTACAATTCTATTCCGCCAGACGCTGTCGATCCTGCGCTCACACGTGCGCACGCACACAGGCGAGCGGCCGCTGCGCTGCGCGCGCTGTCCGGCCGCCTTCGCGCACAGCGCCGCGCTTTACACGCACAACAAACTGATACACCAGCATCTGCCGCACACTACCAAGTGATGAGGAATAAATGGTTGCGGGATTCACGGTGCCATCTATCGCGCCACAGCAACAACGTTGGTTCTTATGCTTGAGATAGATGTCCATCCCGCAATATGACAATAACGTGGTTATATGTAATAAATTGTTAAATTGATTTATTGCTTTTATTTTATATTACATAAATAAATAAAAAAATCCATTTCATTTAGGTAAACAAAGACATAGGTATTTGAGAACAATACCTGCAGACCGAGTACAACAAACTGATACACCAGCATCTGCCGCACACTACCAAGTGATGAGGATTTTATAGGAAAACTGTTGGTCTTCCTTGTAAATAAAACAAATTAAATAAATAGTTGCGGGATTTACGGTGCGTTTGGTGCGCCATCTAACGCGCCACAACAACAAAGTTGGTTCTTATGCTTGAGATAGATGGCGCTACGAGAAAATCCGTCCATTGGTCCATGCCGTAACATGGTGATTTGTAATTTATTACAACAATTTATTGTTAAATTTATTTATTGCTTTTATTTTATATTTACATAAATAAAAAAGAAATCCGTTTTATTCAGGTAAACAAAGACAGAGAACAGTACGTACCGCAAAACAAACTGATACACAAGCACCAGCCTACTAGCAAAGTGATTCATAATAAATTGTGCTTTAAATTAAAATGGTTATTTTATGTTCGTGAAAAAGGTACCCGCTTTTTACACACAGAGCTATATTCAATAGGGGACCGGACAATGTATGAGAATTGTTAAAAATATGTAATTTTATGATATAATACATATAATTAAACACATTTTGCGACTTTTCTGCACGAGTTTATTCTCCTGAGCTAATTTATTAGAGTTCAAACTTTATGGGAAAGTCCATTTTCTACGCGTGACGTCATATGAATGCACGTTTAGGGGCGTTTTGGTATAGTCCAAAAATAGCTTAAAAATGTGAATTGTTTTTGCTATATCTTGGGAAATACTTTGGTTATTTATGTAATTATTTTAAGGATGATTCTATTATTGTGAGATATTTTAAAGAAGCATAAAAAAAAAGTTGTCCGGTCCCCAAGTGACAAAAACCTTGTTTTTTTTACGAATATTCTTTATTATATTTTTTGATAGTACCTAAAAAACAAGCAACCAAAAAATTAATTTTCGTAAAAAACTTATTTTAAAAACTACAATCTTTTTTTCTGTTTTAGGAGAATTGAGTTTTTTTTCAATAATAAACGGATCACTCACGTAGGGTCGGGGGTCCATTTATAAGCAGAGAACGATCTATATCTCTGATTATTAGTAACTAGAATATCTTCATCTCACATTAGTTTTAATGATTTAAACAATACTTTCATGATACAAAAAATTGGCGTCGCTTCGCACAAAAATGCTTCAAAATTTTCATTAACCTTCAATAGTTCTCGCAATAACGCATGACTTCCGGCGCAAAATGCACAATTTGTTTGAACGCCATAAAATGTTTATTGATTATAGATAACAAAACTGCTAGTATGATTTCACGACCGCGTAGACATGTTTGTACTTTTAATAATATTACAATTTATAGGTAACTACGTACTATAAGTAGTATTACTTATTTTTTAGTGTGACATCTTCTATTACTTTCTTTCGTGCAAAGTAAAGGCGCCTATACGCAATCTGACCAGCAATTTGTTGCATCTAGAAAAAGTCCGGCTGATGAAAGCGCGAAAAAACGCGGCAAATTAAAAAATCTTTATATGGTAATACCGCTGAAGAGTTACATTACATATATTATGTTTAACTGTGCCTCTCATTTTCAGAAACATTCTCCGTGAATCCCCGGGGCGTACAAATAAACCTAGAAACATCATTTTTGTTCCGTCCCAAGGATTTCATCAGCGAAAACTCACCGATCAACAGTCTTAGGACTTTATTAGTCGGCCTGGACAAATATTTCAGACCAGATTCCATGCTCAGAACCGAAGATTCAGGCGAGCTCTCAAAATTCCTAAAATACGTCGGAACAAAACTGATACAACAAGACGACGTGTATCTCAGGAACTTAACGAGCGCCCTAAAATCTGCGATCTATGATTTCTACAACCGATCAAACCACAATTCTTTTTTGAAGAATAAAGTAGACGAATTGCACTTAACTGACATTCTGGATGGATGGGACAAATTGTCCATAAAAGATATAAAGGCGAACATTAAGAGAGCTCTTTATAATGATAACACAATTCTACATAAAATTGTCCGACACATTGATCGATTTTACAACGAAACAGACGCCGAATCCTTACACGATATAGCTGCACACATTACAGGTGATATTAAAAACAGTACTGTAGATATAGATAAAATTATCAGGGGTGCCTTGAACTTCATAATTTTCAAAAGACTGAGAGGTCTAAATGATACAGCTAGAGATAGTTTATTTGGAGAATTACATCAAATTATTAATAGTAATAGTCATCATGATAAAGTCAAAATCATGCGTGCCACGGATAAATTAAAGAAGAAACATAAATTCAAAGGCCTAGAAATACCATTAATGTCATCATATAAAGCTGCTATAGAGAAATTGCAGAAAACACGACAAAAATTAAAAGAGAGTTATCTTTCTAAACATGGATCAAAAGAAAAAATTGAGGGAAAGGTTCAGGGCAAGATAGGAAATGCATCGAAACCTAATGATGGATTTGTACTAAAAATTGAAGCGAAAGATGGTGGTTTACAAATATTAATACCAAATACAAATGTTAAAGAAGAGATAAAGCCGGGAACTGTTCTTAAAATAGAAAATGAAAAATCAAAGAAATTGAACGAACGCGCAATAGAAAATACAATAAAGAGAAACAAGTATGAAAATGGGCATAAAATTGAACCTAATTTTGATTTTACGGTCAGAGGCAAAGGAAAATCAAACAGGCGATCATCTGGTTTAGACAGAATAGACCTTATTAAGCAAGAGGGAGACTTATTGTTGAAACAAGTCGAAGAAGAGGTTAATAAAATCTATAATGGTTCTCAAAAAAATTCTCAAGCTGCAAAACTTTCCAGACAATGAGTTTGCTATTGAAGTTGTGTGTGAACCCAATATTGTATCTCAAAAGAACTATTTTACTTATAGTTAAGAATTAAGGCATTAGTTTCAAATAGGTAACTTTGTAAATTGCTGTAAATACGTTGAATATTTAGTATTTTTCTTTCGAAATGATACACCCTTTCATTACAAGTGTCTTTATTTGTCACAACATGGACCTCGGAAATTGTATCCTTTCAGGTAGGTAAGCAACGTGGGTAGAACTAAAAGCCGATATTAGCTTCGATCAACAATACACGTAGATTAAGTCTCATACAAAATCAAAGCGAAATACAGTCCGTTAGAGTCCTTCGATCAAAAATATACCTTATCTTAACACGCGGGGTCCGAGGTCCGGAAGTACTTCAAACCTTGGGTTTTTTTGTACTTACCCCAATGCCTTACTCACCCGCATCGGGAATTCTGAAGAAGGACTGCATGACCTTCAGAATATCACCTGTTGCGAAGTGCCTATAGTCCTCCAGGGCCGGATATGCTGATCCCAGGAGGTCCAGTCGCTTGTTTTTGTACACTTGCCAACGAGTCACAATAACACAAAATGTGTTTCATGGACCTTAAGTCCAAAAAATATACCTTAAGTCTAAGCAATAAATGTCGTAATGCAATGGATCGAACTGTCAGAAATACACGCTTTTGTGTCCTCTTATTTCTCGGTCCGTTTTCAGAGCTGTCAGGTGCAGAGATAGGTTTACGCCGGAAGTAACGGTTCCTGCGCGTAAGCCCATCTATTGTTGGGCTTACGTCGAGCAAAAACATTTTTTTCCCATTTATTCCCGGGAGTAAATCCATCTCTGTTTAGGTGTATTGTTTATAGAAGTTATTAAGGAAATAAAATCACCAAAATCATTCGGAATATTATAATAATTTATTGCACAATAAAAAAATCAGTCGCTATAATTATATGTTAAAAATACATTAATAATACGAGTTACACTTAGTCTTATGAGTACAAAGTAGTTTTTGTGTGATGCATGTTTTTGTTTGATATGTACAAACATACAGACAGAAAGATATAATTTTCAAAAAAAAAAACATTTTGACTTGTATTAGGGGCTATTTATTTGGCCATCTGCCCCCAACCCCCTCTAGCTTACACTGCCCTTGGGCAGTGGGCCCCCAGAAAAAAATCCTGGATCCACCCTTGATTACAGACATTTATGAGATACTAGCTTTTTGCCACGCGGCTTCGCCCGCGTGAATTTCCCACGGGAACAGTGCTTTTTCCGGGATAAAAAGTAGCCTATGTGCTATTCCAGGTCATTATCTACCTCTGTACCAAATTTCATCGAAATCCGTCCAGTAGATTTTGCGTGATTGAGTAACAAACATCCTCACAAACTCACAAATTCACAAACTCACAAACTCACATCCAAACATTCGCATTTATAATATTAGTATGGATTTCAAGCTACTTTCGTGTTTCAAACCGGTCAAATCTTATACCAAAATGTTTCAAACCGGTCAAATCTTATAACAAAGTGTTTCAAACCGGACAAAAGCTATACCAAAGTGTTTGAAACCGGACAAAACCTATCATTAACGGCGTAGTGCGCGAACATAGTCATGGCAGGTAATTCCGCCTGGTCCTTTCTCTTCACCGCTTGGTAGTCTTCTTGGGGTTGTTCGTCTTTACGCTTCTTGTTCAGAGGGTATCGCTTCGATTTCATGTTCAGGTGGACCTGATAAAGAAAAAATAAAATTGATTTAATAGCCTGTTCGCCAAATTGACATTTCGGCAACTGTCTCGCTCGCACGGCATAACATTTTTTTATGATTGCGGAAAATTTTGACCTTTTTTTACAAAAAGTATTTCGCTATCTTACTTAGTGTACCTGCACACTTTCTCCTCAACTGTGTACAGATGACTCCGCTGATTTGATGTTTGGATCCAAGATGGCGGACACATTTTTTTTTATTTTTGCTACGTATCTAGAATTTCGGGGGTGCTGATTAATAAAAGGATACTTGCTTTTGGATCCAAGATGGCGGACACATTTTTTTTTAATTTTTGCAAGGTATCTAGATTTTCGGGGGTGCTGATTAATAAAAGGATACTTGCTTTTGGATCCAAGATGGCGGACACATTTTTTTCATTTTTGCAATACGGGTATCGTTTTCTAGGTTTTTGGGGATGCTGATTACAAAAATTATACTTACTTTTCGTTTTTTTTTTTCAATACTAACTAACTAATATTATAAATGCGAAAGTAAGTTTGTTTGTTTGTTACCTCTTTACGCATTGTCTACTGAACCAATCTTTCTGAAATTTCGCATACACATAGTTAGAAGTACTGAGAAGGACATAGGGTACCTTTCATCCCGGGAAAAAGCACCGTTCCCGTGGCAATATCACCCCGAAGCCTCTGTCAAAAGCTAGTAAATATAGGTACCTGTCTGTTATGCTTGTACAAGTTGGACTGTTGCGAGAACATGGTCGGACAGAACTCGCAGATAAATGGCCGCTCGCCCGTATGCGTGCGCATGTGGGACTCCAACTGGACCCTGGTCTGAAAAGGGAAACATTATTTAAAAAAAAAATTAAAAAAAATATTCCAAAGTAGGGCTTTACCACGAAGTATGTATGGAGAGGAGATGCGCATAGGCATTTTACATATGAAAGACAGTGTCCGCATTGGGAGGGGAGCGGGGGAAGTATACTTACCGTAGACAGAAATTAAAAAATGAACTCTTACTGGATAGACATACGACTTATTTTATCTAATTTTACAAACTGTATAGCCACCTATTGGCCAGTAGCAGAATTATTTTAGCAAACTGTTTTATTAATTCTCTTGAGTTCTGCTATTACTCACTAGATGGCTGTACTGACAGGCGCGTATCCACCGTTGTGGGAATAATTACGTAAAAATACTTACGAGTGAAAATATATACTTTTATCGCGTGATTCCTTGTTGTGTGTGTTACTTTTACACCCCACAATACAGCACTTCATTGTTAATGAGCACAATCTAAAATTTCGCGTAACTTCGACACATCTGCGGCACGTGTTAACACTATGAAGTGAACTCCGCGAATGCGACAATAGTGACGTCTGGTGGCAAATAGTTTTAAGCCTCAAGTTGGTCGACTGGGGACAGGTCTACTAGCTTATGAACAGCTCTACTTCATATGTGCTCTGTGAGTATGTGCTTTACAATCGAAAACAAAAGAAAAAGATAAGGGGTCAAACGCACTCAAATCCTACTAATATTATAAATGCGAAAGTTTGGATGTAAGTTTGTGACGATGTTTGTTACTCAGTCATGCAAAATTTACTAGACGGATTTTGATGAAAGGGGTTGTTGCACAAATGTATGGGGAGCCGGCTATATCATGAGCACCTGTCTGAACTTTTCATTTTTGGGTCAGTATCAATGCCTTTTAAGTAAATCCGATAAATTCGTAGCCTTTCTATGGTACATTTAGTCAACAAAATCGTAATGAAGGTTGGGTGAGTTCCGCCAAAATGGCCGACACCCATTATAATTTGACGTTGACGCGCTTCATTTGACAGTTCCGATTTCCGGTACGTTCAAAAATGTACTTTTATTACATACGTTCCCGCGGGAAAGAATTGATTATTTTATTTATTATTTATCTATTTATGTGAAATACACATATGTTTTTGTTAAATTGCATGTAACATGTATTTGGAACATTTACTTAAATTAATTTTCTAAAATGTAATGAAAATATCGAGCATTGTATCTGATTTTCTGTATCATAATTTCTGAACATACGCACAAGCGCCATGTCAATATCGCCATTATACGATATTAAGCGATATTAAATGTATTTTTGTACCATATTAAGATCACGAAAAAACAAATATATGATGGTCTTAATCGGTTTTTGATAATATTTCTGATTTTTGGGGAACTGCTCATGATATAGCCTGCTATGCAACATGCCCTTTGGTATACGGGTAGAAAAATACCGGGAATGGCACATAGGGTACTTTTATCCCGAGATTCCACGGCAGCGAAGCCCCGGGGCGCGGCTAGTTCTATATATGTTGATGATGATCACAAGTACTGACCGGGAACCCCTTGCCGCAGTGGTGACACATCTTGTCGTTGGGCCGCCGCTTGTGCACGTTCCGGATGTGCTGGTCCAGAACCACGCGGTTCTATATATGTTGATGATGATCACAAGTACTGACCGGGAACCCCTTGCCGCAGTGGTGACACATCTTGTCGTTGGGCCGCCGCTTGTGCACGTTCCGGATGTGCTGGTCCAGAACCACGCGGTTCTATATATGTTGATGATGATCACAAGTACTGACCGGGAACCCCTTGCCGCAGTGGTGACACATCTTGTCGTTGGGCCGCCGCTTGTGCACGTTCCGGATGTGCTGGTCCAGAACCACGCGGTTCTATATATGTTGATGATGATCACAAGTACTGACCGGGAACCCCTTGCCGCAGTGGTGACACATCTTGTCGTTGGGCCGCCGCTTGTGCACGTTCCGGATGTGCTGGTCCAGAACCACGCGGTTCTATATATGTTGATGATGATCACTAGTACTGACCGGGAACCCTTGCCGCAGTGGTGACACATCTTGTCGTTGGGCCGCCGCTTGTGCACGTTCCGGATGTGCTGGTCCAGAACCACGCGGTTCTATATATGTTGATGATGATCACTAGTACTGACCGGGAACCCCTTGCCGCAGTGGTGACACATCTTGTCGTTGGGCCGCCGCTTGTGCACGTTCCGGATGTGCTGGTCCAGAACCACGCGGTTCTATATATGTTGATGATGATCACAAGTACTGACCGGGAACCCCTTGCCGCAGTGGTGACACATCTTGTCGTTGGGCCGCCGCTTGTGCACGTTCCGGATGTGCTGGTCCAGAACCACGCGGTTCTATATATGTTGATGATGATCACAAGTACTGACCGGGAACCCCTTGCCGCAGTGGTGACACATCTTGTCGTTGGGCCGCCGCTTGTGCACGTTCCGGATGTGCTGGTCCAGGCCCACGCGGTTTTTAGACGGCTGTGTAATGGGAGATTGACGTGTTTTAATAATTAAAAAACTAGGAGCATTTACTGTTCATTACTTTTTAGGGTTCCATAGTCCGACAAGGAACCCTTATAAGATTGTTCAGTCCGTTCGTCCTAGTCTGTCACAGCAGAATATCTTCTACGTTTATGGACTGATTTGCATGTAACTTGGTTCGAGGATACTTCACATATAGATCTAATTTTTAAAAAAATACAAAAAATTAAATTATCCCGTTTTAAGGGTACCTCCCCATTCATGTAAAGGGGGGGTGAATTATTTTTGAGTGAATCCCCCGTGTGTGGGGTATCGTTGAAAAGGACTATGAAAATAAGGTAGGCTTTCCAAATAACACTTTTTTATCAGCTTTACCATTTGCGAGATATAGCCCGCCAAAGTCGTTTACACGGTGTCCCCCCCCCGTAATTTCTAAAGTCTTGGACCTATACACTTCAAATAACTCACGTAAAGAAACACGCGGAAACTCTTATTTAAAATTATTTCGGGTATCCTGTGATGAATACTTTGGAAATTATAAATAAAATAAAAACATATACTTTAAAAAAAAAGACTACGGAATCCTACTTTATGCGTGGTCCGACACGCACTTGGCCAGTTTTTTGTTGTACATTAGTTCTTGTAGTAACCTTGCACACCTCTTGGCTCATACTAATTAATTTTAATATTGCTGAGGCCACTCTATAGAAAATTGACAGGTGTCAATGTCAACAAAGTTCAATGTATGTTCGTCCACATAGATAGTTCTTTAATGGGCGATTTTCTGAGACCTAAAATAAAAAAAATCCAGATGACTTCATAGATGGCGCTTAGTAAAAGGCGAGTCCATACAGAAGGTAACAATGCACGAGATTGGCATTTCTTTGAAATAAAACAAACATCTAAAAATATCAATATTGTTATATGTGTAATTGTTAGGTGATTTTTTTTCTGTCTCTGGTTGACAAGGAAAAGCGCACAATGTAGGCACAGCCTTTATTACGTCTCGGCTTTCATAAAACACTATCTACATATTGAGATTCCTTTATACCATTTTTCTTTACATACATACATAGAATCACGTCTTTATCCCTTACGGGATAGACAGAGTTGAGAGACTCGAAGGCCACGCTTAGCTAAATAGTGGGCTCTCTGATGGAATAAAGATTCAGGTAAAGTGACAGGTTGCTAGCCCCTCGCCTATATTTATTTATTCTATTTCATTAGAAAACAATATTCATTGTGTTGAAATTAAAATTAAAAATTACAAATAAATACTTATATCCAAAAAAAGAGTGGCGGAATCCCCAGTTTAAAAGCCCTTAACCATTTTTTGAGTTGTCAGAAAATCGCATTCCGTAGAAAATTGACAGGTGTCAATGTCAACGCTTACCTTGAGACAGAAGCGGCACTGATACGTCTTGTGCAGATGTTTCTCTTCAATGTGGTCCCTCAACTTGGTTTTGTCAGCGAAGCGTTTGTTGCAATCGTCGCACACGTACCTATAGGCACAGAGTTAATATAAGTACTACGTACAGAAAGGAAACTCCCTGCCCCTCCCGCAATATACCCCCTCCCCGCACTTCTCCCCCGTTCTTGTGTGTATTGGGACGCTATGACTATGAAAACGCACACATTGACGTGTTACTGACGTGTTCACGGATATACAGTTTCATTTGTAGTAGTAGTAGGTATATTTGACGCCCCGTTTCTATGAAGCGCCCGCCCTGTGCTATAAGTTAAACATATAGGTGAATTCAAAAATATTGGCACTCTTTATAGTGGTGAAAGTACTCATGAATATGAGCAACTTTTTGTATGGGACCGACACAATCTGGCCGAAAAAAAATCTGATGTTCCATACTATTTTACAATACACCTACTCGAACAAAATGTGAACGAGTGCCAAAGTTTTTGAATTCACTCTAATTAGCCAATAATTTCGAAATGCTTGTAGTTTGTAACTTTTAGAAATTATCCTATTAGCTTTCATCAATCAATCAAATACTTTATTTTTTATCCGCGACTTCGTCGGCATGGACACATGCATGTGTCACAGCGGGACAGGTTTTGTTTCAAGAAACGCTTGTATAGCTGGGGTCCTATTGGGCAGCAATGTATGGGGACGAATACAATTTTGGGTAATGGAATGCCACATAGTTTGGGGATGTTATATGGGTCAAACTGAGTTCATCAAGCTCGTTAGCCACTCGCGATCCCGCGTCAGGGGGGGGGAGGAAGGTGTCAAAGTTCCAAACACCCTGCGCTCGAAAAAAAATCTAGTGGCTACATTTGAGATACAAAGTCGAGTTTGGTGTCATTTTCGAATAAATCGATGATGGCCCATTCATTGGGCATAATATTTTTGTAGGTATCCATAGAAGAAAATGACGTAACGCCTAAACGTATGTAGAACCAGTGTTTAAAAATTACAAACAAGCCCGTATTTTTTAAGATTTTTATATAGAAGATGAATTTAAAAAAAATAGCACCAAAAAGCCCAACTAATATAGATTATAAAACATAAATATCATTAAACTTTTTTACTAATTTGAATGTAAAAAAAAATTGAACGTACGCGCGGTGTATGCTGTTCCGCGCCGAACGAGATACGAGCGCGGGCTCTATTGTCGAGTCAGTGGAGTTTTTTCTTCATAAAATTCTCAGAAATAACTTCGATTTCGGTGATTTCATATTATAACTAGCTTTTGCCTTCGGCTTTGCCTGCTTGAATTTCGTTTTTTACTCATTTTACCATCTTATGGGTGGTATTTCTAAAATTATTTTCATTTACCGGTACGTATAAAGAATCTGTCTACAATATTTGAAATGTCTACATTCAGTGGTTGCGGTTTCATCTCTGAGCTGGATATACCAGTCATTCACTTAGCCACCGTCCAATTTTTACAAAATGTACTGTACATAGATTACGGGTATATAGAATGATATAAAAATCACAAAAAAATGAATATTTGCAAGAATGACGATGTTGAGATAAATGATTACTTGCCCGCAGCAAAAAGTATCATTATGTTTTTTATACAGACTTTTACCCCCCATTGCGGCCTTTTGCGGGTTGATTTTTTATTTGATTGACCTCGAGTCCTATAACTATTTCTACCTATATCAAATTTTATCAAAATCAACCAAGCGGTATATTCGTGAATGCTTACCAGAACTTGCTTCGAAAAGTCAGTCAGACAGATCATTGCATTCCATTGGGAGTCGATTTTTGGAAAAAAGTGCCCTATGTTTGACCTCGTGTTTTCAATTATATCCACACCAAATTTAATCATAATTGGTTCAGCGGTTTAACCGTGAAAGCGTAACAGGATGTGTTGTCGACACTAACTTCTCTCCTCACTTCGGCCCATAAGGGTTTGATTTTTGAAAAAAAAAACCTGTGTTTGTTTTTGGATCTTCAACTATATCCGTACTAAATTTCATCAAAATTGGTTTAGCGATTTAGTCGTGAAAGGGGCCGTCCATAAATTACGTCATCGATTTTTTCAGATTTTAGACCCCCCCCTATAATCATCCTATCGTCATTTCTTAATGACCCCCCCTTCTCCCAAAATTGACGTCATTACTAGTGTGACAAAAAAAAACATTGCATATTTGAGAAAAATAGGGTATTACCTTTTATTATTTTTACTTTGGCAATAATCATTGATATAATATAACTACTTATTTTTTACTTTTCTTTGGATAACTCCCACGGAGTTTTCACCCATTCTTTTAAATTCTGGATCACGGGTAATATCTCCGTATCCTCCCGATATTCGTTTTGGCTCGATTCATCCACGTCTTCAACCCACTCAACGTCAAGTGCCTGTCCCGTTACGCCGTCATGCAACTGTTGAAGGACTTCTATTCCTCGCCGTCCCAAGATTCGAGCACTACGACAAGGACGATTTAAATAGATAGACTTGATTCTTAAAGAAGGTTTATATGTATAATACATGTAAGTACCACGGGCGAAGCCGGGGCGGGCAGCTAATATTTTACTAGGTGTGCTGGAAGAAATTTCTTTTTAGAAATAATCTTTTTGTACGTGAAAAATAAACTATAAATAAATAAATAAGAATTACGTCAATTTCGAAACACCCCCCCATCTATCATTTACCGTCATCCGCAGACCAACCCCCCCCCCCCTAATTTAGAATGACGTAATATATGGACGGCCCCAAGAGTGTAACAAATGTGTGTTTGACACGAACTTTCTTTCCCCACTGCTGACCATCAGGGGTTGAATTTTGAAAAAAAAAAAATTTGTTATTTTTGGCCTCGAGTCCTTAACTATATCGCTACTAAATTTCATCAAAATTGATTCAGCGGTTTAGTAGTAACAGCGTACCTGATGTGTTTTTGATACTACTCTTTGAAGGTTGATTTTTGAATAAAAATGTACCTTATGTTTGATCTCGTGTCTTCAACTACATCCATACCAAATTTGGTCAAAATCGGTCTAGCGGTTTAGCCGTAAAAGTGTTTTTTGATTTAAAAAATCACCCCCTATTGCACTCGCTTGGGAGTTGATTATTGAAAAAAAGTAGCCTATATTTAAGCTTGAATCTTTAACTTTATTCATACAAAAGTTCATAAACAAGGGTCCAGCGGTTTAGTCGTGAAAGCGAACAGACAAACAGACTTTCGTCGTATATTTCAGGTGAGGGAGTAGCAAACATCCAACTGAAATTTTGTGACTTACTTCCGCATTTGTAAAACGGGGCACCACCTGTCCAGTTAGTTCCTGTTGGAATTAAGGTGCGAACATATTCTATCATTATTTTACTTTACTAAAATTCATCAAAATGAATGCTCAAAAATAATTTCAGAAAATCCACCCTAGGTGGTAAAATGAGTAAAAAACTAAATTCATACAGGCGAAACCGAAGGCAAATGCTAGTTATAATATGGAATCAACAAAATTGAGGCTGTTACTGAGAATTGTATGAAGAAAAAACTCCACTGAGTCGACAATTGAGCCCTCGCTATATCTCGTTCGATGCGAAACAGCATAGACCGCGCGTACGTTCAATTTTTTTTTACATTCATTTTAGTAAAAAAAATTAATGATATTTATGTTTTTATAATCTACATTAGTTGGGCTTTTTGGTGCTATTTTTTTTAAAATCATCTTCTATATAAAAATCTTACAAAATACGGGCTTGTTTGTAATTTTGTAACACTGGTTCTACATAAGTTTAGGCGTTACGTCATTTTTTTCTATGAATACCTACAAAAATATTATGCCTAATGAATTGGCCGTCATCGATTTATCCGAAAACGACACCAAACTTGGCTTTGTATCTCAAATGTAGCCACTAGATTTTTTTTTCGAGCGCAGGGTGCTTGGTACTTTGACCCCCTCCCCGCCCCCTGACGCGGAATCGCGAGTGGCTAACGAGCTCGATTAAGTCAGTTTAGGTCAAATAACATCCCAAGCTATGTGGTATCTCATTACCTAAAATTGTAGCACTTTTCCCAATAGGACCCCAGCTAGTAGGAAAACTGATCTCGCTGTGTCATAGCGGGACCGGTTTGATTCCGTGTTGTGACACTGTGGAAGCTCACCGGAGCTGGTCCTGCGTCACATGCCTGAGGCTGCTCTTCAAGTGACGCTTGTAGGAACACTCTGAAGCAAAGCTGATCTCGCATGTGTCACAGCGGGACCGGTTTGATTCCGTGTTGTGACACTGTGGAAGCTCACCGGAGCTGGTCCTGCGACACATGCCTGAGACTGCTCTTCAAGTGACGCTTGTAGGAACACTCGGAGGCGAAGCTGATCTCGCATGTGTCACAGCGGGACCGGTTTGATTCCGTGTTGTGACACTGTGGAAGCTCACCGGAGCTGGTCCTGCGTCACATGCCTGAGGCTGCTCTTCAAGTGACACTTGTAGGAACACTCTGAAGCAAAGCTGATCTGCATGTGTCACAGCGGGACCGGTTTGATTCCGTGTTGTGACACTGTGGAAGCTCACCGGAGCTGGTCCTGCGTCACATGCCTGAGGCTGCTCTTCAAGTGACGCTTGTAGGAACACTCGGAGGCGAAGCTGATCTCGCATGTGTCACAGCGGGACCGGTTTGATTCCGTGTTGTGACACTGTGGAAGCTCACCGAAGCTGGTCATGCGTCACATGCCTGAGGCTGCTCTTCAAGTGACGCTTGTAGGAACACTCTGAAGCAAAGCTGATCTCGCATGTGTCACAGCGGGACCGGTTTGATTCCGTGTTGTGACACTGTGGAAGCTCACCGGAGCTGGTCCTGCGTCACATGCCTGAGGCTGCTCTTCAAGTGACGCTTGTAGGAACACTCGGAGGCGAAGCTGATCTCGCATGTGTCACAGCGGGACCGGTTTGATTCCGTGTTGTGACACTGTGGAAGCTCACCGGAGCTGGTCCTGCTGCTCTTCAAGTGACGCTTGTAGGAACACTCGGAGGCGAAGCTGATTTCGCATGTGTCACAGCAGGACCGGTTTGATTCCGTGTTGTGACACTGTGGAAGCTCACCGGAGCTGGTCCTGCGTCACATGCCTGAGGCTGCTCTTCAAGTGACGCTTGTAGGAACACTCGGAGGCGAAGCTGATCTCGCATGTGTCACAGCGGGACCGGTTTGATTCCGTATTGTGACACTGTGGAAGCTCACCGGAGCTGGTCCTGCGTCACATGCCTGAGGCTGCTCTTCAAGTGGCGCTTGTAGGAACACTCTGAAGCAAAGCTGATCTCGCATGTGTCACAGCGGGACCAGTTTGATTCCGTGTTGTGACACTGTGGAAGCTCACCGGAGCTGGTCCTGCGTCACATGCCTGAGGCTGCTCTTCAAGTGACGCTTGTAGGAACACTCGGAGGCGAAGCTGATCTCGCATGTGTCACAGCGGGACCGGTTTGATTCCATTTTGTCCTGGAAAAATAAGGCATATAAAGTATTTTTGATTTTGATTCTATGCGGTCGAAGCCGAGAGCAAAAGCTAGTATCAATCCTAACTAATATTATAAATGTGAAACGAAAGTGAGTTTGTTTATTTATTTGTTTGTTGCCTTTTTCACGCATTATCTACTAAACCAAACTTCCTGAAATTTCGCATACACATTAGTTAGAAATACTGAGAAGGATGTCCTTCTTAGGGTACCTTTCACCCCGGGAAAAAGCACTGTTTTCGAAATTTCACGCAGGCGAAGCCGCGAGCAAAAGATTATTTTAAAGGTAAGGTATTAAGTAATTTTTTAATAAAAAAAAATTAAGCGATTATTAAAAAATATATATTTTTTGATTTTGAAAACCACAACATACCGTTGCATCGTGTTTCTCCAGATGTCGCTTAAGGCTGGTCTTCCATCGGAACACTTTGTGGCACACATCGCACGGGAACGAGTTGCGAAGTCGGTGGACCGCCAGCCTTTTATAGAAAACAAAATTGTTGATTTAACGATATACCATAGACATAGAATAAAAATCATTCATTTTTTCTAGCTCTATGCGATATACTGTATTTTATCAATACAGCTTTTGCCCGCGGCTTCGCTTAACTTCGGGTTCTAGCAGTCTAGCCGCTTAGTACCTGAAATATTAACAATAGTAAATTACGCGCGGACGAAGTCGCGGGCACAAGCTAGTGTATCCTAACTAATATTATAAATTCGAAAGTGAGTTTGTTTGTTTGTTTGTTACCTCTTCACGCTTCATCTACTGAACCAATCTTTCTGAAATTTCGCATAGAACTACTGAGAAGGATATGGGTACTTCTCATCCCGGGAAAAAGAACTGTTTCTGTGGGAAATTCACGCGGGCGAAGCCGCGGGCAAAAGCTAGTATAATAATAAAGTCAAAAAGAAATATAATACAAATTTCTTGCCTATGGTTGTGGAGGCCTGCTCTGTGAACGAAACGCTTGTCACACTCCGGACATTGTAAGCGAGCCTTGTGAGAATCTTTATGATAGCGGTGCAAATCGATGGAACTGTAAAAAAATAAACGAAACTATATAATTTCAACTATATTATTGAAACTATTTTATTTGTTTAAGCAGTGTAAAAAAAAAACAACTTCGTTTTCAACTATGTAATCATTCTTCTATTTGTGAGGACCTGTAATTGGCTTCTTTAGTTCTTATGTGTTAACCTATTGTTGTTTAAATGGCTGTTGGCCTTCCTAATAAATAACAAGCGAATTATTAAAAAATAAAAAACACGACTGACAACTCACATAGCCTATGTCATTCGGGCTAATGCAAGGAATCTAAAAATACCTCTCATCAAAATGTGTGAAGCCGTTCGGGACTTATCTATACATATAATAAAACAGTAAAAATATTTTGTCTGTACATTTAGTATTTTTGACTGAAATGGATAGAGGGACACTTAAAAAGAATAACAGAAAGCAAAAAACATTTTTTGGAATTTCTTGTCTGTCTGTCTGTCTGTCTGTCTGTCTATCTGTCTGTCTGTCTGTATGTATGTACGCGTTTCACGCAAAAACTACTGGACGGATTTGAATGAAACTTTTTTTGTTGTATAGCTATTAATCCTGGGCAACATATAGGCTATAATTTATTTTGAAAACTGGAACACCTGATGAAGAACCTTAACAGAACAGCTAAACTATAAGAAATATGGAAATGGTGCCTTAACAAAAGTAGTTCAACCTGATGAGCATTTTCTGATGACGTATAAAAATTGAAGATCTGGAACATCTGATGAAGAACTGCAAGAGACCAGCTACACTATAACATATATGGAAATGGCGCCTTAGTAAAAGTCGTTCAACCTGATGAGCATTTTCTGCTGACGTATAAAAATTGAAGATCTGGAACATCTGATGAAAAGCTCCAAGAGAGATTTTTCATCTAAGCGAAACTCACGCGGGCGAAGCCGCGGGCGACAGCTAGTGGTGGAATAAAGAAATAACATTCATACCTACACTACATACATACATGAACGCTGACAATATAACACTCCTTTTTCGGTCAGTCGTGTAAAAATAAAATTAAATAATTTTTAACTTTACAAATGTTAATGTACATTTAATGCGCAAAATTGTCTTTCGCAAAATGAAAAAATCGCAAATAAAGTCGTAAAATATCTTTTTCTCGTAATTTCTCTTTCGCAGAATGTCTCTTTTGCAGAATGCCTCTTTTCCATAATGTCTTTTTCGCAAAATGTCGCGATAGGGACTTAGAATAAAATTTCGATTTTCATAACAAAATCATTTATCAGAGTTATAGATGATGACTGACCGTCGCAAAATCGACGCACTTGAAATGTGGTGCTGGAGACGGCTACTGAAGATCCCGTGGACCGCTTTCCGCACTAACATCTCAATACTCAAGGAACTTAATATACAAGAGAGACTTTCGTCGAATGTGCAGTTACGAATACTTAAGTTCTTTGGGTACATTTCTAGAAAGGAGTCGTTGATTGGAGAGACTTGTAGTACAAGGTCGGGTGGCGGGCAAGCGATCACAAGGCAAATCTCCAACCCGCTGGACAGATTCTATAAAGCAGGCAACCCATTCTTCAATAGTCCAGTGCGCTTGGAATGCCAGTAATAGAGAGAAGTGGAGAGCCATTGCAAAAGCAGCAGTACAGAAGATCCCAGGCCAGCACCATCTGCACAACCACGACCACTCTGACAAGAGTGTACGACTTAGAAGAGAGATGATGATTTGCTTTGAAACTCCAAATTTTATCCTAACAACATCATGAGGAAACTTAGTGAGGAAAACTGCACATTGGCTGACTGTTTAGTTTACTAATGTGTATACGGCTACTGCCACTAGATAGCGGTAGTCGTAAGTCATGTCAGATGCCTTTAGGCGACTTGAATAAAATCTGACACCAGTGTTAGTAATAACACACTCGAAAAGCAGAAGACCAACATAGGCAAAAAACATCTGACATCCCGCTTCCTCAGCTGTCTGTGTCTCTAAGTAAAACTAAAAAATCTAGCTCTATGATTCTAACACAATTTTTTTTTTACGAATAAAAAATACAAATAACCTTACTTAGACACATGTGGACAAATGGGACATTCGTACTGCTTCAGCGATATCTTATGTGACGAATAGTAATGCTGTTCCATGACTTTCATGTCCAGGGTTCGTTTCTGGCAAATGCCGCATTGGAACCGTCTCATATGTCGCTTGTAGTGAACTTGGAGCGACTCTATTGTTGAGAACAGAGTTTTGCATACTAAACAGCTGTACGTGCCGATTGACTGAAAAAAATAATAATTAATTTGTATAAAACTAGCAGGCGCCCGCGGCTTCGTTCGCGTTAATCCTTTCTTAGCGGATGCCTACGTCATAACATCTACCTGCATGCCAAATTTCAGCCCGATCCGTCCAGTGGATTGGGCTGTGCGTTGATAGATCACTATGTCAGTCAGTCACCTTTGAGTTATATTTATATAGATTATTTTATTCTAACATTGTACTGTTTCTATAACCTATGTTACTGGTAAAATATAATTTTAGTAAAAGAAAACAATATATGAGGTGTCTATATATCTTTACTAGCTTTTGCCCGCGGCTTGGCCCGCGTGAAGTTCTCGCGGAAATAGTGTTTTTTCTTTAAACTATGTGTATGCGAAATTTCAGGAAGATTGGTTCAGTAGTTAAAGAGTGAAGAGATAAACAAACAAACTCATTTATAATTTGTTAGAGTCTATTTCATCTCATAGTTGATGAAATGGATATTTTTGTGTTCCAAGCGGTTACGTAAATAACGACACGTTACCCGAATAGAATGATAGGATGGAAGGCGATAGGATAGCATGGGAAAAAATCGTTTTGGCTTCTATTGGCCCTATAAAGACCCCTCCTAGTTTTTTTTCTTAAATATCTCCTACTAGCTTTTGCCCGCGGCTTCGACCGCGTGAATCTCCCACGGGAACAGTTTCCCGGGATAAAAAGTAGCCTATGTGCTATTCCAGGTCATTATCTACCTCTGTACCAAATTTCATCGAAATCCGTCCAGTAGATTTTGCGTGATTGAGTAACAAACATCCTCACAAACTCACAAATTCACAAACTCACAAACTCACAAACTCACATCCAAACTTTCGCATTTATAATATTAGTATGGAAGTATGGATGTACAGACACAGACCAGTTACAGTTTTATTATATGTATTGATTTTACCTTGATTAACTAATAGGTACTTTACATAGCCAAGATTGTCGTAAAAGGCGATTATAGTGAACGTCCTAAGCTAAAATTTGGAATAAACCGAAGGAACAATTAATTTATATTTACTGCCAACGTGACGCTAAAGGAACTACCAGATGAAACAGAATCTATATTTCGTTTTTTACCCCCTCCTTGGGAAATACACGCGGGCGAGGCCGCGGGCAAAAGCTAGTCCTAACTAATATTATAAATGCGAAAGTGAGTTTGTTTGTTACCTCTTCACGCTTCATCTACTGAACCAATCTTCCTGAAATTTTGTATACACATAGCTAGAAATACGGAGAAGGACATAGGCTACCTTTTATCCCAGGAAAAAGCACTGTTCTTGTGGGAAATTAACGCGGGCGACGCCGCGGACAAAAGCTAGTTTAAAATAATTATACAAAAGTTGAAAATTACACAACAAAAAAAACTTACCGGCGAATGCTTAGCAGTCATATGCGAATTATAACTGGCCCTATAGTTGAACCCCACAAGGCAGCTTTCACATTTGAACTCGGCCTTTGTATAACTCTCTTTGGTAGCTTCCCTCTCTCTTTCCGATAGCATTTGTTCATAAGTCAGTTCTATTGTTAGGATTTTCGATGTCTCTTTGTTTGTTGCTGTTGATGTCTGAAACAAGGACATTTTATTTTAAGCTAACTAAAAACAAAAATGTGACGATTTATAAGTGCTATTTTTAAGCCTATATGAATAAAAATAATTGACTTTGACTTTGCTAGAATGGGCCCGGGGCCACAGGGCGGGCGCTTCATAGAAACGGGGCGTCAAATATACCTACTACAAATGAAACTGTACATCCGTGAACACGTCAATGTGTGCGTTTTCATAGTCACAGCGTCCCAATACACACAATAACAGGGGAGAAGTGCGGGGGGGGGCATATTGCGGGAGGGGCAGGGAGTTTCCTTTCTGTACGTAGTACTTATATTAATTCTGTTCCGGGGTTATGTTTCCGTCGGAAAAATATTTAATTTAAACATGCTAATAGTTCAGTTCTAAATGAAGGTTGTCATATTAATATTATAATAGCTAAATTAAAGTTATAGAGATCGGGTATTCTATTGCATATTTACCTAAACTTCGAGGAATTTAACACTCTAAAGTAAACAATTATAATTTTTAATACCGGGATTTAAAAATCATTGTCAAATTAAAATTGTTCTTCAAGTGAATAAAATAAAAAGAAAACCTAAATATCTTTATAACAATAATAATTCTTCATTTTGAAATCACGATATTAAAAATTATTATTTTATTTTTTAGAGGTTGTATTTATGTGAGTATATTATAAGTCTATGGTATTTATTATCCACTCTTGTCGGCCTCTGATAGGCAGTGTCAAAGTCAAAGTCATTTTTTTTTATTGAAACTTGGCCTTCAAAGAAGGCTCTTTTTCACGTCGATAACTAATTATTTAATCACAATATATTATGTCTCAAAGCTACAAACTACTAGCATTTCGAAATGACCACTGCTGAGAAGAAATGCCGAAAGAAACTCATGAAACAGTCTTGGTCGCCTGACATGTCAGAGGGGCTATTTATTAACTTTATACATACACTAAATTGTGTACAGTCAAAAATAAAATAAAATATAAGGAAAAAAAATAATAAAATAAAATATAAGAAAAAATAACACTAGTTTACACAATTTGTGTACCCTCAAAGCTACTAGGTTTATTTGATAGATCTATATATGTGGAATATAGGTCTGATTATAAATTCCCATCATCACGTAAGATTTGCGAAAAAAAAATTGTCAAAAATTCAAAAAAATATTTTTCTATAATATTTTGAGACAAGTTCTAAAATTTTCAACATGTTTTATAGCTGTTAATATTATAACTCTCTTCAATAATATAAAGCAATTCAATTTTAAATTTTACAATTTTTATTTCCCGCAAAAACATTTTTTGAAAGTTGTGTTATTTTCTCCATACAAGGACTATAACCATAAAATGTATGGAGAAATTAACACAACTTTCAAAAAAAGTTTTTCCAGGAAATAAAAATTGTAAAATTTAAAATTGAATTGCTTTATATTATTGAAGAGTGTTATAATAATTACAACTATAAAACATGTTAAAATCTTTAGAATTACTTATTTTAATACTGTCGCAAAATATTAGCGAAAAATTAATTTTCGAATTTTTGACACATTTTATTTCACAAATCTTACGTGATGGAGGAAATTTATAATTAGACCTATATTCCACACATACAGATCTATCAAAAAAACCTAGTAGCTTTGAGGGTATAAAAAAAATAAAAAAATTGTAAACTAGTGTAATAAAAAAGTGGCAGCAGCTAGCGAGCGATAGAGGTAGTTGGAGAGATAAGGGGGAGGCTTTTGCCCAGCAGTGGACGTATTCGTTAAATAAAATATATATATATCCATTCTATGTTACGTACTTCCTCGAAGTTTGGGTAAAAATGCCGATCTCTAGATGACTGAAATGATAAATGATGAGATATTTATACCTTGTCATTCTGTTCATTCTTTTTTCTGTTCTTTTTCTTCTTCACTTTGGCCTTCTTCTCCTTTTCCATCTCCGCTAAGAAGGACTGCAACTCCTTCTCCACATTACACTGTAGCTGATCCAATTGAGATGGATCTTCGTGATCTGACAGCGGGCAGTCGGAGAGACCATTTTCTGGCTCTGATGTGTCTTCTAGAAGGAATGTTAAAATCTATTTTTAATTTACTTTTTAATTCTTTTTTTACTGTGATAAAAAATAGAGCAAAAAAAATGATTTCTAAAATGACCCGGAAAATGGCCCAAAAGATAAATAAAATTATGAATAATTTTTACCTTTTAATTTTTATCTAGTGATTATTATGCATTTTGTAGTGATAACTACAGAATTATTTTGAACTTCTAACTGGTTAACTTTGCATGTCATATTTTAGGTGAAATAGTTGATATATTGGGATACTATTCCTGTGGCGTATTACCTGCATGATAGGCTCTCGACTCACCACAATAGCAGGCATTCAAATCCATTAGTCTCCAGACAAATTGAATGGGAAAGTGACACACCGGTACACAAATTTCATATGTTGTTTTTACAATACTTATTAAGAAAACAGGGAGACCCGCACATCAAAACGTTCTTTGAGTCACGCCGAAACCATTGGTAGCAATAACTCGACGTGATTTTGTGTACTTACGGAACTATATTGAAAACTAAACATTCATAACAAAACATTCCACGATTAGATTAGACTGTCAACTGAGATCTACAGAGTTGGACGTCTGACATTGACAGCTAGTGACACACGTTCCGTCTCGGGTCCTAACAAACCTTTCTTATCATAAAAAAATAAGAAATCATGGTAGGATTGTTGTAGAATTTTAATTATTCTCCTTTAATATCGTCGACTTAGATTATTATAATATTCAACGAATAGATACCTTATTTAAACATTAGTTCTTTTAAAGAATATTTAAAAGTTGGTTTGATGTGCGTTCGAATTAAGCGAAACGGAGCGCGACAAAATGGAATGTCAAATCGAGTCGAGTCGATTCGCTCTCTCCCTGGAAGGCCGCCACGACATGTAACATGGCTTGAGCAATTATTAAATTTTTGGGGTTTTTTCACTTTCGCCGCCCCCGGCTTCCCGTCATGGGACTATAGTTTAACCTTTAGCTTTAAAATCCGCGATACGCGCAAGGACACAGGGGATATTCGCCGCCACGAAGTTGTCGGGAACATGAGCTGTTGAAATCCACGTGCCCGCCCGGCCGTATGAATTGGCGCTTCCTGGAGTGTCCTCCCATCGCCAGAGGGTGCGGTTTCCCCGGACCGTGGACCGCATGCCACGGCGCAGGCCCCGTCGTCGGCGACCCCAAGGCGCAACACACGGATCCTAACCTTATTTCCAAAGGCCGCATCGCCGCCCCCGATCCGATGTCCCTGTAGTGGCTCAGCGCAAATCTCGGAAGGTCCAGCCAGCGTCTACTATCTCGCATACAACGGAGCGTCGCAGGAGCGCCGTGCCTCTTTGATGACGCGACCAGCACCAGTGCTCGAACCCGACGGATCGTAATGGTGAACGGGACAACGTTCTAAGTGCGCACAGACGTTTTGTGTACGGACCTGGCCAGGTACCTTATATTTGGTTTATGTTAATTTTAACTTTTAATTGCGACAAAGGCCAATCAGATTTTGGTATTAGTATAACATGTGCCCGCCCTCAGCGGCTAGTGTGTTTATGGAATAAAATGCTATATTCTATCCCAACCATATTGTATTAATGATATCACCCTGCCCATGACTCCCAGGACCTAAGGCTTACTAGACAAGAGGTCCTTGTACTTCAAAAGTACGAGGCTCTATCCTGAGCATTACATCCGGTGAAAGGTATTTATAGGTAATTTTAGTGTTTTATGGTATGTTATGTTATGTTAAGAGTCTTTCAGAAATTTGTTAAAAAACTGGAACCGGACTAGCTAAATGGAAATAAAATAAAATTGTCTGGACTCGGTAGGTACTCAGAATTTATTGATTATTTAGATATCATTACAATATTGCACAGTTATACTCTTAAACATGACCCCTCTAGGAGGACACGGATGGTACAATATTTAAAATATGTAAACTCTTAGATAACCTTATTTATTATGAGCAAAACTCTTGTGTGTAAGGATGACCGAGTCAGAGAGAACATAATAATTTCCAAATATAAAGGGTCGTGAGAGTATATTCGGTTCGCGTGGTTTATTAAAGCTCCTCAAAATGATTAACTACCAATTTTGTGTAGTAACAAATACAAGGGAAAGCAAAGGTTGATTCCCCAGCTTCGACGTAGCAAGATAAGATGAATTTTGGTACCTCTTTTTGGATCTAACCAAAGATTCCGTAGATTAAACGTTTCCTGTTGCCGCAACCACGGTCTCCTGGTGCTCCTGCAGGTATATCTTGAACTCTCCACGCTGACAGGTTCTCCAACCGTTGTGATTGACCAAACTAATCACCCCTATACTATTTGGGCAAATATTTAAACCTCAAAAGATGTTTATTTAAAGGAGACTACTGTATAGTAAAAACTATTCAAGCAGTGATGAAATATCAAAACTTTAAACATTAAGAACTGAGTTAAGTATTTTTAAATCTTAACTTTTAAATTTTTACTTTTAAAATTCTTTCTTGTAAAATTCCCATCTGAAAAGAAAAGAGATGGATTTTAATCATTTATAAGATTGCAACCATGTGGCCAACACATGTCTTCAACTAGATAAAAAAACAACTTACGAGTATCTCGTGTTGATCAAAACAATCTACGACACACTCCCCCATCCATGAACCCAGCCTACAAGTGACGATCGGTTCCTGGAATAAGATACCTCATAAATTTCTGAACAAAAGCACGAACAAAGTCGGCCATGTGCGCGATGCATATATCATTTCAAAAATACTTACTAAATCTGCGCAACGCAAGCAATCCATCCAACCGTTCACATAAATACTCAGGTTGCATTATTCCATCAACATATTCCATCTGCAATTTGGCTGGCTGAAACGAATTGTACAGAATCAGCACAAGAAAAAAACAGACAATGGATTCCTTCACGGGATGTTCAAACATCAGAAATAAAACCACACTAGCGTTTTATCCAAGCCTTACCTGTTAGTGCATTGTATATACCATTTTTATGAAGGTTTATCCTTCATCTTTACCCTGGCGACGAAACGAAACGATATAATGTCCTGCCGGCTGCGGTCATCCGACCATTTCTATCAAATTGCCATCGCGTCCCTTTTATCTTTTTTAAACGTCAAATCTATGACAATCAACACCCAGTTGTTCTGCCAAACAATAAAATTTATAATTCGATGAGTTTTATTTAAAACCTTTTATTGAAATAAAGGATAACACATGACTAGGAATAGAATATTTACTTATTCCGGTTATTAAATAATAAAATCAAGAGAAATCTCAAAATATATCATCAAAGGACAGCGACCTCTATGATGCTAGATGTCAAAACATCTTCAATATTAATTTCCAACCTGCACAACAGATGGCACTAGTGGTTTCAAAAGATGACCTAATTCACAAAATAGTACTTTCTGTTTCTTCTCAAAAGAACAAATAAAACGCAACGTTACAATATCCCTCCCCCAGAAAAAGTTTCGACACAGGAGAAACCCGCTGCCCTCAGCGTACTTAGCTGGAAACAAAAAAAAAATAATGAAAATAAAACAGAAAATAACCACCAGTTTTAAAACGTTAAATATTAAAATTTCACTATGTTAAATTTTAAAATCCTATCCACCACAAAACAAACTCTGAGTACTTACCTACTTACATTTCCTTTCCTACTGTGATACAGACCAAAATGAAAACCAACTGCCAGGACCGTTGTTATTCCATCTTTAATTTTCACCTGCTGTCCGAGCATATGTTCCCCTTTCTTTCAATCCATCTTTCTATCATACATCCCTATCATAAACAGTAGCAGTTGCAGATTTTACTGCCTGTCACGTTCTAGCACACTTATTCCCAGGAGTCCAAACTGTCATTCCCAGTTGTACTCAATCCCCAGTAAGTAGCTATTTACTCTGAAATTCTACTCATGTAAGAAAGAAAAGTATATAGTCTAGGATATAGTGAATATTTTTCAAACCACATGATATCAACCCTAGCTATAAACCAGTTACTAGCCGCCATGGACCATCACAACAAACAAAAAAAATATTCTCAAGGTAAGTGGTCTAATGTGCCACATGATTTCTACCAAGAGATAACAATGAAATGAATAAAAAGATGCAACATGTGCTATCATTTTAAACGAAACAAAA
Organism: Ephestia elutella; assembly: GCA_018467065.1. Classification (NCBI taxonomy): domain Eukaryota; kingdom Metazoa; phylum Arthropoda; class Insecta; order Lepidoptera; family Pyralidae; genus Ephestia; species Ephestia elutella. The sequence continues at coordinate 5,735,512 of CM031574.1, read as the reverse complement.
TTACTAACGTGACAGTAATTATTACTATATCACTAAAGTTATGTCTAAGGACAAGAAAAAAAAAATTGACAGCATTTAGCTATATCACAAAACTTAAGTAACAGCTCTTAGCTATATTACTAAATATAGTCTACAGACTAAAGAAAATTAAAAAGAAAAGAAAAAAAAAACCTTAGTGACAGCTGGAAGCTATATCACCAAGCAAGTACAAAAGAAAATTGTGTGTTCCTATCCTAACCGTTAGTAAAACTATGTATGTACCTACTATCCATAGTACAAAAATATTTCCTAACGAGCATGCAACCAAGTTAAAACACGACCTCTATTAACTAGCTAAAAACACAATCTAGTAAACTAGAGTTAGTTAAGAATAAAACCTAGCAGTCTAAGCTAATTTAAATTAAAACTTAGCAAACTAAAGCTAGTTCAAAATAAAATCTAGCATACTAATGCTAGTTGAAAATAACCTTGGCATCGTTGTTTGGTATATACCAAAGCAACACGTAAAAACGTCCTACGGCTAGAGAACCAGAGTCCACTGCTTAACAGTGAGGAGAAAAAAAATAAGGAAGAAACGGGTATAAGCGATGTGAGAAACAGGTAGTCATACCTTGATATCCTTGATATGCCAAGTACCGAGATATTTACCGTCATATCCTTCTAATTCGTAGACCAATGGTGACAATACTTTCTTTACGATACATTTCTCGTACTTAGGTGCTAGTTTGGTAGCTTTAAATTTATCAGCGTCACTTGGTATGTACGTCTTCCGCCAAACTTCCTGTCCCTCAGACAACTTAACCTCACGGCGACGTAAATTATAATACCTGGTGTTCGTAGCGTGAGCTTTTAAAATGTTTGTACGTACTTTATTAAAGATCTCCTTCAGAACTCCAAACTCACCTGCATATTCATCCCTTGGCATGGCTATATCATAATCACAATCACCAGTATCTTTATAAAATGACCCATTTATTATCGGTTCTCTGCCATGAACTAAAAAGAATGGTGTAAAACCAGTAGTTTCATTAACAGCGCTATTTAATGCAAACTGTATTTTATATAAATTTAAATCCCATGTTCTATGATCTTGTTTTACATAAGATGAGACAGCTGTCATTACGGTTTTATTATATCTCTCCACTAAATTAATTTGTGGTGTGTACCTAGGTCCGTAGTGAACACGAGGAACGTTATACTTTTCAAGCAATTTACGAAAATCAGATCCCGTGAATTGAACCCCGTTGTCGGTAATTACGGTTTCAGGAATTCCGTGAGCTAAGAAAACATAATTCTCAATGTTCTTTGTCACCGCGGCACTAGTTGCACTTCTTAACGGAAACAACATGGTATATTTTGAAAAACAGCATGTTACCACTAACAAATGTACAAATCCCGAACGAGATCTAGGCAAAGGTCCTACCAAATCCATTGACAAAACTTGAAATGGTCTATAGCACTGTTTTGGTTGACCCATAAGTCCTGGTGTGAGAGTTGTCTTGTGTTTGTAAGCTGAACATGTGGCACAATTTCTAATATAATTTGTTACATCTCTATATATTCCTGGCCAAAAATATCTCAAACATATCCTGCGATGTGTTTTGAATACTCCTAGGTGTCCTGAAGTTGGAGGTTCATGATTCTCCGAGATAATCTTTGCACGCCCAGATTTCGACACAACCTCTTTCCAATCAAACTCTTGTGTTAATGTGTATTTACTTTTGCAATATCTAAACAGTTTTCCATTTTCTATACGGTAGTTGGGATAATTTTTCGGATATGCTGTACAACCCTGAAATATTTTCTTATACCACTCATCATCGTCTTCATTTACCGAGGGAGTGTTTATGACTTCAACCTTGAGTAAACGTGAGAGAGCGTCCGGTACGACGTTATCTTTCCCTTTTCTATGCTCAATTGTGAAATTGTACTGTGACAAACGACAACCCCAACGAGCTAATCGTCCAGTAGGATTTTCCAAATTCATGAACCATTTTAAGGATGCATGATCTGTGACAACAGTGAAAGGTCTAGTTCCCAAATATGGCTCAAATTTTTCAACTGCAAAAACGACAGCTAAAGCTTCTCTTTCTGTTGCACTGTAGTTACGTTCATTTTTATTTAGTGATCTACTAGTATAGGCCACAGGGTGATCTTGACCATTAATATTTTGGGTTAGCATGCCACCAATACCATAACTTGATGCATCACAATGTACAGCAAAAGGTATTTCAAAATTTGGACAGGCTAAAATCGGAGCTGAAACTAAACAATTTTTTAAACGAGTGAAAGCTTCTTCAGCTTCTGTGTTCCAAACAAATTTAATCTTTGTACTGGTAAGAGCATTAAGTGGTGCTGCTATAGATGAAAAATTTCTTATAAATCTACGGTACCAAGAGCAAGTTCCCAAGAACATTTTGACCTCTTTAGAAGTTTTTGGTGTAGGAAATTCCAAAATTGCACGCACTTTCTCTGGATCCGTTCTTAATCCACACTCATCTACCACATACCCAAGATATTTAAGTGATTTACGGAAGAACTTACTTTTTTCAAAATTAATTGTTAAATTTGCATTTTCAATTCTTTGGCAAACGCGTTTTAACAGCAGTAAATGTGTTTCAAAATCTTCAGCTATTATAACAATATCATCTACGTAACAGAATACTAAACCCTTTGTAATATCACTACAAAAAGGTGTACCAAAGAGCATATCCATCAATCTTTGTTGGCGAGCAGGAGCTCCACACAAACCAAATGGCATTACCTTAAATTTGAACAAACCTTTACCCGGAGCAGTGAAACTAGTTTTTTCTTGTGAATTTTCATCTAATTTAATTTGCCAAAAACTTGATTTAAAATCAACAGAGCTTATGAATTTAGCATTTCGAAGGCTATCTAAAATTTGAGGTATATAAGGTATTGCATAAGCATCCCCTTTCGTAACTGCATTTAACTTTCGACAATCCAAACAAAATCGCCATGTACCATCTGGCTTTGGAACCATAAGAACTGGGTTATTCCACGGGCTTTCACTAGGTGTGATAACATCGAGCTCGAGCATTTTATCCACTTCCTTATGCAATTCCTTCAATTTCTCGGGTGACATTGGATATGGTCTACATTTTATTGGTAACGCATCACCAGTATTTATTGTATGTTCAATTAAATGTGTCCTACCTAATCCCTTGCTTTCAAACGAAACGTCATGAAATTGTTTAATCATAATTTCTGCCAGCTCTTTTAGTTAGAATTCAAATCATTATAAGATTTTACAAAATTAATAGGCTTGTCAACATAACTAGAATTTTGAATAAAATTTGTAGGTGCTTCAATATAAGATATGTTTTGAAAAATCTCCGGCATTAATTTAAAACTTTTCCAAAAATCTACTCCCAATATGACATTTGAAATTATAGAAGGTATTACATGAAATTTGATTACATTAGTCACTCCCTTAAAAGTAATGGGCAGTGTTAAATAACCAATAGTATTGCAAACTGAACCGTCCGCAACCATAACATTTGATTCGTTAGTGTCTTCTAAAGAATATCCCAAATCAATAAAACGCTTATGAGCATTATTTCCTATAATTGAAATCGCTGCACCAGAATCTAACAATCCACAAATTGTCAAGTCTAGGATATCTACATTTAGATAAGGCCGAATATCATTTACGTTTGGCTCAAACAAAACCGATGTAACGTTGTTATGTTTAAAATATTTAGATACAATCCCTAACCATTCTTTCCATTCCAAAGGATCAGCCTTTTCCTTCGAATTAAGTTTACATCGATTTGAGCTTCCTAGTTTTTGGATTCGAACCAGTTTTACATTTAGGACAGGAGCGAGTTGTGTAGCCTAATTCTCCACACTTAAAACATAATAACCTTTTGTCTCTACAAAATCTAGTACTATGGTTATCCACTTTACATCTGTAACAGTACACTTTTTTATTTTTATTCACTGTATCCTGTTTTTGTGTGTTATCAAAATGTTTATTATGGTGTGTTTGAATAAATTGTTTTTGATTTTGAATGTTACTAGTTTGTCTTTGTTCTGGAAATTTCTTTTCTACCTGAGGTGGTTGAGACACAACGGTGACATTTTTTGTCTGTTTACACTTGTACACATAATCGGGATTTATGTTCGATTGTTTAGGTGGTTCAACAAACAATTCTGTGCTTTGACGTGCCGATTCTATTTTTCTACACTTAAGTTTGAGATCATCAATAGAACTAATATCGTATAACGCTAATTGTTCTTTATAAGTTGGTCTAATGTTATGTAATAAAATATCCAACTTGTCTTTATCAGATAGTGGTGTATTTAAACGCGAGAACATTCCACTCATAACCGCAAAATAAATGTGTATAGGTTCATCTGAACCTTGTGTACGTGACCTTATTTCGCTTAGCAATCTGTATTCGTAATCAACTGGTGCGAATTCCTCGATTAACAAAGCACTGAGTTCCTTCCATGATGAAACTTGATGTTTGACACCTCGATACCACAAAAAGTGCCTGGTCCGTGAAAAAACAAAACGCAGATTTGAACAACACTGTATCGTTTACACCAAAAGCCGTAGCACGTTCACATACCATATCTAAGAAGGAATGTACACTTGTGTGACCATTAAAACTAATATTCCATTTGTGGATATTTAATTTATTAATAGGAGAACGCTCCTGACTATCCTTCGCAACCTCTTCAACCGAACCAGAACTGGAGTCACCTTCCTGTTTTTAGAATCCCAACCGTTTAAAATACCAAGAAAAGGTTTCAACTTTGAAAGCAATGCAGCACAAACATCCTTATCCACAGGTTCCTCACATTGTAACCTCTCCAATCTTTGCAAACAATGACAATATAAGGCCTTCGCACGAGAGAGCTGATAACGATCCTTAGATTTCTTATAATTATCCAAAATACCTTGTAATTCCTTGATTTTATCCGTAACAAGAGGCAACTCCACACTGGGTTTGATATCATCACCCAAAATGTCCTCCGGCTTAAATTCTTTACAAAGTGACTTCAACTGTTTTCGCAATTTGGGAACGGTGTCCTCTGGAATCTCCGATCGAACAGAAACCTCATAAATAAGCTCTTCGCGTAGCAACGAATGAAAATAAACGCTTTGTGTATCCATTTTTTTTTTTTTTATATAGGAGCAGTAATAAACACCAGTATAAGGGAGAAATTAATATAACCTATATGTTTTCTCTGTCACAATAAGTATGCAAGTTATTTACTTGTAAAACAAAATAAGTGGAACATCATGTTCACAAATCACCACAAAAAATAATATGCACAGCCCTATCGCTGTGTGTAAATAAGTACTTGTATTTAAAATTTGTTGTGAAATTAAAGTATTAAAATATTTCACTAATCTGTGAATATTTATACAAAGTATTTAAAAAGGATTAAGTACCTGTATTGTAAGCAATTCTATAACAATATGTATTTTGTGATTTATAAAGTAACTTATATTATATAGTAACTTATATGTCTAGATAGTAGGTAATATTTATCATTAACCCGGTATAGGTAGTTATGACACACCAAAGAAAAAAATATAAATGTAATGGTTACATTACATTAAAAAATATACAAAACAAGGCACAGCATACACTAACAGCAGCACAGCAAAAAATAATAATTTGCAGATAGAATATAAAAAAACTCAGTTATTTCTTTATTTTGATTTTAGAGAAAATAAATTAACCAAAACTAAAAATTGTATTTATTTTCCCTAAATAGGAAATGAAAAATAAATGCACAACCTGATTACAAAGTAGTTATTTCAATGAGCTGAAAATAATAATACACTACCAAAATGAAGCTTTAATAAACCAAGTGGGCGCCACTGAAAGGTATTTATAGGTAATTTTAGTGTTTTATGGTATGTTATGTTATGTTAAGAGTCTTTCAGAAATTTGTTAAAAAACTGGAACCGGACTAGCTAAATGGAAATAAAATAAAATTGTCTGGACTCGGTAGGTACTCAGAATTTATTGATTATTTAGATATCATTACAATATTGCACAGTTATACTCTTAAACATGACCCCTCTAGGAGGACACGGATGGTACAATATTTAAAATATGTAAACTCTTAGATAACCTTATTTATTATGAGCAAAACTCTTGTGTGTAAGGATGACCGAGTCAGAGAGAACATAATAATTTCCAAATATAAAGGGTCGTGAGAGTATATTCGGTTCGCGTGGTTTATTAAAGCTCCTCAAAATGATTAACTACCAATTTTGTGTAGTAACAAATACAAGGGAAAGCAAAGGTTGATTCCCCAGCTTCGACGTAGCAAGATAAGATGAATTTTGGTACCTCTTTTTGGATCTAACCAAAGATTCCGTAGATTAAACGTTTCCTGTTGCCGCAACCACGGTCTCCTGGTGCTCCTGCAGGTATATCTTGAACTCTCCACGCTGACAGGTTCTCCAACCGTTGTGATTGACCAAACTAATCACCCCTATACTATTTGGGCAAATATTTAAACCTCAAAAGATGTTTATTTAAAGGAGACTACTGTATAGTAAAAACTATTCAAGCAGTGATGAAATATCAAAACTTTAAACATTAAGAACTGAGTTAAGTATTTTTAAATCTTAACTTTTAAATTTTTACTTTTAAAATTCTTTCTTGTAAAATTCCCATCTGAAAAGAAAAGAGATGGATTTTAATCATTTATAAGATTGCAACCATGTGGCCAACACATGTCTTCAACTAGATAAAAAAACAACTTACGAGTATCTCGTGTTGATCAAAACAATCTACGACACACTCCCCCATCCATGAACCCAGCCTACAAGTGACGATCGGTTCCTGGAATAAGATACCTCATAAATTTCTGAACAAAAGCACGAACAAAGTCGGCCATGTGCGCGATGCATATATCATTTCAAAAATACTTACTAAATCTGCGCAACGCAAGCAATCCATCCAACCGTTCACATAAATACTCAGGTTGCATTATTCCATCAACATATTCCATCTGCAATTTGGCTGGCTGAAACGAATTGTACAGAATCAGCACAAGAAAAAAACAGACAATGGATTCCTTCACGGGATGTTCAAACATCAGAAATAAAACCACACTAGCGTTTTATCCAAGCCTTACCTGTTAGTGCATTGTATATACCATTTTTATGAAGGTTTATCCTTCATCTTTACCCTGGCGACGAAACGAAACGATATAATGTCCTGCCGGCTGCGGTCATCCGACCATTTCTATCAAATTGCCATCGCGTCCCTTTTATCTTTTTTAAACGTCAAATCTATGACAATCAACACCCAGTTGTTCTGCCAAACAATAAAATTTATAATTCGATGAGTTTTATTTAAAACCTTTTATTGAAATAAAGGATAACACATGACTAGGAATAGAATATTTACTTATTCCGGTTATTAAATAATAAAATCAAGAGAAATCTCAAAATATATCATCAAAGGACAGCGACCTCTATGATGCTAGATGTCAAAACATCTTCAATATTAATTTCCAACCTGCACAACAGATGGCACTAGTGGTTTCAAAAGATGACCTAATTCACAAAATAGTACTTTCTGTTTCTTCTCAAAAGAACAAATAAAACGCAACGTTACACCGGCTCTCTCTAAAGTAATTGTTCGTGTATAATCGCACTGCGCAGGGATATTGCCCGTCTTCGCTTCAAATAGCTGGAGACCCCTGCGCACACCGCCCAACACATACACTTTTTATTTTTTTATTTTTTATACACGACAATTTCCGATGCCACAACTTGAATTTCTAAAGGATTATATGAGATTTTATATGAGCGAAATTCACGCAAACAAGCTAGTCATCAATCATCAATACATTAATAAAACTGTAACAGGTCTGTGTCTGTACATAAGTGATATTTACGAAAAAAAAACTATCTTTATAGATCCTACAAAGATAGTTTTTTTTTCGTATTTTGTAGAAGCAAAAACGATTTTTTTTAAGTCTTTTTCTGTCTGTATGTTTGTACGCGTTTCACGCAAAAACTACTGAACCAAATTTGATGCGATCTTCACTGTTGTGTTGTTGAAGGTCTAACTTAAAAACTGGCGTAGGTTTCATCTTGACACGCCGCTTAGAACCGGAGATATAAACAATAGTAAATTACGCGTGGACGAAGTCGCGGGCACAGGCTAGTTCATAATATTTATTTGAAGGGTACAGGAATAAAAGTGGATAATCGTAAACAATAGATTAAGCGGTCATTCTTCATGTTCCTGTACCCTTCATTTGAAAAATATATTTATTCTGTGATAAGGTATCACGTCAGTTTTGTGGAAAAAATAAAAAAGAAAATAATCCTAATCCTAACTAATATTATAAATCCGAAAGTGAGTTTGTTTGTTTGTTTGTTACCTCTTCACGCTTTATCTACTAAACCAATCTTCCTGAAATTTCGTATATACACATAGCTGGAAGTACGGAGAAGGACATAGGGTACCTTTCATCCCGGGAAAAAGCACTGTTCCCGTGGGAAGTTCACGCGGGCGAAGCCGCGGGCCAAAGCTAGTAATAACAATAATTAGTACCTAATTTTACATTGGTCTTGTTTTAAAAAAATCTGAATTTATACATACATCAATCTTCTTACTGTCTCTATTAAGGGGTAGCACTTGATTCATGTGTTTTTGACCACAAATAAAAAAAAATTGAAATAATCTTACCTTGATTTTCATCCTTCAGCTCATTCTTCACACACACAAAGTAACTGCTGTCGGCTGCAATCTCCGAATTCTTTACAGATTCACTGCGCGCCTTAACTTTATCTATTTGGACTTCGATATCTGAAATACACACATACAGATAACATTTTATTTATTTATTCTTATAGAAAGACCAACAGCTACAATATAAGTCTTAAATGTATAAATGGAATAGTTAGCAAAGGAGCCACTTAAAGGTCCTCACAGATAAAAGCAGAATATAAAACGAATGTTGAATCTTACGTAGAATACTACTATTGTTATAAAATGCGAAAGTTTGGATGTGAGTTTGTGAGGATGTTATTCAATCACACAAAATCTACTGGACGGATTTCGATGAAATTTGGTACAAGGGTAGAAAAATACCGGGAATTGCACATAGGGTACTATTTATCCCGAAATTCCCACAGTAGCGAAGCCCCGGGGCGTTGCTAGTTTACACATAATTTTTGTAATTTTGTGCAATAATATTTTAAATCCTAACTAATATTATAAATGCGAAAGTGAGTTTGTTTATTTGTTACCTCTTCACGCTCTATCTACTGAACCAATCATCCTGTTTCGCATACACATAGTCAGAAGTACTGAGGACATAGTGTACCTTTCGGCCCGGGAATGAACACTGTTCCCGTGGGAAATTCACGCAGGTGAAAGCTAGTAAAAACACCTTTACACCCTAGGTCTTACAGACAGCCCATTATGCAGGGCATGCATGGAGGCTGAAGAAACTGCAAGCCACCTCCTTCTGGAGTGTCATGGCGTTGCAACTACAAGAGAAGAGTTCCTGGGGAACCCATGGACCATGAGCGAAGCATGCACCATCGGCAGTTCTTCACTTCCTAAAGGAGCTGGGCTGGCTCGAATGAAGTTCCGGGCCATCCTCCTCACGCAAAAAGGGCCCAAACTGGAGGCCTAATTGCGGAAAAATGTCTTTGCTGGAAGGACACTAACCCTCACCACACAACTCGTCTTTCAGTTCACGTTTCAGCACATGTTTGTCCACACCAGCGGTGATGCTGGCCGGCAGTATGTTCACAGGCTCCAGAATGTGTACCCTAAGCCGCGGCGGGCGGGACACATCTGTCAGAAGGAATTCTGTCAGGGTCTGCAATTGAAAAATTCAATTAAAAATACAAAAATTCTTTATTCTTCTCCACAATCTATACATAGATATATATAATACGGAGATTAGTTGGCAAACACTATTTTTATAGTGCTTGCCAACTAATCTCTATTGCTATATTAAGATTTTGAGAGACTGGTGTTAGGTTACTCTGCGCTGACTGAAGTTTATAAAATGGAATTACATAGTAACTATGGTCCATTTATTCATAATTGTCCTATTATGTAAATAATCTTCACAGTACTTTTTGTTGAAAATAAATCAAATATTAGTTCAAACCTAAACATTTTAAAGTGAAACATTTATTAACCATGAAAGTAATTTCCTAAAAAGTCTATTTTAATTTATATTGTTGTAAAATCATAAAAAGACATTATAAGATTGCTTACATGATGAATAAATGGACTTTACTATATAATCTGTGGGACAGCAAGTGTAAAATATTCACCTCATTGGTATAAGCTTGTAATATCCGGTAGGAATCCTGCACCTGCTCCCTGAAAGAGACCAGCTTTCGGAGCTGAGCGGAGCACTCTAAGCACACACTCGGGCATTGTATTGGTGTGTTGTAGAGCTGCAATTAAAACATTATTTCTGTATACAACATAAGAGAATGTATTGTATTAGGTTGGGAAACTCTGCTGGGCCTTTTGATAGATTTATTTGCCTACTCTTAGAGAAAAAAACCTGTGTATGTAAAGATTTTGAACAAAAGAAAGGGTAATGATGGCAAAATCCAGAAAACGAAGCCCGGGGCGTAGCTGAGAAAGTGTTAGCTGTTTTTTTGTTGGCAAGTTATTTCTTTACGCTAGTTTGAATACTTACTGGTATTTCCTTGATTATATCCAAGTAACACTGGTTGAGTTTTTCGTCTCTCAAAGGCTGGACAGTGCGACCGAAACACAGACAGGCTGTACATAATAACTTATACGAAGCTTCTATGTCGTTTTCCATTGTATGTAACAGATAGTCGAATTTCAGCTACCGATTCAGCCCTCTCAAGATATTCACTTTATGATAAAGTACGATTATTTACGTTTAACAATTGTATTGGATTCTTAATATTAGCTTAAACATAATTATGATTGCTGACTCACTTATTAATCTGAAAAAAAAACTAACTTAAATTAAAACATGAACCACTCGACTCAACCCACTAATACAAATGAAAATGCAAAATAAAAACAAATCGCCGCCATATTGATTTTATTGACAACTGACATCTAGTGATGTACCATGTACTCAATTCTAGAATAGCAAAACGGTTACGGTTAACCGGTAAACATAGTAGTATGAAATCAATTCTTATCGATTATTTGAAAGTTTTTGTATATATTCTATGGTGCCTGGATGCCCTTGGAGCTGCCAGAAGCTTGAAATCAAGTTCCATGCAAAATCCATAAAGAAAATAATAGCTCCAAATGAAACTAAAAGTTATTTAAAAATTGTTTTTGCTTTAACTCGCTTTATTTTTCCCCTCACTCAACCTTTCCCTAATTTTTTTATTGAGGTAGAATTTAATTTGAAATGTATATAAAATGTAAATACAAAACTACTAAAATTTTTAACGTAGCAACACCGGGTAAAGCAGCCATTTTGTGGTGTCGTTGCCTTCTTGATCGTTCTGCATCAAATTTTGTCTATTTTACATGGAAGTATTACTTTTTGTTGTGGTTTGATAACCAATCACAACATTATACAATAATTCGGCCAATTAGTTTTCCATTGTTTTAACTTATTAGAAATGGAACAAGACGTGGATAATGATTACAAAACTGTGTGTAGTGCGTGTCTTAGCAGCGATCGAGATTTGTATTCACTTAGCAACTTCCAGCAGGTTTACCAAATATTCCGCTTAATTATGTACGATTTCGCGGGCGACCGGGTAAGTTTTGAAACTTTTACAAACTATTTCTAAATCTATATATTTAATTATAATATTCATTACGTAACGTAAACGTGTAGGTACTATTTCAGCGGTAATCGGGTCATTGCACTTAGGATATTTTTACAACTTTTTTCTCAAGAGCAAAAACAAGACTTGCATCAAATAGTTGTCAACATCCCATTAAGTTCACTACACTCAACGTTGATAAGCTAGCGCACTAACTTTTATTATATACTATCTATGCCACAGAGTTCCACTCCCTTGGGATTTAAAGATAATGAGTTGAGGGATATGCGGATAAGGAAACTGTATTTAAAAACAAATTTTATTATGTATGTAATTAGTAATGACGAAACATGTTGTGAATACCTACTTGATTTAATTTTTTATATTTTTGTCGCAAGCTCGGCGATGCCCTGGTTGACATAGAGCACCTGATCTGCTGGGAGTGCCTGGCTATCATGAAGAGGCTGGCTCGCTTCAAACGGCAAGTCCACAGCGCTCAGGAGCATCTGAGAGTGCTGGCCATGAGCCGCTCGCAAGAGGTATAAAAAGTGTGCTTACTATAATAATAATAGTCTGCCTTATTCATAAAAAGTTGTCCCTATCCCTCATTCCAATATATAACATTAGTTACGTCCCAACATAAACTTATATTATACGCTAGTAATAAGTTTATGCATCCCAAGGCTTTGCTCCTGTGGGAAATTGGTAAAAAGTACCCTATGTACACTGGGCCACATAGAAAAGTACCTCTCTCTCTCTCTCAGTCGAAAGACGTCCACTGCTGGACAAAGGCCTCCCCCAAGGATTTCCACAACGACCGGTCCTGCGCTGCCCGCATCCATGCGCATCCCGCGACCTTCACCAGGTCGTCGGTCCCCCGAGTGGGAGGCCTGCCAACACTACGTTTTCCGGTTCGTGGTCGCCACTCGAAAACTTTTCTGCCCCAGCGGCTATCTGTTCTACGAGCTATGTGCCCCGCCCACTGCCACTTAAGTTTCGCGATTCTGCGGGCTATGTCGGAAAAGTCTATGTAGAAAAGTACCTATACCACCCGAATTACTATTCACCATAAAATTTGGTATTCTTTTCTATGTGGTCTATTATACATGGGTACCATTCCTAGTATTTTTCTACCCATGTACAAAATTTCACCAAATCTGTCCAGTAGATTTTGCATGATTGAGTAGATTTTAAAAAAAAAAAAGAAAGTCTAATTTTGCCATTTTAACTCGAGAGACAAACACACATCCAATTGTTGCATTTATAATATTACCAGGACGTACAGTCAGAGACCAGTTACAGTTTTATATATGCTGATTGTATTACAGAGTATGGACCACACCTACATGTCTCAGTCGCTATCCTCGCTCGAGTTGACAACAAAAGTGGAGTACGACAAGATCTATGTAGACTATTACTCTCAGGAATGGCCGGAGCAGTTTAGCCTGTCCATAACCACTGCTGAGGAGGTCAAGAGAGAAAACTATGATGTCGCTCAGGTGGTCAGAGACAATATCCATTTGGATATAGATGACCATATGTTGGAAGGTGGGTTTTCTTGTTCAATTTCAATTCTCTTTATTGTATCCATGGTATTAAAGACAGGTCACATAATAAATTATAGTAGGTACTGCCACATGGCAAATCTATCCCTTTATGGGAGTTGCCCGCGACTTGCCATGGGCAAAAAAAATAGTAATAGTATTACTATGAAATGGTGTGAAAACAATAACTTTACCTTGAGCTGCTGATGAGGGGTGATAAAGGTTGTAGATAAATAATATCCTGGTTGAGACACAATAAAAATGAGGTTTATTTTATAACTTACAACACACTAGTACACACATATGCCCTCTTGTTAAAACTAGCCACAGTAGACCAAGCTGGGTCGCTATAGGTTCTATGTACTATACTAGATAAACCATAGGATACTGTTACCAAATTACATCAAATAAGGTTAATTTTTGTGTCACCATGGAAATGCTAGACTTAAATTTACATAAGAATTATCTTCGCTGAGACGATGCTAAGTTACATATTTCTAATAAGATAAAGGCTACCTGGAGGTCTCTTATGCAGGATACCTGGGTGTTCCTTCTATGTGAAATCCAATTCTTCGACTCGACGGCTTCGGGGAAGATCAATAAAAATTTGGTTCCATCACAAAAGGATGAAAACCTATCCCGTACAAATTAAATTGTACAGATCCAAAATAATATAATAATAATGACGAAGTAAGGTTATCAAAATTAAAACAACAAATTCAAAATAATCCCGTCCGCGGCTCTGACCAGGACTTCGTCAGAAACTCGCAGTACATCCCTCCACCCATTTAGAATATATAAAAAAAATTAGGAACTGCTGACACGCGGTCCCTGAAAAGAACAAAGAAGTTTTTGTCACAATTTTGTTAGTGACGACGAAAGACCTCACGTCTTTCTGACTCACTTCGTGAGCTGAAGAATACTCACTCTGAAGATCATCAGTTTATCATCAGAGCCCGCCAGCCATGTGCTCCCAACCAGGGAACTTCCAAGAGCTTCCAAAATGCCATCGTACCGGACTACGACATACAAGCTAATGATGATTGACAGATGACAGAACACAACCTCGATTTGACGTTGACGTTTGGAAACGTTTTGTTACAACAAACATCGATGTCTTGCGTTCAGAAAAAAATAAAATTAATAAGGAAATAATAAGGAAATTTTTACAACGTGACAATACCTCCCTCCTAAGTAAAAAGGCTTTGCTAAGCAACAGCTAAGTAAAGCCGTAGCTGCCCTCAGCGTTCTACAAAAAACTACTTAATTCTACTGTGTCTCACAAAAAAACAAAACCACCAGTCCAAAAAAAAATGAACCAATACCAAAAAAAAAAAAATAACACTCATGCATGTGTTAAAACTAACCTAACTTCGTCAAAAGCTCTGCTAACGAACAGAGAGAAAAGATCCAATCTAATCCCCTTGAAATAATAAAACAAACAATAATGGAACTATGGTAATTACCATAAACCAATAAAAAAAATCCTCTGCATATTTTTGGCGACCAAAACAAAATCGAAATAAAAAAACCAAAGATTCTACTGTCAGCAGTGAACCAAAAAAATATTTTACCAAATATGGAACAAAACGAGCCAACTACTTGCTCAAAAAAACACCGTCAATCATACAGATATAACAGGTAAAATTGGATCAATGTCCAAAAATAATGCCACTGAAAAATGCAGCAAACCAAAATTCAGACCGAAGTCTTACAAAACACCGGACCGAAATCCTAAAAAGTTGTTCCTACATGTAAAACAAAACAATGACTAGCGCTAGTACAAAATAATTACAGTAGGCAGCAACAACAGTTCCATATTCGTCGTAATTGGGTAAATAAAATAATATCACTAACAGCCTGCGCTCCTCTTACCACTCCACTTTCACACATCACTTACATTTCTCGCAGAAACAAAACCATGGCCTCATCTTCCATACCTTCTTTTATTCGTTTTCACTCCCTCCTTTCATTCTTAGTAGTAAAACGGCCACTTCCGTTTACCACGTTCCTATCACTTGTGGGCGATAGTCGAGCTACAGAGACTCACTGGTAGTCGCAACTGTGGCGGCACGACGAGCACGCGAAATACGGCGACGATACAGGTCGTGCGTCCACGGAACAAGGACACATACAGATGTGCCGCTGCAACTGACAACATCGGCTGCTGTGTTTTCAGTGGCGGTGCGGTGAGCACGGAATTTTCCGAACGGACCGCACGTCCACCGTTCACCCGAATTACAAAAAAATTGTCCACACAAAATAGCAGGTAATAAAAAAAATAAGGTAAAACCCTATTAAAAAAAAACTACAGACCTTTGAGGTCTTTAATATGCCAGGAACCAATAGGATGACCATCCAACCTTTCCAGTTCATAAACCAAATTGGACAAAACAGCTTTAACCCTGCACTTTTCGTACTTGGGAGCTAATTTTGCCATCTTAAATTTTGCAGCATCGCTCTGCGTATAACAACGTTTCCACACAATATCCCCTACAGAAAACTTTGCTGGCCTTCGCCTTAAATTGTAATATCTAGAATTTACTTCATGTGCTCCCAATAAATGTAGCCTAACCTTGCCAAAAATATCCTTTAAACAACCTAACTCTCCAGCATATTCGTCGCGGGGCATAGCTACGTCATACTCCGCATCTGTGTCTTTGTAGAATGACCCATTGATAACTGGTTCCCTACCGTGGACTAAAAAGAAAGGAGAAAAACCCTGTGGACTCGTTTACTGCACTATTAATAGCAAAACGAATACGATGTAATTGTTCGTCCCATGTTCTATGATTTTCTTCCACATACGAAGCCACAGCAGTCATAACCGTTTTATTATACCTTTCCACAAGGTTCACTTGCGGCGTATAGCGTGGAGTAAGGTGCACTTTAGGTACGTTATATCGTTTTAAAAGGTTACGGAATTCCGATCCTGTGAATTGCACTCCATTATCTGCAATAACAGTTTCAGGCACTCCATGAGCCAAAATAACGTCATTTTCAAAATGTTTGGCAACTAAAGCACTAGTTGCTCGACGCAACGGAAATAATAGGGTGTACTTTGAGAAGCAACATGTTACAACTAATAAAAATGTAAATCCGGAACGAGAACGTGGTAACGGACCTACTAAATCTGTAGAAACTACCTGAAAAGGCCTATAGCAAACCTTAGGCTGCCCCATCAATCCTGGGGTAGCTTTTGTTGAGTGTTTATACGCGGCACAGACATTACACTTTTTAATAAACTCTACAATCTCCTTGTGCATACCCGGCCAAAAGTACGTTAACCGATCTTTAAATAAAGCAGAGCGTAATTATAGTGCTACCGAGAGGGAGGCACTGGCGGTAATTTTTGCTGTGGAAAAATTTCAAGCTTATCTAGGTTCCCGTCCATTTAAAGTTATAACAGATCATTCCTCGCTGAAGTGGTTCATGAATCTGGAGAACCCGTCCGGACGACTTGCTCGTTGGGGTTGCCGACTGTCTCAATTTGATTTTGAAATCGAGCACAGAAAGGGCTCTGACAACGTCGTTCCTGATGCGTACAAACAAATGATACAAATGACTACCTAAGGCACGGCTCCTATTTTGTGAGTACCTATCCTTGTATTTAATAAATTTATCAACACTAACATTTAATTCATCTAATTTATCTGAAATAGTTTTTATTTCCGATGTAGCAGTGAACTCAGTTTCTAAAATTGCTTCAGGTGGACCTTCAGACAAAAGATTTCAGAAGCTGCTTGCGCAGGGCTTCGACAGTACTAGCAGGAGTTTCAGATCGAATAGAAACTTCATAAGATAGTTCATCCTTTTTCAGGGAATGAAACTGTATTGACCGCTCCATATTAGTTACCAAAAAAAAACTTAATTTTCAATTTAAAACAGTTTAAAATTCAAAATAATTTAGAAATGTTAATAAGGAGGCCTAATACACTTATTTCCATTGGTGACTCACAATGATTATCTTAGAAAAATTTGAAGTTTACAATTTTTTTTTCCGCTAGGTATAAGTTAATTCTTAGCATAAAAACACAATAATTTCACAAAATATGCTAAATAATATGTAGTGCAGCATAAGCAAACCAAATTCCCATAGGGAAACAGTCACAATTATGTAAAATATCAATTTTTCAAAAGCACATGTTTATAACCTAAGAACATATGACAAGTTATGTTAACTTATTTTTACCAAAATAACACAATAAATGCTAAGTGCAGTAACTAAACCCTACAATTAATGTATAATTGTATGCAAATACACAAAATAAAACAACTTTTATAGTGAATCTGTAAGTTAACAAACTAAGTTAAATTTCAGCAAGTATGGTGGCACAAAAAAAATCCCCCCAAACAGCTCTGACACCATTTAAAAAAAACTGAGCACCATGTACCCATAAAATACAACAAAATAATTAACCGTGGGCGCCATTTGCCACATGGCAAATCTATCCCTTTATGGGAGTTGCCCGCGACTTGCCATGGGCAAAAAAATACTAATAATAGTATTACTATGGAATGGTGTAAAAATAATAACTTTACCTTGAGCTGCTGATGAGGGGTGATAAAGGTTGTAGATAAATAATATCCTGGTTGAGACACAATAAAAATGAGGTTTATTTTATAACTTACAACACACTAGTACACACATATGCCCTCTTGTTAAAACTAGCCACAGTAGACCAAGCTGGGTCGCTATAGGTTCTATGTACTATACTAGATAAACCATAGGATACTGTTACCAAATTACATCAAATAAGGTTAATTTTTGTGTCACCATGGAAATGCTAGACTTAAATTTACATAAGAATTATCTTCGCTGAGACGATGCTAAGTTACATATTTCTAATAAGATAAAGGCTACCTGGAGGTCTCTTATGCAGGATACCTGGGTGTTCCTTCTATGTGAAATCCAATTCTTCGACTCGACGGCTTCGGGGAAGATCAATAAAAATTTGGTTCCATCACAAAAGGATGAAAACCTATCCCGTACAAATTAAATTGTACAGATCCAAAATAATATAATAATAATGACGAAGTAAGGTTATCAAAATTAAAACAACAAATTCAAAATAATCCCGTCCGCGGCTCTGACCAGGACTTCGTCAGAAACTCGCAGTACATCCCTCCACCCATTTAGAATATATAAAAAAATTAGGAACTGCTGACACGCGGTCCCTGAAAAGAACAAAGAAGTTTTTGTCACAATTTTGTTAGTGACGACGAAAGACCTCACGTCTTTCTGACTCACTTCGTGAGCTGAAGAATACTCACTCTGAAGATCATCAGTTTATCATCAGAGCCCGCCAGCCATGTGCTCCCAACCAGGGAACTTCCAAGAGCTTCCAAAATGCCATCGTACCGGACTACGACATACAAGCTAATGATGATTGACAGATGACAGGACACAACCTCGATTTGACGTTGACGTTTGGAAACGTTTTGTTACAACAAACATCGATGTCTTGCGTTCAGAAAAAAATAAAATTAATAAGGAAATTTTTACAACGTGACAGTATATCATGGAACCCTGGGGGCACTACAATTCAATTCTTAAAAACTAGTTTATTAAATTCCAAAAAATGTCAAATTAAATATAAGAAATTAAGTATATCAAAAATTAATAGTCAGGAATGTCAAAGAATCGTAGTACTTGATCTTAATTAAAACAATCCAACAAATTATTCTAAAAATTCTTTTAAACAATGAAAACATTTTCAATTAGGTATTCTTTGAGCTTTTTGACAAACATCCTTTAATTTTTTCCCGCTTTGATTTCCTCGAGGATTTTATCAAATATTTTTATGCTCATAACTAGGGGATTAGAACTGTTTTTAATATCTAGGTGATGAAACAAATCTAAGACCTCATCAACTGTTGACACATCACTTATATTGTGGTAATAAAAAATGAGATCTATATATGAAGTATCCTCGAACCAAGTTACATGCAAATCAGTCCATAAACGTAGAAGATATTCTGCTGTGACAGACTAGGACGGACGGACTGAACGATCTTATAAGGGTTCCTTGTCGGACTACGGAACCCTAAAAATGGCTTTTGCTGGTTCTGGTTGCTCCGACCAGATTGCGGACCTCCTTAAAAAGGGAGATATTAGGAGCACCCATAACCGGAGAGCATGTATGAAGAGTGATGAGTGTAGAGGAAGCGAGAGAGATCTGTACGGATCGTAGCAAGTGGACATCGCTAGTCTCTGCCCCCACGGGAAAAAGGCGTGATAATATGTATGTATGTATATAACTTGTTTCAGTGCCAGAAATAGTGCTGGAGAATCCTGTAACGGGTGTGATGTCTCACATAGTGGTGGAGACTGACGCACTGGTCTCTCGCAGCAGCTGCGTACAGTCCGACAGCTTGCTCACTGCTCAGTAAGTTGTTCTAAAAGGTTTATTTTATTTTTATTTTTTTATTCAAATTAATTTATTTAACTTATGTAACATTTTTTGAAAACTAAAACTTTGTTTCCCAATACACAAATAAGTATCAATTACATGATGAATACATATGTCAATAAGTTTCCTCTATTAAATAACTCACATTGAGCAGGTAAGCAAACATATCAAATTCATCAAAACGGTTGAACGGTTTTTAGGGTTCCGTACCTCAAAAGGTAAAAACGGAACCCTTAGAAGATCACTTTGTCGTCCGTCTGTCTGTCAAACTTTTTTTTCTCAGGAACGCTTAGAGGTTTCAAGTTGAAATTGATATCGAATACTCGGATCCACGGTCTCTTATGCTGGCACCACACATCGCTATTCGTGTTCGCGTATTTGTCTTATTCGCCCAAATACGACGATGTGACAGCAAAAAAAATATCAAATACGTCAACGCGATCAGGAGATATTATTATTGCCTTAAATGTAGCAAATTTTTGCATATTTTGCGATTTCAGACTGCAATCGAAATCTAGAGGGTTTTTTTTACTTCCAACAACATATAATTACATCTTTCAGATTTATTCCTGTATAAGTACTGTTAGACCTTGCTTTTTGCCAAATTTCATAATATTAGGTCAACGGGAAGTACCCCATAGGTTTTGATTGCTGTCTGAAATCGCAAAATATGCAAAACTACACAACTTTAACATATGCATATCCGGCCTAAAAGTTGTACACAGAAAACCATATAAAAACATATTTCTCCCTGCAGGCCGCTGTCGACGCCAGAAATAGGCACGATGATAACAGTACTCCCCAAAATGACGACCACGGTTAAACAGGAGACGGTCAGCAGAGGCGGGTACACCACGGAGTATCTCTCGCAGGAGGAGATGTTGGCTTCCAGGTAACTAATACCGATTTCCAGGTAGTAAAAAATAATTTCCAGGTAACTTTAAATACATGAATAATTATAATTTATATTTTTAATTTTGTTAATTTTATATGTCAATGTGAAAGTGATGTTTGTCCGTCATTCAGGTCCGAGATCTGGGGGGGTGGTCAATTTTCGTCTTATTTTATGAATAAAATCAAAACTATTTATTTTACAATAATAACAAAAATATATTTGAGATCCTCATAACGAGCCTTTTCATTTGATATATAACACAGTAAGGTTTGCAAAACTTTTTAAATTCCTATTTTGTCCTCCGAATATGACGCTTATTTAAAAAAAAATACTTTGCACATCTGTGTTTGGGTCAAAGGTTACGCCATCCTACCAAATTTCATCTGATTTAGTCCAATAGATTCGAAGAAAATTGGCTGTGACAGACGGACGGACAGACAGACACGAGTGATCCTATAAGGGTTCCGATTTTTCATTTTTGTACGGAACCCTAAAAATGTTCTACGAATTGTTTCAGAGAGGAGGCCCGTCAGAAAGTGACATACGCCAGTTCTGTGTACAAGTGTGAGCTGTGCGTAGTCGGGTTTTACACGCAACAGCAGGTCAAAGACCATTTCATGGCCGCGCACAGAGCGGTGAGGGTCTTTACTATATATGATACTAGCTGCGCCCCGGGGCTTCGCTCCCGTGGGAATTTCGGGATAAAAAGTACCCTATGTGCTATTCCCGGTATTTTCCTACCCGTATACCAAATTTCATCGAAATCCGTCTAGTAGATTTTGCGTGATTGAGTAACAAACATCCTCGCAAAGTCACAAACTCACATCCAACCTTTCGCATTTCGCATTCTACATGTGAAGATTTGTAATTGGCTTACTGTTTCTTATTTACTCTATCTGTTCTAAATTTTTATGCTGTAAGTCTTCCTTAAATGTGAAAATTAAAAAAAATATAATATATTAGTAGGATGCTAGCGCCCCGCCCAGGCTCTTCTCGGGAGGTACATACATAAATTGCAGTCTATGTCACTCAGGCATAATGTAGCTTTCTATTGGTGATTTTTTTTTAAATCGGTTCAGTAGTTCCGAAGATTACTCCCTAGAAACAAACAAACAATCACTTTCTCTTTATAATATTAGTATGATTTGGGTTAGCAAACGGTTACACATGATACACTAGAGAAATAAATCAAGATTAGTATAACGATCACCGTTATTCACGAAGTACAATTTTGTTTAAAATTGAAGTACAATTTTGTTTACAATTGAAGTACAATTTTGTTTACAATTGAAGTACAACTTTGTTTTCAATTGAAGTAAGTACAATTTTGTTACAATTGAAGTACAGTTTTGTTAACAATTAAGTACAATTTTGTTTACAATTAAAGTACAATTTTGTTCACAATTGAAGTACAATTTTGTTTACAATTGAAGTTCAATTTTGTTTTCAATTGAAGTAAGTACAATTTTGTTACAATTGAAGTACAGTTTTGTTACCAATTAAGTACAATTTTGTTTACAATCTAAGTACAAATTTGCTTACAATTGAAGTACTATTTTGTTTACAATTAAAGTACAATTTTGTTTACAATTAAAGTATAATTTTGTTTACAGTCTAAGTACAAATTGTCTTACAATTGAAGTAATATTTTGTTTACAATTAAAGTACAATTTTGTTTACAATTGAAGTACAATTTGTTTACAATTGAAGTACTATTTCGTTAACAATTGAAGTACAATTTTGTTTACAATTGAAGTACAATTTTGTTTACAATTGAAGTACAATTTGTTTACAATTAAAGTACAATTTATCCCTTTATTTTTAGAAACCAGGTAAATCCGCATGCAAGATATGCTACGTATACATGGAGGATTCCGAGCTGCCTGCCCACTCGGACTCGCATTATGTGCGACACACGTGCAGCGCGTGCGGCCACCGCGAGCACAGTGCGAGGCTCATGCAGCTGCACGTGGACAGCCACGCTAAGATGAGGGATGCTGTGCTCCAGGGGAAGGTAATGTACTGACTACTGTGCTATGTGTACATGGACGACTCAGAACTGACCCCCACTCGGACAGTGTATAATGATAAAAAAAAGTTGAGGTTAGTTTTAGGGTTCCGTACCTCAAATACAATCACTTGAGAATAAATATAGGTACAATATAAAAAAAAAATAGCTTTTGCCAACGGTGTCGCTCGTCGGGAATGACTTTTTTCAGCCTTTAATGGTATATTATATGTATGTCATTTTTTATGGACAAATCACCACCCATAACTTTATTCTTTTGAACTTTCGTTGCACAATATAAAATAAACAGTTTTATGGGCTAGGTTTTTCACAAAAAGCTAATCTTAATAATAAAAAAAAAATTTTGCTTTTACTTTTTTTTTTCTTTTTGCCCTTCATATTGAAACATTTTTAGGGTTCCGAAGTAAACAAGGAACCCTTATAGTTTCGTCATGTCTGTCCGTCCGTCCGTCCGTCTGTCTGCGGCTAATCTCAGAGACTACTAGTACTAGAAAGCTGTAATTTGGTAGATATATACATATTTATTACGCGGAGCGAACTGTAGAATAAAATTAAGAAAAATATTTTTTTTAGGGGGCCTCCCCTACACCTAAAGTGGGGATGATTTTTTTTTCTCTCGATTATACCATCGTGTGGGGTATCATTTGATAGGTCTTTTAAAAATATTCTGAGTGTCTATAGAACATTTTTTGATTTAGGGATCCGTGTGCGAAATATTTAACTTTAAAGTGATAAATTTTGTTAGAGTCAAGTGTCCCCCCCCTCGAACAGGAAAATGGTGGTGGGTGGTTACATGAAACAAATTATAATAACTAGCAAATATAATGAATTTAAAAGGAAAATTATCACGGCTATGTAGACTTTACGCGTTAATTAGTAATAGACGATAAACTTACAAAATTGATTTTAGTATGAAAAATATTCATAAGAAAAATTTTCATTCTATATGATGGTATTTACTTAGGTTATTTTCATTAGTTATATAAAAGTGGAAGTAAATATAAGTTCATGTGTCCGCATTTCTACAGGATGTACCTTCGGAACCCTACATTGCGCGTGGCCCAACACGCACTTGACCAATTATTCTTATTTTAATGTTGTCTACATGTTAAACTATTAAATGAGACCTATTTTATGTCGATAGCACATTTACACTTTTTTCTTACAAAAAAATACAAAGTGAGTTAGGTCGATTTACGAATGGATTATAATGTTATTTGAAAAGATAATTCATTTTGAGGTTGACAGAACTCAACAGGCTGCCATTTTACTACAGTAGAAGAAACAAAAATTATGGGATGGGTGGTGATTTGTCCATAAAAATGTCATATAACATCGATAAAGGCTCCGACACTGATGACGGGACACATTGTCACAGAAATATAAGTACTACGTACAGAAAGGAAACTCCCTGCCCCTCCCGCAATATCCCCCCCCCCCCCCACTTCTCCCCCGTTCTTGTGTGTATTGGGACGCTATGACTATGAAAACGCACACATTGACATGTTACTGACGTGTTCACGGATATACAGTTTCATTTGTAGTAGTAGTAGGTATATATAACACTTTGTTTCTATGAAATGCCCTGCCTGTAACATTGTTAAAGATAATGATTTCAAATGCATAAATATGTATTGAGTTTTATTAAGAATGTACTAAATCTAATGTCGGCTTTTGAATTACGTTTGTCAAATCGTATTTGGCTACCACAGGGCAGGCATGTTGCCTAGAATGGAGCTAACTGTTATATATTTAGGTGTAAAATGTATGTGTGTCAATAAATCATTCATTCATTCAAAATAATTCGTGTTCAGAGCCGCAAGAAGAAGTCAGAGAAACAGAAGCCGCCGCCGAAGCCCGGGGACCTTCGCAAGCTGCTGTCTAAGACCACCATCGAGGGCTACCAGTGTCTGGAGTGCGATATGTTCTTCAAGTGAGTAAGAACATTCACAGTTTGAGCCGCAAGAACACAGAGAAACAGAAGCCCGGGGACCTTCGCAAGCTGCTGTCTAAGACCACCATCGAGGGCTACCAGTGTCTGGAGTGCGATATGTTCTTCAAGTGAGTAAGAACATTCACAGTTTGAGCCGCAAGAACACAGAGAAACAGAAGCCCGGGGACCTTTCGCAAGCTGCTGTCTAAGACCACCATCGAGGGCTACCAGTGTCTGGAGTGCGATATGTTCTTCAAGTGAGTAAGAACATTCACAGTTTGAGCCGCAAGAACACAGAGAAACAGAAGCCCGGGGACCTTCGCAAGCTGCTGTCTAAGACCACCATCGAGGGCTACCAGTGTCTGGAGTGCGATATGTTCTTCAAGTGAGTAAGAACATTCACAGTTTGAGCCGCAAGAACACAGAGAAACAGAAGCCCGGGGACCTTCGCAAGCTGCTGTCTAAGACCACCATCGAGGGCTACCAGTGTCTGGAGTGAGATATGTTCTTCAAGTGAGTAAGAACATTCACAGTTTGAGCCGCAAGAACACAGAGAAACAGAAGCCCGGGGACCTTCGCAAGCTGCTGTCTAAGACCACCATCGAGGGCTACCAGTGTCTGGAGTGCGATATGTTCTTCAAGTGAGTAAGAACATTCACAGTTTGAGCCGCAAGAACACAGAGAAACAGAAGCCCGGGGACCTTCGCAAGCTGCTGTCTAAGACCACCATCGAGGGCTACCAGTGTCTGGAGTGCGATATGTTCTTCAAGTGAGTAAGAACATTCACAGTTTGAGCCGCAAGAACACAGAGAAACAGAAGCCCGGGGACCTTCGCAAGCTGCTGTCTAAGACCACCATCGAGGGCTACCAGTGTCTGGAGTGCGATATGTTCTTCAAGTGAGTAAGAACATTCACAGTTTGAGCCGCAAGAACACAGAGAAACAGAAGCCCGGGGACCTTCGCAAGCTGCTGTCTAAGACCACCATCGAGGGCTACCAGTGTCTGGAGTGCGATATGTTCTTCAAGTGAGTAAGAACATTCACAGTTTGAGCCGCAAGAACACAGAGAAACAGAAGCCCGGGGACCTTCGCAAGCTGCTGTCTAAGACCACCATCGAGGGCTACCAGTGTCTGGAGTGCGATATGTTCTTCAAGTGAGTAAGAACATTCACAGTTTGAGCCGCAAGAACACAGAGAAACAGAAGCCCGGGGACCTTCGCAAGCTGCTGTCTAAGACCACCATCGAGGGCTACCAGTGTCTGGAGTGCGATATGTTCTTCAAGTGAGTAAGAACATTCACAGTTTGAGCCGCAAGAACACAGAGAAACAGAAGCCCGGGGACCTTCGCAAGCTGCTGTCTAAGACCACCATCGAGGGCTACCAGTGTCTGGAGTGCGATATGTTCTTCAAGTGAGTAAGAACATTCACAGTTTGAGCCGCAAGAACACAGAGAAACAGAAGCCCGGGGACCTTCGCAAGCTGCTGTCTAAGACCACCATCGAGGGCTACCAGTGTCTGGAGTGCGATATGTTCTTCAAGTGAGTAAGAACATTCACAGTTTGAGCCGCAAGAACACAGAGAAACAGAAGCCCGGGGACCTTCGCAAGCTGCTGTCTAAGACCACCATCGAGGGCTACCAGTGTCTGGAGTGCGATATGTTCTTCAAGTGAGTAAGAACATTCACAGTTTGAGCCGCAAGAACACAGAGAAACAGAAGCCCGGGGACCTTCGCAAGCTGCTGTCTAAGACCACCATCGAGGGCTACCAGTGTCTGGAGTGCGATATGTTCTTCAAGTGAGTAAGAACATTCACAGTTTGAGCCGCAAGAACACAGAGAAACAGAAGCCCGGGGACCTTCGCAAGCTGCTGTCTAAGACCACCATCGAGGGCTACCAGTGTCTGGAGTGCGATATGTTCTTCAAGTGAGTAAGAACATTCACAGTTTGAGCCGCAAGAACACAGAGAAACAGAAGCCCGGGGACCTTCGCAAGCTGCTGTCTAAGACCACCATCGAGGGCTACCAGTGTCTGGAGTGCGATATGTTCTTCAAGTGAGTAAGAACATTCACAGTTTGAGCCGCAAGAACACAGAGAAACAGAAGCCCGGGGACCTTCGCAAGCTGCTGTCTAAGACCACCATCGAGGGCTACCAGTGTCTGGAGTGCGATATGTTCTTCAAGTGAGTAAGAACATTCACAGTTTGAGCCGCAAGAACACAGAGAAACAGAAGCCCGGGGACCTTCGCAAGCTGCTGTCTAAGACCACCATCGAGGGCTACCAGTGTCTGGAGTGCGATATGTTCTTCAAGTGAGTAAGAACATTCACAGTTTGAGCCGCAAGAACACAGAGAAACAGAAGCCCGGGGACCTTCGCAAGCTGCTGTCTAAGACCACCATCGAGGGCTACCAGTGTCTGGAGTGCGATATGTTCTTCAAGTGAGTAAGAACATTCACAGTTTGAGCCGCAAGAACACAGAGAAACAGAAGCCCGGGGACCTTCGCAAGCTGCTGTCTAAGACCACCATCGAGGGCTACCAGTGTCTGGAGTGCGATATGTTCTTCAAGTGAGTAAGAACATTCACAGTTTGAGCCGCAAGAACACAGAGAAACAGAAGCCCGGGGACCTTCGCAAGCTGCTGTCTAAGACCACCATCGAGGGCTACCAGTGTCTGGAGTGCGATATGTTCTTCAAGTGAGTAAGAACATTCACAGTTTGAGCCGCAAGAACACAGAGAAACAGAAGCCCGGGGACCTTCGCAAGCTGCTGTCTAAGACCACCATCGAGGGCTACCAGTGTCTGGAGTGCGATATGTTCTTCAAGTGAGTAAGAACATTCACAGTTTGAGCCGCAAGAACACAGAGAAACAGAAGCCCGGGGACCTTCGCAAGCTGCTGTCTAAGACCACCATCGAGGGCTACCAGTGTCTGGAGTGCGATATGTTCTTCAAGTGAGTAAGAACATTCACAGTTTGAGCCGCAAGAACACAGAGAAACAGAAGCCCGGGGACCTTCGCAAGCTGCTGTCTAAGACCACCATCGAGGGCTACCAGTGTCTGGAGTGCGATATGTTCTTCAAGTGAGTAAGAACATTCACAGTTTGAGCCGCAAGAACACAGAGAAACAGAAGCCCGGGGACCTTCGCAAGCTGCTGTCTAAGACCACCATCGAGGGCTACCAGTGTCTGGAGTGCGATATGTTCTTCAAGTGAGTAAGAACATTCACAGTTTGAGCCGCAAGAACACAGAGAAACAGAAGCCCGGGGACCTTCGCAAGCTGCTGTCTAAGACCACCATCGAGGGCTACCAGTGTCTGGAGTGCGATATGTTCTTCAAGTGAGTAAGAACATTCACAGTTTGAGCCGCAAGAACACAGAGAAACAGAAGCCCGGGGACCTTCGCAAGCTGCTGTCTAAGACCACCATCGAGGGCTACCAGTGTCTGGAGTGCGATATGTTCTTCAAGTGAGTAAGAACATTCACAGTTTGAGCCGCAAGAACACAGAGAAACAGAAGCCCGGGGACCTTCGCAAGCTGCTGTCTAAGACCACCATCGAGGGCTACCAGTGTCTGGAGTGCGATATGTTCTTCAAGTGAGTAAGAACATTCACAGTTTGAGCCGCAAGAACACAGAGAAACAGAAGCCCGGGGACCTTCGCAAGCTGCTGTCTAAGACCACCATCGAGGGCTACCAGTGTCTGGAGTGCGATATGTTCTTCAAGTGAGTAAGAACATTCACAGTTTGAGCCGCAAGAACACAGAGAAACAGAAGCCCGGGGACCTTCGCAAGCTGCTGTCTAAGACCACCATCGAGGGCTACCAGTGTCTGGAGTGCGATATGTTCTTCAAGTGAGTAAGAACATTCACAGTTTGGAGCCGCAAGAACACAGAGAAACAGAAGCCCGGGGACCTTCGCAAGCTGCTGTCTAAGACCACCATCGAGGGCTACCAGTGTCTGGAGTGCGATATGTTCTTCAAGTGAGTAAGAACATTCACAGTTTGAGCCGCAAGAACACAGAGAAACAGAAGCCCGGGGACCTTCGCAAGCTGCTGTCTAAGACCACCATCGAGGGCTACCAGTGTCTGGAGTGCGATATGTTCTTCAAGTGAGTAA
The DNA here is from genome assembly GCA_018467065.1 of Ephestia elutella. Classification (NCBI taxonomy): domain Eukaryota; kingdom Metazoa; phylum Arthropoda; class Insecta; order Lepidoptera; family Pyralidae; genus Ephestia; species Ephestia elutella. The sequence continues at coordinate 5,706,834 of CM031574.1, read as the reverse complement.
GAACATTCACAGTTTGAGCCGCAAGAACACAGAGAAACAGAAGCCCGGGGACCTTCGCAAGCTGCTGTCTAAGACCACCATCGAGGGCTACCAGTGTCTGGAGTGCGATATGTTCTTCAAGTGAGTAAGAACATTCACAGTTTGAGCCGCAAGAACACAGAGAAACAGAAGCCCGGGGACCTTCGCAAGCTGCTGTCTAAGACCACCATCGAGGGCTACCAGTGTCTGGAGTGCGATATGTTCTTCAAGTGAGTAAGAACATTCACAGTTTGAGCCGCAAGAACACAGAGAAACAGAAGCCCGGGGACCTTCGCAAGCTGCTGTCTAAGACCACCATCGAGGGCTACCAGTGTCTGGAGTGCGATATGTTCTTCAAGTGAGTAAGAACATTCACAGTTTGAGCCGCAAGAACACAGAGAAACAGAAGCCCGGGGACCTTCGCAAGCTGCTGTCTAAGACCACCATCGAGGGCTACCAGTGTCTGGAGTGCGATATGTTCTTCAAGTGAGTAAGAACATTCACAGTTTGAGCCGCAAGAACACAGAGAAACAGAAGCCCGGGGACCTTCGCAAGCTGCTGTCTAAGACCACCATCGAGGGCTACCAGTGTCTGGAGTGCGATATGTTCTTCAAGTGAGTAAGAACATTCACAGTTTGAGCCGCAAGAACACAGAGAAACAGAAGCCCGGGGACCTTCGCAAGCTGCTGTCTAAGACCACCATCGAGGGCTACCAGTGTCTGGAGTGCGATATGTTCTTCAAGTGAGTAAGAACATTCACAGTTTGAGCCGCAAGAACACAGAGAAACAGAAGCCCGGGGACCTTCGCAAGCTGCTGTCTAAGACCACCATCGAGGGCTACCAGTGTCTGGAGTGCGATATGTTCTTCAAGTGAGTAAGAACATTCACAGTTTGAGCCGCAAGAACACAGAGAAACAGAAGCCCGGGGACCTTCGCAAGCTGCTGTCTAAGACCACCATCGAGGGCTACCAGTGTCTGGAGTGCGATATGTTCTTCAAGTGAGTAAGAACATTCACAGTTTGAGCCGCAAGAACACAGAGAAACAGAAGCCCGGGGACCTTCGCAAGCTGCTGTCTAAGACCACCATCGAGGGCTACCAGTGTCTGGAGTGCGATATGTTCTTCAAGTGAGTAAGAACATTCACAGTTTGAGCCGCAAGAACACAGAGAAACAGAAGCCCGGGGACCTTCGCAAGCTGCTGTCTAAGACCACCATCGAGGGCTACCAGTGTCTGGAGTGCGATATGTTCTTCAAGTGAGTAAGAACATTCACAGTTTGAGCCGCAAGAACACAGAGAAACAGAAGCCCGGGGACCTTCGCAAGCTGCTGTCTAAGACCACCATCGAGGGCTACCAGTGTCTGGAGTGCGATATGTTCTTCAAGTGAGTAAGAACATTCACAGTTTGAGCCGCAAGAACACAGAGAAACAGAAGCCCGGGGACCTTCGCAAGCTGCTGTCTAAGACCACCATCGAGGGCTACCAGTGTCTGGGGAGTGCGATATGTTCTTCAAGTGAGTAAGAACATTCACAGTTTGAGCCGCAAGAACACAGAGAAACAGAAGCCCGGGGACCTTCGCAAGCTGCTGTCTAAGACCACCATCGAGGGCTACCAGTGTCTGGAGTGCGATATGTTCTTCAAGTGAGTAAGAACATTCACAGTTTGAGCCGCAAGAACACAGAGAAACAGAAGCCCGGGGACCTTCGCAAGCTGCTGTCTAAGACCACCATCGAGGGCTACCAGTGTCTGGAGTGCGATATGTTCTTCAAGTGAGTAAGAACATTCACAGTTTGAGCCGCAAGAACACAGAGAAACAGAAGCCCGGGGACCTTCGCAAGCTGCTGTCTAAGACCACCATCGAGGGCTACCAGTGTCTGGAGTGCGATATGTTCTTCAAGTGAGTAAGAACATTCACAGTTTGAGCCGCAAGAACACAGAGAAACAGAAGCCCGGGGACCTTCGCAAGCTGCTGTCTAAGACCACCATCGAGGGCTACCAGTGTCTGGAGTGCGATATGTTCTTCAAGTGAGTAAGAACATTCACAGTTTGAGCCGCAAGAACACAGAGAAACAGAAGCCCGGGGACCTTCGCAAGCTGCTGTCTAAGACCACCATCGAGGGCTACCAGTGTCTGGAGTGCGATATGTTCTTCAAGTGAGTAAGAACATTCACAGTTTGAGCCGCAAGAACACAGAGAAACAGAAGCCTGGGACCTTCGCAAGCTGCTGTCTAAGACCACCATCGAGGGCTACCAGTGTCTGGAGTGCGATATGTTCTTCAAGTGAGTAAGAACATTCACAGTTTGAGCCGCAAGAACACAGAGAAACAGAAGCCCGGGGACCTTCGCAAGCTGCTGTCTAAGACCACCATCGAGGGCTACCAGTGTCTGGAGTGCGATATGTTCTTCAAGTGAGTAAGAACATTCACAGTTTGAGCCGCAAGAACACAGAGAAACAGAAGCCCGGGGACCTTCGCAAGCTGCTGTCTAAGACCACCATCGAGGGCTACCAGTGTCTGGAGTGCGATATGTTCTTCAAGTGAGTAAAGGGCCATTTAGACGGTACAAGTTTCTTGCCTGTTAAATACGATTAAATTGAAGCAATAATTTACTTGCATAGTCTAAACAACACGTAACATTCTTGAACTGGTATGCAAGTTTGGATTCAAAACTTTTCTTGGTGTAAACAATACATGCCAGAAAATGTCATTCAATTCTTGCATCAAAAATTTGACAACGCAAATACGTGCAATTCTTGAAGCAAGTCGCTAAAAAATGGCACGTGCCCATACAAATCTGTGTTTCAAAAATGGAATGCAATAATTGCCTAAACAATTGTGTAGGTAAAGCAAGTAAACAAAACAAATTGGCAATTATTGTATGTCAAGATTGGCATTCAATAATTGCATTCAAGATTTTTATTTATATCACCATGTAAACAGTTGCTTGCAATTATTGTAAGTCAATTCTTGCGGTACCTAAAAGCGAACGATTTCAAAAAAACTGCTACTGTATGTGTATTAAAATTTATAATCAAATTCCTAAAGAATTTAAAAATATGACAATTAAATTATTTAAAAAACATTTGACTGACTGGCTTAATGAACATAACTTCTACACGTTACAAGAGTTTTTCAGCTTCAAACAATCTATCTACTTGAAATAGCGATTGTATTCTTTCTTGTATATTTTGTGCGAATATTTGTATTTTTGTATATTTTGTAACAACATTTGCATGCTATTGACAATGGCTGAAGAGGAGATAAATATTTTGTAAAACCACCCTTGTATACCCTTTTCAAAGCAAATAAAGTATAATTCATTCATTCATTGCACTGCAATTATTGCTTTTGTATGTCCAAGACATTTGCACCGTCTAAATAGCCTTTAAGACACATTCACACGAAGTTCAAAATATATTTATTGTGGTTCACAGGTATAAAAGTTAATAAATATATATCGTCCTTAATGTTCCCATACACTTTCTAAGGAACCTACGCATGCTAAATTTCAGCTTCCTACGCTTAGTAGTTATGGCTGTGCGTTGTCTGTCAGTCACTCAGTCAATAATGGAAGATGGAAGAATTTTATATGTATATTGAAATCTGATTTAATAAATGGAAGTTAATCATCGGAAGCGTGCTGGGCCCATAACCTGTAGAAATAATATCAACCAAAGCAATTGTCTATTTAACATTTATTTTAATATAAGAAATATTTTATTTATTTTTGTTTATAAATTTTTATTTTAATAATATGCGTAAGGCGTCCATAATTCCAACAAATGTCTTGTTTCAGGAACTCGCGAGCTCGTAAGAACCACGTGGCCCGCTACCACAGAGAGGGGCTACAGTGCGACCACTGCAAGAAGCGATTCGTGAACAGAACCACGCTGGCCACGCATTTGAGGTTAGTTTTAGGGTTCCCTACCTAAAAAGGCAAAAATAGAACCCTTTTTTTACACAAGCAGTCATTATTATTAACTTATTGCTATTACTAGCGCCCCGCCCCGGCTTCGCTCGGGAGGTACATACATATATGTAGCCTATGTCACTCAGGTATAATGTAGCTTACTATTAGCGAAAGAATTTTTGAAATCGGTTCAGTAGTTCTGAAGATTACCCCCAAGAAACAAATTCTTTTGATTTTTTTTTATAATAAAAAAAAAAAAACAAAAATCGTTTATTCTGAAAGTATGTGTTAACAATATTTTGTTGCGCTGACACCAATTAAAGGTTTCCCTGTCGCACACAATAATATTAGTGTGAATTCAATTGCAGACTCCACGAAGGCCCATTGCCCAGGGAGGAATGCCCCATATGCCACAAGATGGTGCGCTCCATACAAATCAAGTACCACATACAGCGGCACCAGAACAAGTCGCGATACGAGTGTGGAGAGTGCAGCAAGGTGTTTTCACATCTCGCTACATACCAGGTTAGTTAAAAAAACAAAAAAGTAAATTACAAAATCACTACTAAAACTATAGAGGATGGATAGTGCAGCAATATGTTCTCACACCTCGCCACATACCAGGTAAGTTAAAAAACATAAGAAAAGAAAAAAAAGTAAATTACAAAATCACTACTAAAACTATAGAGGATGGATAGTGCAGCAATATGTTCTCACACCTCGCCACATACCAGGTAAGTTAAAAAAACATAAGAAAAGAAAAAAAAAGTAAATTACAAAATCGCTACCAAAAAAATTCCTTGGGCCCATACATAACCTACAGTAAAACATTTGTTTAAAAAGATAAAATAAACATTTTCTGGGCCCCTAACCTACAGCACAGGGCGGGAGCTTCATAGAAACGGGGCGTCAAATATACCAACTCTACTACAAATGAAACTGTACATCCGTGAACACGTCAATATGTGCGTTAAACAACTAGGGTCGCCACCGCAAAATTATTTATATATACCTATGACACAGATTAATAAAATAGTTACTACGTGCTATGAATAGTTTAATTATGAACACTTATATATTTCAATTCTGTAAGATTTGAGATTGTTTTATATTATGTACCTGCTTATATATTTTGAGACTTACCTTGCACATAGACAACTGTCACAACCACACCACTATAAGGCTTAAAAATTAATTTATTATAAGTACACATACTATTAAGGATTTATTTATCATTCACAAATATTTATTTAGGTTATGACACGAAAATAAAATTTAATTCTCATATGTTGCTCCCATTTACCCACAAAATGGCATAGGTATAACGAAAAAATGAATATCAAATGATGTGAAATATTTTTAATTACTTTGCTAACCTACCTGTATTTATCCTTCGGAAATTTATAAAAACGTCCTTCTTGGTTTGTACTAAATAAAAAAAGGTTAACTGCGCATTACCTTACCATAATTAATTTCAATGAAACGACTTTTCTCTCTATCTATAAAAGCGAAACGTAAGAGTAGCTTGAGATACGCTTCGCAGTCGCAGCTGCTAACCCCGTTTCAAAGTTTCCCTCGACTCAAACGGGCGGAGTAGAAGTGCGGGGTACGCCATATTGCGGGAGAGGCAGGGAGCTTCCTTTCTGTATGTAGTACTTACATTAATTCTGTGCCTACAGTACAACATTTGTTTAAAAAGATAAAATATAATGAAAATTCTCTGGGCCCATAACCTACAGTACAACATTTGTTTAAAAAGATAAAATAAAATGAAAATTCTCTGGGCCCCTAACCTACAGTACAACATTTGTTTAAAAAGATAAAATAAAATGAAAATTCTCTGGGCCCCTAACCTACAGTACAACATTTGTTTAAAAAGATAAAATAAAATGAAAATTCTCTGGGCCAATAACCTACAGTACAACATTTGTTTAAAAAGATAAAATAAAATTAAAATTCTCTGGGCCCATAACCTACAGTAAAATAATAGTGCAGCAAAGTGTTCTCACATCTCGCCACCTACCAGGTAAATAAAAAAAAAACACTACTAATAACTATGGAGGATAGTGCAGCAAAGTGTTTTCACACTTCGCTACCTACGAGGTAAATTAAAAAACACAAATAAACGTCAATTAAAAAATCACTTCCCAAATACGGATTTATGGAAAGTAAAAGTGGGGCAAACCTACAGGCTACAAAAAAAAGATAGCTACGTTAACTTATGGTGAAATACATGATCTAGGATGTACCCATGCTTTTTAATTTTGCTATTAAAAAAATAAGTTATGAGTCTGTATTCGTTCCGCCTATATTTCCATATTATTACTTTTTTCTATCTTTTCAGGCACATCTCAAATACAGTAGAGCGCATGCGAGCGACCAAGTGTTCAAGTAAGTCCATTTTGACATAATATATTTACAACGTAAGATTTATATCAAAACTTTATATAGGTGAATTCAAAAACATGGCATTTTTTTACTAGTGAAAGTACTCATATATGAGTAATTTTTTGTATGAGACCGACTCTGACATCTCAAAAAATCAACTGTTCATACTATTTTACACTAGGAGTATTTAAAATGGAAAGCGCGTTGGCATATTGTCCGAAACAATCACAGTTCACCGATTTTTGCGGGAGGGGAACATACGGCAGTCGCTGTGATTGGCTCAAATAATCGCGAATTTTGAAAATCGTAAACTTTAACGACTTCACGACAGAATGCCGGCCGCGTATTGGACGCGGACTACATGTGATCAGATTGATTTGTCATATCGTTGGCGCGACTTCACCCCCGCATACGTCCTCCATTCAAATACTAGGGATTTACAGCACCTACTCGCCAAAAATGTATGGAACGACTGTTTTTTTTTTGAGATTTCAGAGTCGTTCCCATACAAAAAGTTGCTCATATTCATGAGTACTTTTACCAGTAGGAATAATTTTGGTACAAATAACCCTGTATATTGTTCACAACAAATATTGTATATGTACCGTTAGGTTCCCGTGTCCGATGTGCAACAAGGGGTATCCGACCAAAGAGGCGATGCAGGACCACTTCAACTACCAACATTTAGGGAAAACGTCGCATAAATGTCCCGTATGCGATAAGGTAACGTATCATTTTTCTTTCTTTAATTTTTATAGGTTAACGAACTTGGTTTGTTTTTGTTTAAAAAGGTAAAATAAAATGTCTCTGGGCCCATAACCTATAGACACCTATAGTAAATGGGTCAATCAACTTTTTCTTGCCCTTGGACAACTGCCCTATGTCCCAGATAATTTATAGAATTACTAATAAGCAAATGATTATTATTTTCATTTATTTACGAAATATCCATACAAATCAACATATTAGCTTAAAAGGATTTAATCAATTAACCTTTTTATAATGGTGGTCCGAGTGACAAATCGATCATTTCTATGTGTCCCTGGACAACTTTTATCCATTAAACTCGTTACCACCAAAAAAAAGTCCTCTAAGACAATTAATATAATGTCGTTAAACACACAATTAATGTATGAACTTTAAGACAAATAGAATAATTTATTTTTAAAATATTTAATTCTACCTTTTTTTGCATGTTGCTTTTGTCCCACAAAAACGTTATCGCATAGTGCATCCATCGGACAACCACTCGTTAACTCCAAAATAGCGAAAATAGCGAAATTAGAAATAGCGAATACAACAAGCAAGTCATGGTGTAAACAATGGTAGAAGTAGCCATTTTGTATTTTCGTTGAGTCGGCTAAACTTCAGCGAAGGAAGAGGGTGTGTTCCACCCTCTTCCTTCGCTGAAGTTTAGCCGACTAACGCGGAGAGCAGGGAAAATGCAAATAATAATCATTTGCTTATTAGTAATTCTATAAATCATCTGGGACATAGGGCAGTTGTCCAAGGGCAAGAGAAAGTTGATTGACCCAAATAATTTGTTTAAAAAGATAAAAAAAAAAAAAAAAACTGGGCCCATAACCTACAGTAAACTTTATAGTGACCATAGCGACGCTTTATTCAAATAAATACGACCTACCACAAGACAACAAGTCGTTTTCCGCAGTTTAAGTATGTAAATAAGATTATTTATTTCACTTCGCTTCGCCCGTGTGAATTTTCTACAGGAATAGTGCTTTTTTCCGAGATATGTCCTTTTCAGTACTTCTAACTATGTGTATGCGATATTTCAAGAAGATTGGTTTAGTAGATAAAGCGTGAAGAGGTTACCAATAAACAAACTACTTTCGCATTTATAATATTAGTTCGGAAATTGAGATTAGGATTAGGATGAGCTTGGTTTACTTAAAAAAGATCAAATAAAATAAAAGTTTCACTGGGCCCATAACCTAAAATAAAAATAAAATAAACAAATAAGAACGTTAATAGATAATCAAACATAATATATTCCAGCCTATTGCGTCCCGAGCTAACGTGGAGAAGCACATAATGCGAGTGCACGGTGAGAAGAAGGATAAGCCGAGGAACCACGTCTGCAACGTCTGCGGGAAAAGCTTCACGGTCAGTTCATTATTTTGTTATTTACTAGCCTGAGTCCGCGACTTCGTCCGCGTGAATTCCCAAGGTAACAGTACCCTATGTCCTTCTCAGTACTTCTAACTATGTGTATGCGAAATTTCAGGAAGATTGGTTCAGTAGGTAAAGCGTGAAGAGGTCACAATCTCACTTTCGCATTTTTAATACTAGCTTTTGCCCGCGGCTTCACCTGCGTGCATTGTAGGAACAGTGTTTTTTTTTTTCGGGATGAAAGGTACCTTATGTCCTTCTCAGTACTTCTAACTATGTGTATGCGAAATTTCAAGAAGATTGGTTCAATAGATAAAGCGTGAAGAGGTAACAATCTAACTTTCGCATTTATAATAGGCTGCTTCTGGGTAAGCTCGCTACATCGTAGACCTCATCTCTGTCTTCGAACAAGATTGTGGTCAAGAGCAAACCCATCTTATATAAAAAAAAGCCTGTGCCCGCGACCTACGCCAGGTTTTAAGTTAGACTACAATACATCAGTGAAAACCGCATCAAATTCGATCTAGTAGTTTTTGCGTGATGCGCGACAAACGACAGAAAGAGCAAAATTAACAAAAAAGGCCCTATAAAGACTCATATTTTTTTGCTTTTCTATGTAAAATCAGTTACAATTTTTTTAACTGTAATGATAGATTTTTTTTAATAACCTAGTCTCACTGCTAGACAAAGGTAGATGAATCAAATGATAGATTTAAGCTTTGTAATTTTTTTTTCAGGACAAGAAAGCTTTGACCCAACACGAAGTGATCCACTCAGGCGAGCGCCCCCTGGTGTGCGAACTGTGTAATCAAACCTTCAAGCAAAAAGCATCCTTATATACACATAGGAAGAGAGTCCATAAGGTGTTCCCTGCTAAGAGAGTTGTTGAGTTTATGGATACTAAGGGGGAAAGTTAGGGGGCAAATAGGGGGTGACTCAACATTGCAACCTTCAAGCAAAAAGCATCCTTATATACACTTAGGAAGAGTCCATAAGGTGTTCCCTGCTAAGAGAGTTGTTGAGTTTATGGATACCAAGGCACAGAATTAATATTAGTACTACATACAGAAAGGAAACTCCCTGCCCCTCCCGCAATATGGCACCCCCCCGCTCCTTCCGCACTTCTCCCCCGTTCTTGTGTAACTGTGGGATGTTCGACTATGAAAACGCACACATTGACGTGTTACTGACGTGTTCACGGATATACAGTTTCATTTGTAGTAGTAGTAGGCATATTTGACGCGCCGTTTCTATGAAGCGCCCGCCCTGTGACCAAGGGGGAAAGTTAGAGGGCCAAATAGGGAGTGACTCCAGGGGATCAATCGTAATTGACCTTCAAATAGAAAGAATAGAATTAATGTTACGAGCACACACTGCAGTAAATAACGAAATATAAAAAAAAAACCTAAAAAAATAGTAATCTCTGTAAGAAAGTGTCTAACCCTAAAGGCCCATTTAGACGGACAAGTTTCTTGTACATACAAGAGAAATAATTGCAGTGCAACAATTGACTATCAATAATTGCAAGCAACTGTTGTTTTGACCATGCAAGTATATACTTGCTTTAATTTAATTGTATGCAACAGGCAAGAAACTTGCACAGTCTAAATGGACCTTTATTCTCCCTATACATATATACAGCATAATGGGTAAAATAATGTAATTTTTTTTCTAACTTATGGTCTTCTCAGGAAGGATGTTCCTAGCTAAACGAGTGGTGGACTTTAGACTAAAATCCTCCTCTTCAATTTTTATACGTCAGCAGAAAATGCTCATCAGGTTGAACGACTTTTAATACGGCGCCATTTCCATATATGTTATAGTTTAGCTGTTCTGTTAAGGTTCTTCATCAGGTATTCCAGTTTTCATAATAAATTATAGCCTATATGTTGCCCAGGCTTAATAGCTATACTACAAAAAAAGTTTCATTCAAATCCGTCCAGTAGTTTTTGCGTGAAACGCGTACATACATACAGACAGACAGACAGACAAGAAATTCCAAAAAATTTTTTTTGCTTTCTATTATTCTTTTTAATTGTCCCTCTATCCATTTCAGTCAAAAATACTAAATGTACAGACAAAATATTTTTACTGTTTTATTATATGTATAGATCAGAAAGTCTGTCTGTTACGCTTTCACGGCTAAACCGCTGGATCGATTTTGATGAAACTTGGCATGGAAATAGTTGAAGACCCCGTGTTAAATATAGCCTCCTTTTTTCAAAGATCGACCCTAAGGGCTATGGGGGTTCAAGTTTGTATGAAGAACACAAGATATACTTTTTGCCACGGGCGGAACCATGGGGCAACAGCTAGTAGGAAAATAATTTACAAATATTGCTAGATATTGTTTGAACGTGCTATCAAACCATTCATTCAGGTTTAAGGCCCATTTAGACGGTGCTAGTTTCTTGTACATACAAGAGCAATAATGGCATGCAATAATTGCAGTGCAACAATTGACTATGAATAATTGCATGCAATTGTTGTTTATACCATGCAAGTATTTACTTCCTTCAATTTAATTGTATGCAACAGGCAAGAAACTTGCACCGTCTGAATGGGCCGTAATAAACCGAATATTTTAGATAAGGACACCCGCCGCTTGGCACAAGACCTTAATTTTTTTCTTTGTATTTGCTTCGAATCACCCATTTGATAAAAAGTTCTTGATTATAGAAATTACCAAATAGTGTCTTTTCGATTGTACATAAGACTTAAACTAATAATTTTCTTATAATAATGTAAGTTTAACTGCACGTTTATACGTTTTATGAAAGTTATATGAATGAATATTTGTGTAATAATGTGGCCAAATTACATGTACACATAAGTATTATTCGAATATATAAGACCGATCGGTTACTTTAGATATATTTTATTTACGAATAAATGTAATTTTATCAATTAAAATTTTGTTTTTTTGTGAACCATTTCACCCTAACAAAGGGAAAGTTTGGGATAAAAAGTGTTATTTCATATAGATAACAAAATTATCGAAATACGTCTATAGATATTTAGTATTTGAGCCAAAATGATGTATATAGCCATTACTAAGAAAAAAGCATTTTATGGGAATTAAATATAGGAAACAAAATCCAAGAAACCTTTTTTTATAAATATTTTATTTAAAAATGGATAACGATTACAAATCAGATACTTAATAGTAGTTTAATGATATTATTAATATTCATTTAAATGCAAAATCGGTCTCGTGTACACTAAATACAATGATCAGTTTTGTACATATTTGTTAAGGCACATTTGATATTGCTTGTATATCTAAAGGCGGATCCACCCTTCACATCAGGGGGGTCATAGGTAGAGTGCTTGGTGTATAGCGATGTGCAGAAATTTCCTGTTCCCGAAAATTTTCAGAATTTTCAGAGTTGGAAAATTTTCCGTTCTCGAGAAATTTCCAAAAAACTTTCCGCTGTTTCTTTAAAAAATTCGGAAACGGCACATCAATAGTGGTGTATACTCAAAATAACCCCTAGATTAGTGCTGGGCTTATTTTGAGTAAAGAAAAGATTATATAGCAGGGACCCTTGCTATATAATTTTTTCTTTACTCAAAGTCATGACCACATGAACCTAAATCCGCCCTTGCTTGTATATGATGAGAGCTATGGACAAAAAATATTGTTCTTTGTACTTATTTTGTACACAAGTGCCTATCTGATAATGTATATGACAGAATAATATCCAGGTACAGATAGACCCTATGCCTTTTATACTTATAAAAAAAAACTTCATTATTTCTGTCCCCTGTTCATTATTTCCGTTGACAATTAACCACTATTTAGTTACCTATAAAATGTCTATATAATATTTATAAATTAAAATTGTGTACCTCGAAACTATCCAAATTCATGAAATTTTAAAATATTTTAGCTGGTAAGCAAACATGTTTACTTTTTCATTATTTAATAATGGCTAATTGTCAAAAGTGATAGAGAAATGCTGCACTATGTTTATTAACCAACTATATTTAACCAGTGAGATACATATATAGCACCCTTAAACTTTATATAGCCATCTAAATATCTAATATTTGATAGTGACTTATTGTTAATTTCATTGTAAAACGTCTTATTACTAAACACAAGAGTTGAACACTGTTTTATTATAATGAATATACTCAAATAATACTTCAATTTAGCTTTCTGTTTAAAGATACATTATTATAATATAACAAACTACATTCTAATTTTCAGAATATTGCAGGGTGCAGTGATAATAATTATGTACTTACATAATAATATTAACATAGACTTCTTTATGAATTAATTTCTGATAATTAATACAATATTTAATTTCTAAAAATTCAATATTTAAAAATTGAATGCCTTTTTTGTCCACAATTTGAAATCAAATTCCAATACAATACTATAATAATAATTGCATCAATTCCTTAATAAATAATATCAATACATAATTATCACAAACTTTGTACATTTAAACAATGAATAACTTACAAGAAATAATAGTCTGAACCTGCTTATTTTCCTATCATGCTTCCATTGAAATAATTTTATTAAGATTGTAATTTGTATGAGCATACTCATAAAGGTTACCCAAAACCATTGCATTAGAAAATTCTAATTCAATGCCCAAAACAGATAGACTGAATGGTGCATTATTGTTATTTATATTTTTTCTTTTTTCTTCTCGGTTTATGTTTGAAAATAAACCGGTTTACTGTTATTCACGGGCCTAAGCCAAGTGTATAGCAGGAAGGTTATCAGGATTTATTATTATTTACTAGTGCCAGTGCAAGCACCAGACAGTTGACCAATCCTCCCATTCTGGGACCATTTCACCAAGACATTAGGTATTAACTGGCCCAAAAAAAACTCGCCCGCGGACCAGTTAATAGACTTTCGGGCCAGATAATACCTAGAATTTTAAAAAGTTATTAACTGGTCCGCGGGCGAGTTTTTTTTTGGGCCAGTTAATACCGTACCCAAATTTAACTTACAAATAATGTGTGGTATAAAAACAAAGTCAAAAATCAAAGTGTATGAGCATGCTATAATATTCAATGTAAATTAATAATTTGTTGTACTTTGACTGCAATTCGGACAGTTCTTAGATTGCAATTCCAACTGAGCGATGCGTTTCTGTAAATGCATAATCGTCGCATCTTTCTGCTTAATTTTCATTTTTAACGTGGTTATTGAGTCTTCTAAAGCTCCGTATACTGCTTGCACCTCTGGCTGATACGTAAACACCTGAGGTGGCTCGTCCAAGCAAAAGAATTCGCGTATAACCGGGTGATTAGGCAACTTAGTTAATAATGCATTTACAAATATTTGTAACCCCCGAACTCTTTCTTCTAAAAACGCAGGCTCAAAGTTATCTCTGAACCATCTCTTGCCAGGCAACGGCAACATCATATTAGGCAGTTCAGCCTTTAGCCTAGAATACAACCTAACAAAGTCTGTATACCTTCGGAAGACAAGCCAAGACTGGTCCCGTTTATCATCTTCAACTTTAAGCTTATATATCGTAAATTTAGCTCTTTCTTCCATAACCTCATACCCAACTATCGGTATTTGTAATGACTCAAACTTTTTGATTTCTGCTCTATGTAAGCTTAGGTCTATATTGCTTATACTATTTTGTACTTTAGTTACATTTTTATTTGTGGTTCTGTACGCTTCATTGATGTTGCCCATGCTTTTATAGTGGCTCCGGGATTGCACCGGTCTCCGTGGTTCATTACTTTCGTTGTCTGATACAGTTGTTTCAGCATATCTGGTTTTATAGAAGTTATTGAATTTAGCGATCGGGTCACAGTGTTGCTGTTCGTCGCTGGATGAAGATATATCGTTGTTCATTTCGTCACGCCTCATGCTGCTCCCGTTTTTTGATCTGACTTCTGGTTTTTGTACTATCTCCATTTTGGTACTGTTTTGAAAACTAAAAATAAAAATTTTTCAAGTTTCAGTTGTAGAACTGTAAATGCTTCACTCAAACTTTACTAAATATGTAAAGTGCACGAAATAATGAATATGTGACACGCAAAAATTCATTAGGTAGTTTGTTCAGTAGTATCGTATCTGTAGGTCACTGAGGTGACTAACAAGATCGACCTTCATAAAGAATTATTGGTCCTAGACCATAATACTCACTTCACATAGGCAATCCCACGCCTTACACAATATAATACAGTTAATGGACGACAATAGCACTGTTCATCAAATACATAGAATAGACTTCAAAACACAATTAGAGCATCAAACAAAAACACAATAGAGATTTTGGTACAATTGTTGAGCTAGTTTGGGACATCATGACAAACTTTCTTTAGGTTTAATTGAAGTATTTGGAGTGATCTTAACATCAAAATCAATCGCAGTGAAATATTGAGCAAAGTTTCCAATAGATACGATGATTCTTTTATTATCACAACAATGGGAAAAGTCTTAAAAATAAAATTTTAATGAACAAACAATTACATATACGTTGGAAAAGTGAAAGAAAACTGACAGGACAGTAGGTAGGTAGATAGAAGTGACAGTGAGAGTTATTTGATTTTTTAGATAAAGGAAAAAATGTCCATGGGCCGCTGCCCACTGCTGCTGTGATTACTTACCATCGGTGACCCGCTTGCTCGTTTGCCGCCCTATGTTATAAAAAAAAAAAAATAATGAGGGAAAATAATCAGTCATCAGATTGTCGAAGTTTAAAGTGAGATAATATAATCTGAAAAACTTATACCTATCAAATTAGCATAATATTATCTCATTACCCTCGGCAAGCAAGCGAGTTTAACTCACAATTGGTCGGTTTTTTTATATTGTATCTAGAACTTTTGGAAGGAGAAAATGAGGATGATGGGCAGACAGATGACTTGAGAGCGTTTGACAAAGAATGGAAGGAAAAGACCAAATATAGATAAGTACGTGGAAGAAGTCAGGGGAAGTTTTTGCCCAGCAGTGGGACACAAATAGAAAAAATATCTCGAATTTTTACATTTTTCTTAAACTTTCGTGTCTTTGGATTTATATCTTGTTTGCCTTGTTTACAAAAACTCAAAACATGATGACATTTTTTATTTTGTTTGACAGATAATGACAACGCTTTGTTTACCACTTTCATTTTAAATAAAATTGAGCTTTGATTCAGATTTTAGCGGGCTCTTGGTTTAGTTAGATTTCCAACTACCTAATTTTGAAAATCAAGAAGAAGTCACCATATAGCCTTCGCAGAAATCAAAATGAGTGAATTAACCTCAATAGCAACTTTAAAATGCAAACAACAAGTTGTACGGGCTGTGAGATTCAATGTAGATGGCACATACTGCCTGACTTGTGGTGCAGACAAAAAAATAAAACTCTGGAATCCACACAGGCAACTTCTTCTAAAAACATACGGAGGACATGCCAACGAAGTACTTGACGCGGCTGGTTCCTGCGACAGCAGCCATATTATATCAGGGAGTGCTGATAAATCAGTTATTTTGTGGGATGTTACTACAGGGCAGCCGATAAGACGATATCGAGGGCATGCAGGGTCAGTAACTTGTATAAAATTCAATGAAGAATCTACAATGGCGGTTTCTGGCTCCATAGACAATTCAGTTGCTTTTTGGGATGTTGTCAGCCGAAGACAAGAACCTGTGCAAGTCCTGAAAGATGCCAAAGATACTATAACATCAATTCAGGTCACTAATTATGAGGTTTTAACCTGCTCAGTAGATTGTCATGTCCGTTTGTATGATTTAAGGGTGGGTAAGATGATTTCAGATTATATAGGGCAAGTAGTTACGTATGGAAGTTTGACACATGATGGTCAATGCTATGTGCTAAGTTGTTCAGATGGAACTATAAAGTTGTTCGACCAAGATTCCGGAGAGTTGTTGAACACTTTTAAAGGCCATGAGAGCAAAGACTATTTGTTACAAAATGCTGTAAACGAAAAAGACAGTCACATAATATCTGGGTCTGCGAGTGGAGAGATATTTTACTGGGATTTAGTGTCAAGTTCCTGCACACAAAAGTTGTTACATACAAAGAATAAGCCCGTGGTAACATTGAGTCATCATCCTACAGAAAATTGCTTATTATCAGCTTGTGAAGATGAGATTAAACTGTGGGGTGCCCAGCCTATAGAGGAATGAAGGACCTGTTGTTAAAAAAATTGGCATAATGTTTCCTTCAACGATAAAGAGGTCGTATAAGGCATTGCGTCTATTGTCAAACAATTGTTATTGTAAGACAACCAAGAGGTTGCATGAGGAGTGACTTCCAACGGCCGGCAGGTCGGCCCCGGTGTGTTTTTTAAATGGGACGGATAGTATAAAAATGTATAGCATATGTTCCGGTAGTGTTTTAAGGACCCTCCTTTAAACATTAATTGTATATTATTTTGTAGACCTGAATATGAAATGAAATTAATAAAAGAGTTTGTGTGTAACAATCAGTTTTTATTATGTATAAAAATTAAATATCAACTAGGTATCAACTATTAAATATTTTTCTGTCTTTGTTGTACTTTTTACTCCGTAAACTGTATTAATAATCACCGCTTTCAACATTACTATACCGGAGCGTATGCTATAAATTTTTTGTACTATCCATCCCATTTAAAAAACACGCCAGGGCCGTTGGTAATTTTTTTTTTTCCAACGGCCCCGTGAACGCAAAATCCGGGTTCGCCAGGGCCGTTGGATTTTTTTCCAACGGCCCCGTCATCAGGGGCAGACCCGCCGGGGCCGTTGGAAGTCACTCTCGCATGAAGCATTGCGTCTATTGTTAAACAATTGTTGTAAAAGATTTTTAATTTTTTCAGTGTGACCTACTGCTGGGCAAAGGCCTCCCCTTTTTTTTCCACATTTATGATAGTAACAAAATTGTTATAATGATCAAGAATAATTAAATAACAGACACATCCAAAGTTTGTCTAATTTTTGAATATCTTTCAAAATAAGCTTTGTCTCTCTCTCTTTGGGAAAAGGCGTAAAAATATGTATGTATATAAAACACATATTGTATAGCTCACATTAACATTAAAAGTAACTAAGGAATGTATGATATACTCTTTGATAACAACAACTAAAACGTAGTGATAAAATTTGATTTTTATTGTTAAAATTTATTAGAATAGTAGATGGAATAGTACTGTGGACTAGACAAAGACGTTGACCATATGGCCACACGGTATTCCGCTTCTTTATCATCAAAAAAAAAAGTTGGCCGTCACAGGCTCAGGACGTCCAGGCAGATGTCAAACATCTAAGCATCGTGGCATGACAGCGTCATGTTATTTAGTCACCGCATTCAAGTCGATTTTACTGCCAACCAAGTAGCGCTTATAGACAGTGTTGCCACAGCTGAGTTCCCAAAAGGTACATATCCAGTACTGAAAAGGTACATTTTGGGGTAAAAAGGTACATAACCATTTTTTTCTTCAACTCTACAGACATCTATCGCGTTAAGCGATGTGTCGCCGAGAATTTCTCGGTTTCCGAAAATTTATTTCATGAAAAATTTCCGAAATACAGAATTTTACGGAAACGTTTTCTCCCAATTTTATGCGAAAGTCTTTTTGTTACTATTTCACGGCGTTTTAAAGTTTTTATGAAAGACATAACACTCTTTGCTACAGTTGGAACCGCGGGCAACAGCTAGTACTAAAATATTTTGATCTGAAAAATTCTCAGGAATTAAATTCTCGACAAACTCTGAAATTTCTTGAAAATTTTCTCGGGAATGAAATTCTCAAGAAATTTCTCGGGAATTTAATCATCAAAAAAATACTCGGAAAGGAAAACAAAGTGTACCTAATGTTTACATGTAGAAAATTAGAAACAAGTAGAAAGCAGTAGAAGTAGGCGGGAGTCTGCCCTCGGGCCCGGTTGGTCTCGGTCGGACGGACCTAGTGATGTGCTGTTTCCCAAATTTTCAAAGAAACAGCAGAAAGTTTCTTGGAAATATTCTCGAGAACAGAAAATTTTCCTAACTAAGAAACTGAAAATTTTCGGAAAATTTCAAGGATAGAAATTTTCGGAAACAGGAAATTTCTCGGTGGCTCATCGCTAGACGGACCGTACACGAGCGAGATGCATATACACAACTGCGAGATTGCACACAATCTCTCTCCACTAGGCTAGGACTTCGAATAGCGTCGCGCGCGTCGGCTTATAAAATGTTACACATAGTTTTGGATAAGAACAAAAAAAAATGAAAAAAAAGAAAAGATAAAAAGGTACATATACTGGACCCATTACGCGTGACACATTTAAGGCTACGAAGGTACGTCAAATGTGTAAAATGTATGGTAACGGCAACACTGCTTATAGATGTTTTACATCAAAGGAACTGTGTATAGATGGATGGTTTAAAAAGTTCTTCAGTCCGTTCCGTGTAAAAAAAAAAACAAAAGAAAGTCTATGAAAACGTCATCGTCGTAAAAAAAAATATTAAACTCAGACCTTATGACTATATAAAAAAAATAATAGACCCGGCATAACAATCTTTAGCAAACAGTAGAAATGCGGCCGGTCGCCATGTTTTGCGACTGTCAAAACAAGTACGTAAGTTGTCATTGCGATTTGTTTGTTTCAGAGTATTTGAAGAAAATTTTGCGTTGTTAGGCCAATTTTTGTGCTTGTTTATAGTATTCGAAACTGCATAATACTAAAATCATTATGGTTAGGTGCAGTGTGTTAGGGTGCCGCATGAAAACCAGCGAAAAACATCCCAATATAACATTGCACAGGTTAGTACAAGATATTTAGAATAGATGAATAGATTTATAATATTTTAAAAGATTAAGCTATTTGTGAGAAAGTTTACAAAGATTAACTAGACATTTTTATAATCATTTACTGATATAAGTGTTTTTTTTTTAAGAAAAATCATTCGTCACCTTATGGTAAATAGTGATGTGGTTCGTCATTCTCAAATATCACAACATATCGATAGATGACTGTGTGATTGTGATTACATTGTAATTAATTTTATTCTATTGAGATTTATGTAATAATATTTATTATAGTGTATACCTATAGTCAGTTTCTTTCTTATGATTTTAGATTACCAACATGTAAAGAAAAAAAAGAACAGTGGCTGGATATAATTGGAATCGAAAATATAAAGGTTACAACCAAACAAATTTATATTTGTTCCCTGCATTTTAAAGAGAAATGCTTCAATCGAACTTTAAATGTAACAAGACTGCGCGACGATGCTTTGCCTTCGAGTGAGTTGTTGGTAAGTTTTAATATGATTACTCAGAAACAGAACAAAAAATGTTATAATCTATTTAACTACGTAAATAATGTTGATCTGTAATATATGAAATTATTCAAGTAGGTAAGATCTCTGTTTAATTTTTTTTAATGCAATTTTAATTACTCAGAAACTGACAATATAGTCTATTCGATTGTGTAAATAATGTTGATTTGTGATAGTTAGAAATTATTCACAGTAGGTGAAGACGTATTTTTAGTTTTAATTATAATGATACTTCCGAACACAGTAGCCTAGTCAATTAGGCAACATACTGTAAACACTATCTCTGATATGAGTTAATAATTGAAAATCTTACATTGAACAGACTGTGATCTTTTGAATACATTGAGTATATTCGTCCACATACACAGTCATTTATTTGTAAGACATATGTTGTAAAGTGACGTCTTTGGAGAAAATGCAGCAGTGGAGTTCGTTGCGCCGCCTCTTCTCCACTTGCGCTTTGGAGGCGGTGGTAACCTTAGCTTTAAGTAATTTTATGACGCCAACTAACTAAGAAAACAAGAATGTAACGATTTATAAGTGCTATTTTAAGCCTATATCACAGAGTACTATATACTATCATAACAGAGTGTCATTCGCCATACTGCATTTGGTACCCGCCTAATATTAATTATTACAACGCCAACACTAATAAAAGGAACTAAATTGTCCAGCATCAAAGTTGTGTCACTAATTCCGACAGATGGCGCATTTATTGCTGTGCGTGACGTTTATAGAGATGAATTAATAGATGGCGGTGTTATCTATCAATCAAAATAAAAGAACTAGTTAGTAATTTTTCACAAAAAACAATCGACTTTAAGCAGAAATAGTTTTGAAGGTTAGCCGAGGACAAAACACGTAGGTAACATTCCCTATCTCAAAAACTACTGAACCAATTTTGATGAAACTTGCAGTTCCCTTCCCAAAATACCTAGTTCAACTAAAAATAACTATTTATTTAAATCAAGCTCGTAGTTCCGGATTTATGTGAGATAGTACTCTGGGGTGGGGACAAACATACAAAGACATATGAATACATATACGAATACTGGGCAGTGGAAATTAGTAAGGATATTTAAGGATATATCTACTAATATTAAAAGCTGAAGAGTTTGTTAGTTTGTTGCGCTAATCTCAGGAATTACTGGTTCGAACTGAAAAAATATTTTTGTGTTGGGTAGTCCATTTATTGAGAAAGGCTTTAGGTTATACAACATCATGCCCGCGACTTCACTCGCGTGGTAAACGCGGGCGAAGCCGCGCCCTGCCGCTAGTCCTAATATATATAGTACTCTGTGCTAAAGTTACCTCTTCAAGCTCTATCTACTGAACCAATCTTCCTAAAAATTTGCATATACATAGTTTGAGTACCGAGACAGGGTACTTTTCATTCCGGAAAAACACACTGTTGACATTCACGCGGACGGAGCCGCGAGAAAAAGCTATTAATGTTATAAATGCAAAGGTGAGATTGTTTGTAATCTTTTCAAGCTCTATCTACTGAACCGATCTTCATGAAATTTCGCACACGCATAGTTTGAAGTACGGAGGACATAAGGTTCTTTCATCCCGGAAAAACATTTTCCCGAGGGATTGACATTGACGCGGGCAAAAGCTACTATTATATACATACGGATCAAATTAATAACCTCCTTTTTTTAAGTTGGTATAATAATTTTTAACAGTAGCTTTTGGCTGCGGCTCTGTTATTTTTTCCAGGATTGAAGATCCTAAGAAAATGTGTGTGCAAAATTGAATGATGGTCGGTTCAGTATAAGCGTGAACGCGTAACAAACAGACAAACAGTCTTACTTATGTTTTTAAAATTACACTTGGGCGATGCGCGTGCTGTACACAGCCCGCGGTAGTGATAAATCAAAAGCAGAGTATTTTTCAGACGTTTATTTATTTATGATATCAAAGATTTTTAAAACCCTCTTTTAGTTGCTTTTTCTGACATTTTCTTTTTCTCGGTTTTACAATAAAAATAAATTTTTGTTGTAATCAATTTTTCTACAAGAAAATCAGAATGATTTTCCTCATCACATAGTAGCATCGTGATTCATGACATCGCATTGTGATTACAAAAAATCTGCAAAGAGGGAGTCATTTAGTTAGTAAACTGTTGGAAAAGGCATATCAAACTACATCAGCGTCCGTCTTTCTAAATCTCATATCACAGAGGACTATAATACCAGCTCATAATATCATCACTTCATTACATAATATAAAACAAAGTCACTTCCCGTTGTCTGTCCCTATGTATGCTTATATCTTTAAATTAAAACTATGCAACGGATTTTGATGGTTTTTTTTAATAGATAGAGTGATTTAAGAGGCAGGTTTATATGTGTTTTTTTATTTTCATTTATTTATTTAGGACTGAAAGATACCGAGATGTGTGCTCATTAAAAAAAATAAAAAAATCTTTTTCGGAAATTTGTCAAACTTTTCACTTCAGAACGCTGTAATCTAGTTATGGCATATTTTAGGAGAATAAGTATTGGAACAAAATTTGTAGGGAATTCAATTACCTACAAAACGCATTTGCATTTTTCTTAACCAACCCTGCAGAATGGGGAGTAAAACTCAATATAAAACTACGGAATATTGCTTTTTTTGTTATAATATTTTATTTTCTGCTAACTGCGCCTCGGGTCTTCGCTCCCATGAGAATTTCAGGATATAAAGTAACCTATGTACTATTTCTGGTATTATTCTACTAGTATACCAAATTTAATACAAATCCGTCCATAGTTTTTTTTTTTGGAGTCATTTAATTTATTTGGTACTTAGGCTTAGGGTTTAAAAAATATTTCTGGTGAGCATTTAAATTATACCCGTTTTTTATTTATGTAGTATCAATACAAAATGTCAATGCTTAGTTGTAAGGTCACATCACTTTCATACACTGTCATTAAACTTGGAATACGTTTAACGTTTTTCGGCTTCATTTGACAACCAAGTTTATCAGTCTATT
This sequence comes from Ephestia elutella, assembly GCA_018467065.1. Taxonomy (NCBI): domain Eukaryota; kingdom Metazoa; phylum Arthropoda; class Insecta; order Lepidoptera; family Pyralidae; genus Ephestia; species Ephestia elutella. Next base: position 5,684,162 of record CM031574.1, on the reverse strand, counting down.
AAAGAATGATTTTTTTTCCTATGTCTATGGTTCCTTCCTTTTGTGCTTTATATTAACCTAAGCTATGCACGTAGACTAGGTATAAAAATCTCTTAATGTTTTACGCATTTTCGTTTCATAACCTTCATTATTCAACTGCGAAATTTTATTATGGCGAAGTCGAAGTGCATTTGATAGCTCATATTATCACGTAAATAAAAGTGAGGAAAGATAATAGAAACTCAACAAAAATGTCGAATTCTATAAACACCATGCAATTCAATTATCGATATCATCATAATCGATATTATTAATACGCGCTGCTCTACGGCAAGCCGCCATGTTTGTTTCCGTTTTTGTAGGTATGTCATGTTTATTCTTTTTCTATAGTCTAAGACTCATACGGCCATTCTCAATTTTGGCATTCTTAGCCTAATTGCCACAACCCTTTTTATTTCTTGAGCTTTTTCATACAATATGACTGTAAAGTGAATGAATATGAATCAATGATCAATTTAATCATATTGGCATTTATATAGCACAAGTGGTATTCAAGTTATTAAGATCTAAAATATTTGATAGTTGCGGCAATTATAATTAAAGTATAATTTTACCCAGTCCCGGCAATAAGAAACTTGAATGTGTTCAAACATAAATATTGAATTGCGTTATATATTTATATATAATTTAAATATTGGGAAAATATCTGTATAAAAATTATTCGGAGACTGAGTGGTGAAATCAGCGCAGAGACGAAACTACTGAACGTTGTAGCTTGAATTTTTTTATACATGTTTATTATATAACGTAGCGTAGTGAGCACTAAGGAAGGAATTTTGGAAATTCAACCCCTCAGGGGGTAAAAATTGGGTTGAAAGTTTGTATGAAACTTCGCCATTTTTGAAGCGAGACTTTTAAAACCTTACATTCTTGGTTGAGAAAAAAAATTGTACCTCTCTCTCTCAGCCAAAAGACGTCCACTGCTGGACAAAGGCCTCCCCCAAGGATTTCCACAACGACCGGTCCTGCGTTGCCCGCATCCTTGCGCACGCAACCCGCGACCTTCACCAGGTCGTCGGTCCACCGAGTGGGAGGCCTGTCAACACTACGTTTTCCGGTTCGTGGTCGCCACTCGAGAACTTTTCTGCCCTAACGGCGATCTGTTCTACGAGCTATGTGCCCCGCCCACTGCCACTTAAGTTTGGCGATTCTGCGGTGGTGGCATCATATATAAAATTCATTAGTAAATCAACGCAGAGACGAATTTACTGAACGTAGTAACTTGAAATTTTGTATAATGGTTTTTAATAAAGCATAAGTGAGCATTTAAAAGGAATTTTGGAAATTCCACCACTAGAGGGGTTAACAAGATAAATGTGGTCGACTGTTCCATACATTCCCTCGGGACACGGAATAAACAAATGGCTGAAATTTTAATTACATGAGTTTAGGTTACTAACAGTTTGGTTGTAATACAAAAAGATTTTTTTATCTAAGCATAACTCACGCTGGTGAAGTTGGTTGGAGCGTTACGAATGGCCCGAGGTACCATAATAGATATATTTTGCCATACGGACCGGTCCAACCACTGCGGTTTTTGTACTTATTATTTACTTTTTGGGGACGACAGCGCAAGCACCAAACGGGTGATCAGTCCACTCATGCTGGGACCATTTCACCCAATGTCAAGTTTCAATAAAGAATTTCTGATTTATGATTGCAATTCCCCAAGAAGACCCATCAAGGGTTTTGAGTTAACTGGTAACTCACGTTGGTGGCGACCCACTGAATCTACCTGTTACTTTGCAGAATTTTAATAACTGCTCTATTGTAATGAGCCCATTACTTCTCTCCTTGCAGCAGCGTACGCTGGACATTCTGCTACTAGATGAAAGCTAGTTTCCTCTTCCTCCAGGCAGCTGGGACAAAAAGGATCATCTCTTAGCTTAATCACTGTCCTGTGAGGATCCTAAGATGATTCTTAATGTTATTCCTGCTCAATTTAAGCAGGTGATTTATTTTGGTCTGCTGCTTTGATGAAGATTTAAGATTTTCTTAGACCTCTACTTCTTCTCCATATGCTATTGGATTCCATTTTCATTGTATGATGACGCCTTTTGTTATCGCATTAGTTATGGGTAGTCTGGGTTCACGTCCTACGAAAGTTTCATCTGCTCCTTTTCTAGCAAGTTCATCTGCTCTCTTGTTGCCGGTTATGTCTTTGTGGTCTGGAACCCAGGCCACGTGCGGTGACCGTAGTTATTTTACCCAGCCTATTCAGAGCGTCCTTGCATTATTTTACTAACGCCGATGTTGTTTCTTCTTTATCTAGTGCTTTTAACGCTGCTTGACTATCACTGTATATGATGACATTTTTCGTATCGTCGGGCCGTTCGAATATAGTGTTCGCACACTTCAGGATTGCGTTTATCTCACCTTGGAACACGCTAGCGTATTTACCCAATTGTACGGTTCTTTCGTGTTCTGTACTGTCCTGATGTGTGATCAGTATACCGGAGCTAGACAGCTTTGTAGAGCTAGACAGATTTCTTTCCTGGAGCCATCAGTGAAACAGGTTGTCGTGACAATTCCCGCAAATTATTTGCAACGTCCCAGTCTTCTCTAGTACCTATGTGTATCTTGTACTTTTTGTCAAATCCTTGCTTTCCTGATGAGATCATTATTTGCTAGGATAATTGACAGATTTCCTATGTATTCGCGTTCAAAGCGTCCCAAGTTAATGGATAGTATATTTTGTAAGAACAGCAGAGATGGCAATTAGAAAAGTTGTGGTAATTAGAGTCGTGGCTCTTAAAGAGAAACACATTTTTCAAAATAAAAGCTACTTAATAAACATAATTGTCATAAGTACACTTCACAATCCAAAGAGCTGCTTTATTTTCAATAAGCAACAATACGCTAATAATAACTCGTGAGTTTTTAACCAAGACTACATGAATTAGAAAAATAGAAAACCAAAGTCGTGGCAATTAGATACTCAGGTGTTTTCTCGGCATTTACAAAGGTACTACGCACAACTACACTCGTCTAGAGCCTCTACATAACTGACGGCTCGCGACCTGTGATATAGTGATGTGCCAGAGATCCTTATTTGGGAATGTGCGCCCAAATTTGCAAGCGGTGTTGGCAATTATTGCCCAAGCTCGGACACGCCTTTATTTGATAATTTTGTTAAAGAAAGTATCATGTACTTTAGTGTATTTTTTATATGTTTTATTATATAAAAAGTGATCTAAAATAACTGATACTCTTGCTCTCAATTTGTAGACATGTAGACAAGTTTGTAAACTGGGATAGCGCGTGGACGCGTCGTGGCAATTTGAGAAGGTTTTAAAAAAAAAATTCTAAATATCTAAAAAAGCTAAACTATAACATATAGGGGTATGTTTTTAGGTGCTACATATAGCAATGATCATACATCTACATATAGCATTAAAATTATTTTATTTACATGATAATTTTGCCCTGGACTGAGACTAGCCGTCTATACGTACCATCGAGATATTATGACGTACTACTAACACAGACATAAAATAATGTAAATTATATTTAAAAAAAAAAATATATTTCTGTGACTACTATAATCAGGCCGAAACCTAAACTCCCGTATGACAGGTGTCATCAGGGTCAAGCCCATGAAGTTCCGAATTTTTTAAATTTTAAATCTATGCGCGGAAATGTAGTACTTGAACTTCCGGCTTGCCCGTTTAGGGAGTTCCATTGCATCCGTCTTCAATAAATCGTTAGTGAAAATGTAAAAAATCGCGATACATCGTTCAATTTATCGATTTATTTAACAAGTTTTGTAAATGTTGGATATAAAAATTATTGCGTTTTATGATTTAAAATATTTAACATTAAAGTAATACAAAAAAAAAGAAAGAAAAAGGGACAAGAATTCACGCAATCGTATCGAATCGTGCCATCAAGTAGATAATATCATTCACAATGAATTTATTATCCATGTTATTGACGATGACAGCGACTCAGACTCAGTTTCAGACTTCTGATTAATAAAAATAATTATTTTATTTCGATTTGTTTGTTTACGTAACATCAAATAATCGCAGCGATTCGTGTTTAGGTACATCACTATTATTGTCAAAGTGACATACGTCATACGGGAGTTTAGGTTTCGGCCCGATTATAATACGTTTCAAAAATAATACAATGAAAGAGCATGACAGTAATCTGGAAGTTTGTCGTTGTCATAGTTTCACTAATGTTCATGGTTGAGGTTGGTTTATTATGAGGGTAGCCCAACAATGATATGTCCTTTACGGGTAGCGATGATATGCCGCCGAGAAATTTCCTATTCCCGTAAATTTCTTCCCTTGAAAAATTCCGAAAATTCTTAGAATCAAAATTTTTAAGAAAATTTTGTGTTTTGGAGAATATTTCGATCGAACTTTCTGTTGTTTCTTTGAACATTTCGAAAACGGCATATAAATGAAAATAAATGGGGACTAGAGATGGGCGCTTGGTTAAATTTCCGGAAGGTAAAAATGGGAAAGAATGGGTAGAATGGGTAAAAATTAATTTATACCCATTCATGCCCGATATTTTTTATTTATACCGGGTAGAAATTATAATGAAAGTAAATAATCCTTATTTACTTTAAACTGTTAAAATAATAATTAAAGTATAAATATTAGATATGTTTTGATTATAAGGAAGATAAATAACTAGTTGTTTTCGGTTCAAATATTAAAAAAACGAAAACAACAGATTTACAATCATATGTATTCAAATAATATTTTGAAAATAATGATGCATATTCAGTATATGGATTATTTAAAAAAAAGTAGACTAACATTTGCCCACGGGTTCGCCCGCGTGAATTTCCCACGGGAACAGTGCTTTTTCCGGGATGAAAAGTATCCCATGTCCTTCTCAGTACTTCCAACTATGTTTATGTGAAACAGGAAGATTGGCTGAGTAGATAAAACGTGAAAAGGTAACAAACAAACTCACTTTCGCATTTATAATATTAGTTAGGATTAGGATTTGAACTTCGCAATATTTTTCTATCGATAAAGTTTTATGCAATCGTGTTTTTGAGAGAGTTAGTAATTAAGTTTGCTGCAATTTAATTTCAAATTCAGTTTTTCATTATTACTGATATTACAGACATTTGTAATAATCTGGCCTAGTACGGCGGGTCATACGATTCGATGATCGCCTAGCCGTTCAATAGAATTCCGGCATTTGGCAAACTTGTTCGTCGCCCCGGCATAACATTCATTGCCTAAAACCAGTTGGCTGCGAATGAGTCAGAATTAAGATATATCTTGTTAGGTCTTATTGTAACCAAAACGTAAATTGTACACTTTATAAGTATTTTTACGCAGTACTTAATTTAAAAACTGAATAGTAACTACCAGCGGCGGCCTTACCTATTGCGAGGCTCCGGGCGGCAGATCTTTGCGAGGCCCTTTGGTGTATTGCCAAACTGTATACCAGTACAGACACCCATACTCTGTGCTCGATCACTTTGTGCTCATTAAAATAACAAATATTCATGAGCAAACTGCGTACGTACACAGATCAGTCTGTATAAGTATACAGTTTGCTCGCATGCGTATATGCCATTCTGTGTGCCAGTACAGACAGCGTATTGCCAAACTGTATACCAGTACAGACACCCATACTCTGTGCTCGATCACTTTGTGCTCATTAAAATAACAAATATTCATGAGCAAACTGCGTACGTACACAGATCAGTCTGTATAAGTATACAGTTTGCTCGCATGCGTATATGCCATTCTGTGTACCAGTACAGACACCCATAGTCTGTACTCTACTACATTGTGCTCATTATAATAAGAAATATTCTAAAGCAAACTACGTACGAATACAGAACAGTCTGTATAAAAGTATAAAGTTTTCGCATATTTATAACACAAAATGCGAACGTGTTATTCTAAGTAGCTTAGCTACATTAACATAATCATAATCTAAATTGGCTAAATTATCGTATATGAAAGGTTTTTTCCAACAGTAACGATCTAAACGAGCTTCAGTATCAGCAGTATGTAACACACAAGCTATAGGTACAGCGCCAATTTTGAAAGATGCAAAAATGAATGTCACTCTTGTGGATGTTTGGTACCACTGGAATCAATGTAGACCATTTCATCAGAATAACCGTTTAAAAATAACCTTTTCATAATTGGAGTTATTATAACAATTATCATAGGGTTTTTCTTTATATTCAAGTAAACTCCCTTTTCAGAAAACTAATTCAACTGCTCTTCTAAAACTGCTACAACGTCGCGATCAGAACGTCCTCCTAGATTAATTTTACGCCATTTATCGTATAAATGCCTGATTTGACGATAAGTTGGATTTTTTCTGAGCATTGGCGAGAACTTGATTATCTTCAGACTCTAATATGTTTATTTCATGGTAGTGTCTTGCGATGGTAGGTGTCATGCCTTGTTCAAAGTACACTTGGAATTGTTTCTGCACATATGGATCACATCGTAAAAACTTATAAGCGGATGCAACATGTATTCTATGAGAATGGTTAAAATTTATATCGATAATGACGTTCATTCCATCTTTTAAAAGTACGTCGTTTTTTATTGTATTTCTATTAATTTTTTTATACTTAATATTTATAGTGGCATTGCACTGAAAGTTTCTTCTTTTTTCTTGTTGAAAGATGAGTGCTGACATCCATAAATCTTACGAAATTCCAGTTTCTGAACAGCAGGACTCCGCTTCACAATCCAGTTGGTGTTAGAAAACTCAGAAAACTTATAAATGAAACGTTTACACTGTTCACTCGGCGAATCATTTTCTAACGCTTGTAGTTTACATTGGATCTTGGCACTAAATGTCTCATTATTTACAAAAGTACACTGTGTAATTGCGAATCCGACATACTGTTTCGCTAAAAAAGTTTTTAACTTGTATTCATGCATAATTTAATCTATGTGCGTAAAGTATTTACTTAAAATTACAAATTACAATAACAAACACTTTGTTTTAATTTGACGGACGCGTGCGAACTCGTTCAATTAGACCAAGGCCACTGCCAGAGTGCGAAGAATGCAAAGAATGTACCAAACTATCCTTGGTGCGAAAGAGACAGAATGAGTCTGCTCTGCACTCGCATGTATTTTGCTCATAACGAAGCATGCCATTCTACATACCACTGCAGCCAAAATTGTCTGTGCTCGTATATATTTCGCTCTTATAAATTAGAGCAAATTGTATTATATTACAGAGTTGCTCTGTACTGGTAAGCAGTATGCTCTATAAGTACGAGAGCATAATGCGTGCGATCACAGAGCACTCCCTGTCTGTGATGGTACACATTATGGCAATACGCGGCCCTTTGTCCTTCGCGAAAAATATGTGAGGCGAAAGTAGATCGGGTTGTTTTGTTTAGGTATTGAATGAGAAATGCTAAAGTTATACAAATAAATAAAATTTGAGTTTAAATTTTTTTATATTAAAAGATTTACAAAATTAACAAATTCAGACATTATAAATTTTAAAATTGATGTTTGTGATTTTCCTAATTCCTATTTTCCTATTTTTCTGCGGTTCTTTAATTAAAGCACAATAATCTAACGAATGCGCTACGTTATTTTCGATTGAGAGAACAGCAAGGGCTGAAAGCTGATTTTGTGTCATCGAATTCCTCAAATATGTTTTAATAATTTTAAGCCTCAAAAAACTCCTTTCTGCAGACGCAACTGTAACAGGTGTGGTGTAGCTCGCGAAAGAAAGATAAGAAAGATATATATCATTCCAAAAGAGTGATTATATCTTTATATCACTTGTGTTTCAATTATATATAAGTGTTCGGTGTGAGCACAAACAACTTTTAGCCGTTGCGCCATTAGAATAGAGTTTAATTTCGTTACCGCGGGCGCGTAAACATTATAATACGGTGAAATTAAATGCTCATAGGTATTGTTTTGTTTGTTTTTTGTTTAGTTTTCGCGGAGTTTATTAAAGTGAAAATGTGTCGTTCTAATTTTGTAATTGTTTTGTAGATAACCTATTATAATTAATAATAGATACTTAGGTAAAATCAGCTCTAAATCACAAAAATGTTGAAAACCAAAAAAGAACGCGTAATATGCTCACAACGTAACTCAATAACTCACTATTATTTTGGCTCTATTTAAGATATGAATCGAGTCATATGGTGATATAGTTAGGTACAAATAAATGATTTATTCACTCATTTGTTTCACCGCTCACCTAGTGCGCTAAATGATAAAGATATAAATGAGTGAAATGAATCTTTGAGATGAAAAGATATATATCTCTCTTTTCTTTTGAAAGATATATATTGCGCACCTCTAGTGTGGTGGCAATAATTCTCAGAACTATTTCGATAGTGGGGTAAACTTCGATTATTTTTTTTTCTATTATGTATTTCAGCACCGAGATAACACCGAGACATATTCACTTCTTCGTACAATTCATGTCCATCAATATCACATGATTCTCCGACTGTCATAGATATTTGCAAGTCATTGCATTGCTTCAAAAGTTCACTATCACTGATTTCCAACTTTTTATATTATACATAAAACCAAATATGCTCTCAACCTCAAACCTAGGATGGCAGCTCGCGTGCACATTGTCGACAATGCCATAAAAATTGTTTATAATTACTTCAAATACTATAATTTACACTTTTCCAGCTCACTTAATACTTTTAATACTAAACGAACGTAATATTCACTAAAATTGAAAGATATCTATCGCGTTCAACCAAGCATTAATGTTTCAGTGACAGAGTCCTTTCCTTTGCGAGCAAAAATCTATGTAGACGCATCCCTATTCAAATTCAATAAATCACTTCCAATAGATAACTATTAAGTAGCATCTGTACAACATCTGTTTGGTAAAAGAACTGTAAACCAAAACATAAAACAAAGGACTGAGAGTGCAATTGCAGTTACGCAAAACTCTAATCATGAAAAAAAAGGTTGATTTTTTGTTGCTTTGTAACAGTTGGGACTTGCTCCTTCAAAACAATTTGTGCCAACTTGTTAGTGAAATTTAGGTGAAATCCCAAAGCAAGAACTAACAAATTTCTATGACTGTAGGCGACAAAATCTATATTTTTAAAATTATCTTGGGTTGTTGCGCGAGGCCCCTGAAAGAGCGAGGCCCCGGGCGATTGCCCCGTTCGCCACCCCCTAAGGCCGCCGCTGGTAACTACCTTAAACACTTTATTTCTTAATAAATCTTAACGATATATTATAAAATATCGCAATTACAAACATTTTAATTGATTTTAATTTTTACCCGGTGTAAATTAAAAATTCCTGGGAAAAAATGGATATAAATGGATAAATTTCCGAGTCTCGGAAAATCGGGTTAATGCCCATCTCTAATGGGGACGCTGTTTTTACTTAGCTAGCAACACTGGGTGTTAATCAAATCAACCAATCACATAAAAATAAATAAAAAAAATAAAAATCTTTTATTTTCAGATAACTAGATCCATATTATGTTAGTAAGTCTTATTCTATGTTAGTCTAGACCGAGTTAAATAGTAAAATTAAAACTAAGTAATTGAGTGGGTTTCAAATATTACCCTCCTCACCATGCACCTCCACAGCGGCGACGTGTACCTGTCCGCCAGAGTGCACAGAATGCTGTTGTGACTGCCCCGCACTCTGCGGATAAGCGAAGTTGTTTTTTTGCGGATAAGGGCCGCAAACCCATCAATGTTGTACACGGCAAACATTGCCGACGCGCTGCAGAAACGGGGCAGCCCCACCATCATTCTGAACACATTATTATATAGAACGCGCAGGGCATCCAGGGGGTTTTTAGTATAGTTGACCCACAGATTCCCGGTGTACATGTTCTGGCAGTACATACATAGATCGTGCATAAATTTTTAACCAGTGACGAGACGACCAATCTATCTGGTATTGCAAGACATAAAAATTAGTTCGTCCCCTAAATTCGTTTTCTATTATTTTATGGCGCGCACGGCGCACTGTACGAAGAAGTCAACTCTAGTCTCTATGGAATTCGTAAAAAAAAAGAGAAAAGAACGAAGTAGGTAGGTAAAGGTAACAGGGTTGCCAGATTGGGTATTTTTTTCGCAATTTTGGGTAAAAATTTGACTCTCGGAGAAATTTTGGAGAAATTTAATTTTTGGAGAAAGGTTTGGAGAAAAAATAAGTCTCGTGGAGAATTTTGGGTATTTTTTTTTTTTTAGGTTTGGGCCGCCTCCTTTCTTATTGTAATGAAACGAACATGCATGTTACAAACGTGCAGAACGTTTAATTTTACAATCGTTCTCGAACGTAGACTATCTCTGTACGTTTTCGAACGTTCAATTGTTCGTATTCGATTCCTTGAATTCCTTCAATCTTGTAGTTGAAAAAAAAAAAAGCTCATCAGCCGTTAGGAACACAGGGAAAAAAACGGTTGGGCCTTTGGGTAAAATTAAAGAAAATAGTATCGTTTTGGAGAAATATAATTTCAATTTTGGGGAGAAATAGAAAATTCCATCTGGCAACCCTGAAAGGTAAGAAAGAAAGAACTGTCAAAAAGCGTCATTCAGTCATTACCGCGCTGCAGTGTATTTTTTGATTTAAACCATTTATTTTAATATAATTTGGTATCAGTTATACATACCACCTATGTTGAACTCGAAATGGGAGCTAAATCGCCTGTGAAGCTGAAGCTCAGGCGTCCTATGTTCAAGTGTAATATTTGCCAGCGAAAGCTGTTAAGCGCGCAAGCACTAAAGTCCCACCAATATTCAGTTCACAATATCGAATCGTCTACTTCTTCTAGAGCACCAGTTAGAAACGTAGTTAAAGCTAAAACTGTGCCTAAGAACGTTCCAGCTGCTGTTTCTAAAGTGACCAATCCAATAAACAAGCCGCAATCATCGATGCAAGCGAGTGACCATTCAGACGACGAAGCGAGGGTTTTGTTCCCTGAAAAAGTATCTGATTTGAGGAAAATACAGTTTGAATGCCCGGAATGCAATTCAATATTCCCCGCCTACTTCACAGCATTCAAACATATACAGAAACATCATTGTATTGACAATAATGGACAAAAAGTGTAAGTACCATAATATTCCTCTACTTATTTGCATTCTATCAGAGAGAGCAGCCAAAGGGGGGGAGAAAAGTGTAAATTCGTCAAGCAATTTTTGCTAAACGAGCTTCTGATTTTTGACTTGATTTGTCTAAAGTTTTAAATTTATGAAATTGATAAATAATAGAGGGAGAAGCTAATAGGTAAAATTATACAATCAGCAGTTACTTCTAACCTAAGATCCTCAAAGCATTTTGGTTATTCTTTTAATAATATACTTATTTTTGATCAGGGGGCCATTATTTACATAAGATGTTTGATATGACTAACCCAATCACTGAAGGTGAGGGGAATCTCTGAATAACAATGATGTGTCGTGAGTGGTGAGATGTCCAATTTAAAAATATATGCGGGTGTTCTCGTCGCTAAACAGGAGAATTCCAAACATGACAATGCCACATTATGTGAATTAAAATAAGTTTTTTTAAACTTTTTTTTATAAGGGACCCTTTTTTTTATAGTTTGATTACTATTTTTGATGAAGCTTGTGATATATTATGTACTCCATTTATTCTTACTTGTCCTATTATGTAAACCATCTTCACAGTACTTTTTGTTGAATTTTGTTGAAAATAAATCAAATAGTAGTTCAAACCTACCGAGGTACCCCGCGCCCCGCGGCCGGTCTAGTCGCTTACCGTGTCACTCAGCCTTTTAAAAATAATTAATAATACTTCCAAGTTGAATTACATGTTTATATCAGTATTAAACGTTTTCTATCATAACGATCGCCCAAAACATACATAAATCAAGATAAAGTGAGTGATTTGTGCAATAAGACGAAAGAAACATTCTCGGATAAACAGTGAGTCAGATTGAATACCACATTAATATTGAAATTACCCACAAGCACGCTTATAAACACTGACACATCTCACTCAAATCACTTAATAGCATTCGCAATTTTCATCAATTGATACTAAAGTTTGACGGCTCAGCGGTAGTACGACTGTCTTCAACTACACGAAGCGCATGTTCGAGCCCCGCCGGGAACATTTTCATTTAGCAACACAAAATGAATTTTTTTCAAAACGTTACGATGAGACGTCCTCGATCGCAATCAACTTCAGAAATAAACGCGGAGGACAGTAGTTCATCGAATAATACGCTAGATGGCACTGCTAGTAGCTTACCTAATACTTCCGTTGATGAAAACAACGAAATAATATGTGAATTAAAAAATAAAGTTGACAGACTAACAGCGGAATTAGAAACATCAAACACAGTAGTTCATAATTTAACACAAGAAAATAACACACTTAAGAAACAAGTACAAGAATTAAAACAACAACTTCAGAGTAAAGTCACTAGCAATAAGAATACTAATGACCTATTAAGCTCAACTAAAACTAAAAAGAAAGATACTAAAGTTACCAAAAATACAGGTACACTATATAGTAATAAAGGACAATGTTCCCCTAGCACTAGCACAGTACACTCACCACACAAAAATGAACCGAAAACTTCACAAATCGAAGATTCACAAGCAAAAGGTCAAGCACTCCAAAAACAAGAAAAACACACAGGAAAAAGCTATGTCTTATAAATAGTAATAAAACATGCCATATGTTGAATCATATGCAACATTCTTTTTCTGATGAATATGAGACATGTCATTACTTAAAGTCAAAATGCGACATTAAAGAGATGTTAAAAGGTATTGACAATAAACTAAAAAACTACACAATGAGTGACTTTTGTGTAATATTCATTGGGCCGGAAGACTTTTTATTTACGAAAAACTACTTTGATCTTGTTGAACATATTCGAGGAATACTTAAGAAATTAAATCACACAAACATAATAATATGCCTACCAACATTTCGGTGTAATAATCATTCTGATATGTTTAACTGGAGGATTGAAAATTTCAACAACCTGTTATACATGGATAACAAAACTTTTGAATATGCATATATTCTTGATTCTAATCTACCTTTGACTTATGACTTTGAAATGTTTGATACTAGGCATGGCATTGTAAATAATTGGGGAATGAAAAATATATTTATGTTTCTGAATGTTACTATAACTGAAATAAGTCAAACTAACGCCACAAATATGCATCACAGTGTGAACTCTTCACCACAGTTTTTTCGATCATAAGAACACTGCTTACAACCAAAACAACTGCATAAATATATTACATCAAAACATCGCAGGTTTAGTCAGCAAGTCAAATCAACTTACAATACACCTGGATAACTTATTGCAGTCTGAAAATACTCCAATAGATGTCATTTGTATAACAGAGCATTT